>CAMTDV010000014.1:92293539-92797927 GCA_947069175.1 Scalesia atractyloides
TTGTTCAAATTCAAATAAATGCCGTTGCAGTGGTCTCCATATTTGGCCGGTTCTTTAGCTTTATTTCCGCAAGTTTGTTATTTTGTTTACGTTACGTTTTCATTTTTATTCAGCCAATAAATAGGTTTCTCTTTATTTGTAATTCATGCAAAATCAATCAATAAAAAAATCAATCAATGTTTCCGATCCCCATCCTTCTGTTTATCAATTCTCCTATATTATTTCAGTTCTAATACCAACAGTGGTATCAGAGCTTGTGTGAGATCAGTTTCTACCCTCTGTTTCCATTCCTTTTGATCACACCAATGGCCCAACAAACCAGCACCTTGCCGCTGCGGCTATTCCAATCCCTTTGTCCAATGGTGAGGGGTGATCTGTGGGATCTAGTTGATCAAGGCGTAGATGAAACTGAGAAAGACCAAGGAAAATTGAAGACTGCTAAAAGAAGGGATGCACACGCCATGGCTATCATTCAGCAGGGTGTGCATGATCTGTTGTTTTCTCGAATTGCATCAGCCAAGTCTGCACGAGAAAGCTGGCAGATATTGCAAATGAAGTTTCAAGGTGACTCCCAAGTAAAGGCAGTTAAGCTGCAAGGGTTCAGAAGAGATTTCGAAAATTTCTCCATGAAAGACAGAAAACTCGTCAGAGACTACGTCTCCAGAGTTATGGCCATAGTGAGTCGGAAACGTGCCTATGGAAAATCGTTGTTGATCAAACAATTGTGGAGAAAATTCTTCGCAGCCTCTTTCCAAAATTTGACTATGTTGTACCCTCCATTGAGGTATCTCTTGACTTGTCCAAACTCACACCTATTAAACTCATGGGTTCTTGCAGTCACAAGAAGAAAGAATTAATAGTGAAACCCCGGAGAAAACCAAAAAATAGGAAAGCAAGCACTCCAGGTCTTTCAAGAAGGTAACTCAGAGCCTTGTATTTGCTGACAGGGCATATAAGGAGTGAATGTTTCAATCACAAGGATTTAATGTTAGTAAACAGAGTTTTCGACCTCTACTATTTCACCTGTCATAAAAATAAAAATATACCCATTTTGACCCATTACGCAACCTAGGTATCCGAACAAAAGAAAGGCCCTTGAATCCTGGACTCATAGTAGCAGAAGCTAGAAACATACCTTTGGCTATGTACTCTGGAGCAGCATAAACATATGTACCCATCACTCGAGTAGACACGTGGGTCTTATCTACTTCTGAACACTTATTCATGAATTTCCTCTTCTTATCCAGTAATTGGTTTGTGCTAGTACTTTTGTTGATTTGCTTTCAACTGGTTCACAAAACAATATTAAAATCAGGCACAGACCAATTAGTGTAGCAGGCACAAACCAAACCAAAACAAAATTACAAATTTTGTTTCCAAAAACGGCACACATTTTCCATAGAAGGATTATAATTTTCAACTAGGGTATCTATTACGATGACCAAATACAAAATAAAATGATGCATTTTGGCAAAATGCTCCCTGACTACTATGATTATTATATTAACAAACAAGAAAATGTTCTTTAACTGCATTCCGCGATTGGACTGGAGATGAGATTGATGAGTCAATGTTTGCAAGCGTCGATTTGCCTAAAAGCCTCAAACTATAATGATTCTTATATGTAGGCAAGCAAACTTATCGAAACTTTTTAACACCACGTTTTTGCAATCTTATAAACAGTAGACACAAACTAACTACTTACTGGGTTCTTTTTGAGGTCCGAGCAGCTTCAGGTTCCCTGTGCGATCGACTAGGATTCCTGGCTCTACAATCTGCATCCGAATCCCAATAGACTATTCAAAGTCGACTGAGGTGGCTTGAGCGGCTGATTGAACTGAGGGTCTGTGAGATAATAGATAGGCTATTAAATATAAGAAAAATGGTTATAAAAAATAAGATAATTGAATTTTTTACATTGAATGTCTGGAATGTCAGAAGTCCACAAAGTCAGATTGTCCCTCCGGAATTCATAATTAAAGTGCTATCTTTGTATGATTCCTCATTCAAAGAATCAAGTTCTGAGAGAGATTCATCAAATGCTTGTTTTGTCAGGTGCTGAATTCTGGGATCTTTGCAGGTGTAGTAGAAAACAGTGGATTCTCCATCAGAGGAAGATGATATCTGATGCTTATCAACCACAGCCATGATATCTTTCCAAATGTTTGACAGCTCGGTTTCCACCTTCTGCTTATATTCCTTAATCTGCTTGATGTTTACTTCATTGTCTCCTGACTCCTCTTTTTGCTCAATGGAAGACAATATCATCCATGATTCCCTACGTGAACCCACCACATTCTTGTATCCAACTGAGAGCAAATTGCTCTCCTCGATGGTCAATTTAATATCCAACCTTACTACTGTCTTCATTTCACCACCGGCTCTGAAAACAAAACAAAAATAACAAATCACAACGACTAAGGTACAGATCAATCATGAAAATGGCTTACATACTTTCCAATGTTAAGCTATTGCATGCTGAACAGTTGTTCAATTTCCATGTGTTAAATGAAATGTAACACAGATAGTTAAACGGTTGGCGTCACCAAAATTTCGTTTAATGAATACTTAGGAAGATATTCGAGATGCACCTTTCATTTACTCATTTTTAATTGTGAAAAAATAAAAATATATTTAACCTTATATTTTGCGTCGATCTAAATGCCACTCGTATTTGCTAGATAAGGCATATAAAGAGTGATTGTTTCAATCTCAAGGATTTAATTTGACAGAACAGAGTTTGTGACCTCTGCCATTTTAACCGGTTAAAAAAACACCCATTTCGACCTATTATCCAATCAGTGTATCAACACAACATAGTGGACCTTGAATTCTTGACTCATAGTTACAGAAGCAAGAAACATACCTGCCATCGCATACTCAGGAGCAGCATAACCATATGTACCCATCACTCGATTAGACACGGGGATCTTAACCACTTCTGAACACTGATTCAAGACCTAAAAGTGGAAGCCATTTATAACCACATGATGCAAATTCCATACAGAAAATTGAGTATGCGCAGCATTTACCTTTGCTTTTCTCAGTTGTGCATTTCCTGGTTGGTCTATGCCAGTACCTTTTGTTGATTTTCTTTCAACTGGTTAACAATACAATATTAAAAACATGGAATTTAATTAGTAAATGGTTTCTTATTTAAGTTCGTTGCTCCATGACTACTATGATTGTTATGTTAAATGTCAAGAAAATGCTCTTTAATCGTATCCGGTGATGGATATGAGATTGATGAGTCTGTTTGCTTGCCTCCTTTTGCCTAATAGCGTCAATATCATGATTCATAGATATAGGCAAGCAAACTTGTTGAAACTTTTCTAGACACATTTTTCCAATCTAGAAACACTAGAAGCAAACGAGGTTAAAGTGTTGACTGACTTACCAGGGTCTTCCTCCAGTTGGAGAGGCTTAAGTTTCGCTGTTTGATTGCCTGCGATTTGTTCCAAGACGGCCTGCCTCCCGAACCCCAATCGACTATGTGAAATCGACAGAGGTGGCAGCGAGTCTGCAAAGATAAAAAGCTCTGCTGTATTCTTGTTCCCAACAATTGCACCAATACATTTATTGTTTCCTGTTAGGAGTAACTCTTCTTCCTCCTGAAGTATGGATTCTACTTCTGGCAAATCCCCCTTGACCGTAACTTCCAGTAGTTTCCTTTTTTGTTCAATCTTGTTTTCACTGGTTCTTGGGGTAATTAACGGGATTAAATTATTTTTTCCACTTAGGTTTAACTCTTCTTCCTCCTGAAGTATAGATTCTGCTTCTGACTAGTTCCCCATTACAGTAACTTCCAGTAGTTTCTTTTTTTGTTCGATCTTGTTTTCACTCTTTTGAGTATCTTCATTTTTAGTTTACGATTCTGTTGGAACATATATTAAAAAAAAATGTAACTTTTGATCTACAATTAAAGGACAAAGTAAAACTGAGATCAACTAGAAGTCTATGAATCCACACCCAAAGATAGCAGAATACCCATACTCACATATATCAAGAAGAAAAAGAAGCATATACATACATTTAAAAAATAGCAGACTTTAAGCAATAATATTGAACAAGCTTTGTGTAATAATAAAAACATAACGCTTCAAATTTGAAGTTAATAAACCCACATGAGAAAATCGGTGAACTTAAGGTATAAAAGGACTGCCACAAAGTACAAACCCTCCCTCCTTATACTCGGTCAACTCTACCAGCTTTGTGATGGGCCAAGTCAACATTAACCAACACTCTCCCTTTAATGTTGGCTTGTGTCTTCAGCCCTTCAACACCAATCAAACTCCTCATCTCACCAATTCGACTCTCGGCCACGGATATCTTGGCTCACGTATCCATGAAAACATAGCAAAATGCGATACATGGTGGAATGCCGAAATCCGTGAACCATCGAGTTTTTGAACGCAAATTGTGCCCGAAGCCATCTGGACCATCCGGTTGACGGCACCTTTGCATGGGCGTCAGGTATTTTTTTTAACACACTATAGGCTTTTATGTTATTATTACCAACATAATATGCATCACAGAAATGTAGAAAACTACAAAAACATCATAAAAAGAAATCAGGAAACTGTAGTAGGCATCAATAGGCAAAACACATACCAAATATGAAATCAAACTACTTTGTTTTCAATTACCATGGATCTTGATCTGATCTTTCTTCACAATACCTCATCGGTCAAGAACGTGGATACGTTCTTGCGTAGATAGCCTTGAAGTTGGATCACTTTGCTCAGTTCTTTATCCTGCACAACAGAGCCATTGCAGCAGAATTCTTTCTTGAAATCTTTGAGAATTGTTGTTCTGGCTTTTCCTACCATTTCTTTGCTGTATGCGGATATGAACATACTCTTTGACTCCGGCACTGCAACCTAAATCTTGTTCAACGTGTAAGATTAAATATTTATTTATATTTATTTAATCATATAGCCATCATTATCATTTATATAATAAAAATCAAAATATATAAAACCTATAACATAATTAGTTGGTAATTGTTGATGGGCCACATTACCCTAATTAACTAATTGGGTTTCTCCTTGGAGTGTATATGAGAAGATTACTAGAGAGGGATTAGGGTTACACATTCGTAACATCACATTAAAATCCCCCCTCCTCTCTCTCCATTACTACGAGTTCTTCAACCCTAAAGAACTCAGTACTACCATCAAGAAGATACATCCTAAAGGGGAACCAGATCAAGCTGACAACTATGTCGAACTCCATGACTTCATTTGTATCTAGATTCTCTGTTGGCATGTATGATGTATCAGGTATTAATTACATGTTTCCCATTATGATTAAACAGAACTAATCAACATGTGGTATCAGAGCATATGTTGATAAATCAGTTCTGAATTTTATCCATTATTCTGGGATTAAAATCTGGAAAACAATATTTTTTATTAACAACCTGATAACACTCCGGAACATAAAATTCAATTAAAGCTTAATATTCACGGTTTTATGTTCCAAATAAGATTTTTAATCACATCATGACTAATCACATACTCGAAATTTGCATAAGGATATACAATTTTCAGATTTCGAATTCTAGAATTTAATTTTATTATGGGTGTTTTTGCAAGTTTTGGATTATTGGGTGTTTTGCAAGTTTTGATATATTTTACTAAGTAAAACTTTTCAAAATCTGTTATTGTTATAAAGGATATAATTTTCGAAATAATTTGATAAATTTAATTGACATTAAAACAGGAAAAAGATATCCCATAATCCCTAAGATTTCAAATTTCAAACTTATCACAACTAACTGTCATGATTAGAGAATTCGAAACCTTGAAGATCCATTAGAGATACATCTCGGATCCATTAGAAACGCATTAGAGATCCATTAGAGATGCTCACGTCCATCTCAGATCCATTAGAGATGCTCATTAGAGATGCACTAGAGATGCTCATGTCCATCTCGGATCCATTAGAGATGCTCACTGGAGATGCATTAGAGATGCTCATGTCCATCTCAGATCCATTAGAGATGCCCACTAGAGATCCATTAGAGATGCTCATGTCCATCTCGGGTCTATTAGAGATGCTCACTAGAGATCCATTAGAGATGCCCATCTCAGACTCATTGGAGATGCTCCTCTCAAACTCATTAGAGATGCTCATCTCAGACTCATTAGAGATGCTAATTAGAGATCCGTTAGAGATGCTCATCTTAGAATCATTAGAGATGCTCATTAGAGATCCATTAGAGATGCCCATCTCAGACTCATTAGAGTTGCATCCGAGATCCATTAGATATCCAAGATTTTATCGGAAATCTCATTACTTCATCAGGCTATTATTGTGAACTAAATTTCAGCTCGGGGCTCCGCCCCAAACCCCGTGCTATTAAATAATTGGTTTTGTTAACACTAAATTAATCAGAATCAGATAATTTTTACAAAACCAAAATATCTTAACTTGAATGAGCTTCTGATGTATCACTTCTGGCTAAAGCTGATTTGATACATCTATTTATTGTTCAAGTATAATAAAAGCTATGTTAATTATGCATTACAAACGTGAATGTCTTATTTTTGGCCAAAGTTGATTTAATTCATTCATGTCTAGCATTACTAACAAGTGTATAACTAAGGTGATTGTCTCATTTCTGGCCAAAGCTGATTTGTCACGATTACTTTGCACATATACATAGATGATTACGCTTCTGGCCAAAGCTGATTTGTCTTCATTTAAGTAAAATTTTTAACTAAGTCTATTATTTTGATGTTAGTACTAGACATATCACAACTTCTTCAAATAATGATCCTCACATTAATGATTCTTCATTAATCCTATCATCAATTTTGTCTGCCTTACTTTAAAACCCCATAATATCACTCACTGTAATTTTCTTCTATATATTACTATCTCATCCACTCTAATTTCTTAACCTGATAAGTTTTGCTTTACTATAAGTTTCTATAAGATTAGCTCTTAAATTAAATCCTTTGATTATCTCTTAGGACACGATAATCCTATTGCTCTCTTTTGATAAAAGTTCTACAGAAGAAAAGTAGAGCATGATGAATAGGATAAATCGAATACGATGTCTCTTATGATAATCCAAAACTCATAAAAGCTATCACTAAAGTTATTCCAGATTATGTTTATCCTAAGACTAATCTAATTTTATGAAATAATCAAAAGAACTCCTAAGTTGCATGTTTTCATTTCAAATTCTAAACTATAAGGTTAAACGGCATACGTGAATGAATCATAATGTACCAAAACCATGACCCATAAAATTAATGGCTTACGCATGGAAATAAGTACATTATGCAGTGCATTACATACTAATTTTTCCATAAGTATAATTTGTTGCCTTAAAATCAACTAATAACACTCTGAAGTACCAAAGGAAAATCCGTGAGTTGATCAGCAACATACGTATAGCAAAAGAAGGACCTAAAACTGGAAAATAAGATGTTCTTCACCTTACAACCACTAAAACCTTAAAAGAGGATACCCCTAAGGTCCAAGTCAAAAAACAAGTACTAATTCCAACTCTAATGGTTTAAAGGGAGAATCTCATTGCATAATTTATGCCATTAGGTTAGGCATAAGCAATGAGACTATCCATAATTCGTAAGAACAGTTGGCTAAAATAGGTAGTCGCCTATTAATGATATTTAAGTCTGCTAATCTTAATATTCCAATTTACACACGATATGTTGAATCTAGTTCTAAACGTTTTCCTTACCAGAATTCAACAAATAACTAACATGTGAGTTAGTGACAAAATTAAATGTTAAGCCTATAAGAACCATGAAAAATTGTCTTCTAATTATGCTTTGTGATACATATTCTATAAATTAATCAGAATTTAGTATCAATACTAAAGCTATATGATGACAGTTGTGAGGTTTGCATAGCCAACATAAAGTACACTTACTTTAAACTCTCATATTATTTGTTCTCAATATCTGGTTAGAAACATTAATAAGATGAAACTAGATGATACCTTACACTTTAACAACTTTTGTTATCATGCATATGAGAATTTGACAAAAGGAAAATGAGACCTATAAATTTCATCCATTGTAACCGAATTTATGAGAAATCATGACATGGTTAATGAGGATGAGTTTTTCATCTAGTCTCATTCTAAGTGACTTTAAATCATGATGCTAAAAGCCTTAAAATATTTTGGCTTAAGGAATCAGTATGGGTCCACCATAAGTTACTTATTGACATTTGTGGAACTTATTAAAAATGGAATATTCAGACATAATTCATTTATCAACTAAAAACTATCTACTTGTATCTAAATTTTTCTCCTATGGTCCACGGTCTTAAAAGAATCCACTCAATATATATATATATATATATATATATATACTTATTATGATTTCTATTAAATATGTCCCTAAGCTTCTTATGACATCTGGACATTAAGGAAATCAAATAAAGTCTAACATATATATATGATAGGTTCTCATGTCACGTACCTCATTGAAACTTCTCTTGTAGCATTTCTAGAGATATCAAAGATCAGTGGAGCATTAAGTGTCTTAATTATAACTTGCAAAAGTTGAAAAATGTGGGGGAGTGAAAATTTTACATTACTTAAATTTACACCTCTTGTACAAGACACTGCTCCATTTTGACACTGTTCCATCAAAACATCTCTCCTTAAAATCTAATGCTACTCTTACAAAAGTTTCATTGTTGCTTAATTGTGGGCACACTTAGATTTCTTATCTAAACTAATATAATACTCAACAAGAGAAACTACAACGACTAATGTCATTAATATGTTTTCTCTAATAAAATTTGTTGGTCGTTAAATTTTGACCCTAAGCATGCTGAGTTCCTTAAGATTTCTAAGGTAAGTGGGAGCAGTAAAAGTCTTTATCATGACTTCTAAGGAATACAAGAGGCGGGGGAAGAGAGTCCTTAAATTTTACTCCGAATTTAACTCCGCTTACACCTCTTGTACACTATATTGCACCAACTCTTACACACTTAGAATCTTGAAAATGATAGCAACCTAACCAAGAGCTAATCCATAATACTAAAACTTCTAATAAACTTAATAATCAACTCAGAAGGTCATCTAGGTTTAAAACCTACTAACTTTATTATTAGATAACCTCCCAAACTGAAGTTGAAATAGATTTTGGAAAAGTTTACTGATCCTACTCTTCTAATTAAACCATTAGTGTTAATCAATCTTCTAAATGGAATAAAACTGTTTTCTAGTAAAAGCTGATTTTATGTGTTCGAATAATGTTTGGGATTTAATTGAATTACCTAAGAGTGTTCATAACTAAACCAAATCCTGATATAAATGTTAAGACATGAAAAAGCATGATTGATTGTCAAAGGTTATACTAAGAAAGAGATATATCATCAAATAATTTTCTTACCCGTCTTAAAAAGATTTCTTTGAGGATCATCATTGTTCTAGTAGCTTATAACAATTTAGAGCTACATTAGATGAACAATAAAACAACTTTCCCTAACATCTGGCTGACATATGTACATGTTCATAAAACAACCTAAAAGTTCTAAACTCAAGGTTAAAGAACAATTTGTCTATAAGCCGATAAAATTCATGTATGGGTTAATGCAAACATCAAACTGTGATGAAATCTTAACACAATTATTTTCATCAAGAACCAAGTGGATTAATGTACCTACCTCAAGATGAGTGGGAGCAACTAAAATAACCTTGTCTGTATAGATGACATTCTTTTGACAAGTATATGTTACATAAGTCAAAAGCATTGTTCATACAAACTTTGATGTAATAGATCTCAATGATATCTTTTACATGATAGATATCATAACATACCGAGATAGACCCAATGGGACATTACTTTCGTTCCATAAGCTTAACCTTAAATGGGTCCTCACATATGTAATAAACAATATTGCTCTCCTTTAGAGGATAATAGGAACAATGAGATTATTTACTTATGCTTCATTAATTTGAAGCATTATGTAAGTTTAAGTCTATACTCGTTTAGATATTACTCACATTGCAACACACTAGATATGTCTAGATTAATGTCATGCATCTTATGGAGTATTAAAATATCTATAAAGGAAACGAGAGGCTATAATCTTAAAGAAGAACTGAGAACACAAACCGGTTGATTACTCTAACTTGTAACATTCAAAGATGACAAAATGTAATTTTAGGGTCTATCCTTATGTCAGCAGACAAAACCTATCTCATGGAGGAGTCATAATGGACTGATATCAACATCCTAAGTTACAATGACATAATACGTTGCTGATCACAAAGCAATAGTCACTAAATGTTGTTGAAAATTTATCAGTGGACTCATAAGTTTATTAATACCATATAAATTATATATGAAAGACTTATTGTGATAAAGTCAGCTACCATGTCTCCTTGAACAGTAACAATCGCGAGGTGCTGCATTAAATTTCGATACGAAATTAATTATTCGTTTATGAACGAATTGAGGAAACTAAATCTTTGTATTGAATACATTCATGATATGCTTAAGGATCCTATAACTGAAGGTCTATTACCCATAAGTCTTATTAAGAGAGCTCATAAAAGGACGGGTTTTAATTGATGACCAGTACAACTGCATATTGTACTATGAATGACTAACTACTAATTAATTTTCCTCATCAGTTTGATTTTGTATGTCTCTAACATATGTTCTGCCGGTATAACGACATATAGACAAATTTAAATACAAATCAAACGCTAAAGGGCTTATTTGAATATTTTGATCATAACTGTTATGTTTTAAATTGAGGCTGTAATACTACTAATGGGGTCGTGAGTCGAATAATGATTCAACGGCTGTCTTTCTCTACTACGGTTCTTGGTTTAAAGCTAAAATGAGTATTAACTTCTGATCAGACTTATCTAATGTTTATGATAAATGATTATTCGGCTAAGTCGGAGAATGTAAGATTAAATATTTATTTATATTTATTTAATCATGTAGCCATCATTATCATTTATATAATATAGATCAAAATATATAAAACCTATAATATAATTAGTTGGTAATTGTTTATGGGCCACATTACCCTAATTAACTAATTGGGTTTCCCCTTTGGTGTATATAAGGAGATTACTAGAGAGGGATTAGGTTAGACATTCATAACATCACACTAAAATCGCCCATCCTCTCTCTCCATTACTACGAGTTCTTCAACCCTAAAGAACTCGGTACTACCATCAAGAAGATACATTCTAAAGAAGAACCAGATCAAGCTGACAATCTATCGAACTCCATGACTGCAGCTGTATCTGGATTCTCTGCTGGCCTGTATGCTGTATCAGGTATTAATTACATGTTTTCCATTATGATTAAACACAACGTCAGCAACATTTTTTTTTCAATTCACTTTTACATGCATACATTAGTTTGTGTTATGTGTGTGGAGTGGGGCCTGAACCAACATTTGATATTAGAGCAAGAGTTCGATCCAGTTTGTATGCCAAAAATTCTTTGTTTTAATACCATGTCTGCCCTAGCCAATACTTCCAACCCTCCAAAAGAAAACCTAGTCACATTTCAATGTTGTGTTCTTACTTCCACGAATTATACTACGTGGGTAATAAAAATGGAAGCTGTTTTGGATGCTCAAGGTTCATGGGATTCCATTGAGCCCGCAACCAGTGTGGTTATAGATGAAAAGAAAAGTAAATTGGTTCATGCGTTTATATTCCAAGCCATACCAGAAGAGATCTTACTGCAGGTACAAAGAAGAAGACGGCAAAGGAGGTTGGGGAGGCGTTAAAAACTCCATATGTAGGGGTTGAACAGGTACAAAAGGCTCATCCACACACATTAGAGAGTGAATTTGAGACTCTTAGGATGAAGGACGGGAGTCTATCAACATGTATGCCGGAAAGTTCTTTGGGATGATATCCCATTACCCAATCAGCGTATCAGAACATAATAGACCTTGAATTCTAGACTAGTAGTTACAGAAGCAAGAAACATACCTGCAATCGCATTCTGAAGAGCAGCATAACCACATGTACCCATCACTGGAGTAGACACGTGGGTCATATCTACTTCTGAACACTCATTCAAGACCTAATTGTGGAAGCTAGTTATAACTGCATGATGCAAATTCCAAACTTAAATTGAATATATGCAGCATTTACCTTTGCTTTCCTCAACTTTGAATTTCCTTGTTGATATGTGCCAGTCCCTCTTTTGTTAATTTACTTTCGGCTGCTTAGGAAACAAAATAAAAAACAGAGAATTTCATTAGTAAATGGTTTCTGATAATGGTTGCTTTTCAAGTAGATTAATTATCATGATTTGCTTACAGTCTTAGTTCCCAAAAATGCACAGATTGCTAGAGAAGGATCATTGTTAACAAGGAGGGTATTAATTTTCAGAACTAAAACTAAAGGATCACTTTTTACAATGAGGGTATTGATTTCCAAAACTAAAAATAAAACGATGCACTTTGAAAAAAATGCTTCATAACTACAATGATTATTTATTAAAATCAAGAAAATGCTCTTTAACCGGATTTGGTGATTGGACCCGATGTGAGTTTGATTATCAAAATCCTCTTACAATTTTAGTTTTCTTTAACTGTTGATCTTACAATTAGAGGACAAAGCAAGAAAAGATATTAACACCAAGAAAACTGATGAGAAAAAATAAAAGGAACCAAAAGTCTAAGAATCAGAATCCAAAGATAGCAATATATCCGTACTCATACATATCAACAAGAAAAAGAAACATACTCATTTGTAGAATTTGGAAAAACTTTGCACAAAAAAATTGAACAACCTTGTCTAATAAAAAATCACATTTTAAGTTAATAAAGCCACATGGGGATGTTAAATAGTGAAATACTAAATTAATATTATTGAGGGGTCAAGTTACAATATATAGACATCGTAACAAAACCATAGATGGCTCACACTAATAAAACCCTAATATGATAATAACTATCAGACCCTAATCTGATACTACTATCTAATACTTCCCCCTAGTCGGAGCGGAAGGAAACCAGAAACTCAGACTAAGAAAGCAAAAACATAAAAATTAATAATAAGATAAATGTGCTTCAATTGACTCAGAAATTCCGAACTTTTGCCAACAAACCTATATTTTGTTTAATTGTGCCATACATGGTCTTCATTGATGAATCCCGTATTCCTACAAGAGGTGTGCAATGCAACGATGGGGGAGAAATCTAGCTAACTAGCAGCGTGGTGGCTGTAGTCGTGCAAGCGGAGCGAAGGAGGACCAAAGTCTAATGAGTGGCAGAACGAAGTCAACAAAAGTAGGAGGGACCATAATCTAATAAGTGGTAGATGGAAGTCGCAGCAATAAGAAAACAAAAGATAATGGCGGCGGCGTGGCGGCAAGGACGGCTTGAAGAATACGGCGGTAAGGGGCTAAAATAAAGGGGGAAACTTGCAGCAATTCACTGAATAAATAGGCCTAGAGTCATCTCTTTTTCTTTGTCTACTTTTTTAGCATAGTGTTCTGTATTTAGAGATTTGTCAATCTCGAATCAGGCTAACTATCCCTTATTTTCCCTATTTTATAGTTTCCATCACAACCATGTCTTGAATAAAGATGTAGGTGTTGTGGCTTGGATCTTGTACTTATAATGAAGCTTTATTTGAACGGGAAATTAAAAATAGAAAAGAGTAGAAATTGACAAAGACGAAGGTGGGGCAGGGTGGCGGCACACCACCGTGTCTAGTGTTTGGACTCGGTGGTGACAACTAGGGTTTGTGATTTTTTTTTTGTGGTGGTACGGCGTGAGAGAAGGCTCCACTTTCGTGATAAATAGGGAAATACTAAATTAATACTATTTAGTGAATTTGTTACAATGTATAGAGATCATTACAAAACCCTAGATATCTAGAGTGGGTCCATGGATTGGCACTAATTAACACTAATATGATAATAGCTAATAAACCTTAATGGCATAATACTATCTAATAGGAAACTGGTGAACTTAACCAAGAAAATGAAAAATTGACCGCTACGAACTCCCTCACCCCTTGGAAGAGGTCATCAAGCCCAGATAAATGTAGAAACTCCAAATTTGTTATGTAACATAACTTATGTTATAAGCTTGTTATTGGTAATAAAGTAAAATGCCAATATTATCCCTTAGGTTTAGGCACTTTCTCCTGATCTGAAATAAGATTTTTTTTTGCCATACTCTTACGTTTCATTTTTATTGTCATTTCCATCTAAATCACTAACTTAGTTTAAATGTATCGTTACTGTTACTGGGATGATTTTAGCAATTTCGTTAACTAAGGAACGATTTTGGTAATTTGTCCATTCATTTTTTTATTTTTCGAAAATTTATTTTTTATCTTCAAATAAAAATATAAATACATATAGTTGTAAATATTTTATTTAGGTGAGATTTCAATAGAAACTCATTTTATTGAGAAAACTTGAAAACTATATAAACATATGTGCAATATATTATATATTCCATATGTGTAATAAATATTTGCACATGTGTAAATTATATTACATATATGTAATATATCATATACTACACATGAGTAACGTATGATATATTACATATATGCAATATATGATATATTGCATATACATAATATATATTGCACATGTGTAACATATGATACATTACACATACGCAATATAGAGTTTTCGAGTTTTCTTCCTAACTATGAACATATATATATATGTGTATGTGTGTGTGTGTGTGTAGAAATAGGGTGTGTGTGTAAAATACAATAGTGCTTATCATAGAAGCATACGCAAGCAGGATATTGAGACTTATGTCTTCCTTTTTTTAACGTGGGTGATTAGGGTTTGGCATGCATGATTTAGGTTTTGTTCATGCTGATTTTGGGTGCTTTTGTTAATGCGAGATTTTGAGTAGTCATGCATGATTTGTGTTTTTTTGGTCATGAGTGATTTTGAATTACCCTATGCGTCATTTTGAGTTACCTTATGCGTGATTATGGTTTGAATTTTATAACAGTGCGTAATTTTCTCACGTACCATCGTACGTTAATGACTATTGTAGGTTAACCTTCTCCTATATATACACATACACTTATTTTTTACTTCTTTTTTACTATAAAATAAAATAATAATAATAATTAAATGATATTTGGTAAGACAAGAGAGACGGGTGGTAGTGACGTTTGGTACGATCGGCGATGAGGAGATGGGATACGATTGCTAAGAAACGGTGGTACCGTGGTAGTGATGGAGGTGGTAGTGGAGAATATAAAAGGATAAAAGACTTAGAGTGTATATGGTGTGTGCATATATATAAAATTATACATGTGTGTATATGTATATGTATTAGTATAGATATTATAATTAATTTATTAAATTTTAATTTAAAAGTAAAAAAAAAATTAAAAATTAGTGTGTGTATATAAATGTGTGTATATATATGTTATTATAATATGTATATTAATTGTGGTTGTGTGTGTTTATATATATACACAATATATTATAATATTAATGTTTTTATTTAAAGATAAAAAAGAAATGTATAAAGTTAAAAAAACCTAAAATTAATGGGTAAATTGTCAAAATCGTCTTGAGTTGTTACATTTTAACTGGTTTTGTGATTTGGATGTCAATGATAACAAAAAAGAAACGTCAGTTTCCAGTTATAAAAAAATTATTATTTAGATGTAGGAGTGTTCTGGGTTTTGTAAGGGAAGGTCTTGAGTTCATGTCTCACAGATATATGAGATTAAAAAATAATTGCCATTAAAAAAATATATTCCGGTTTTGGGTGGACTATAAAAACGTACTTTTATCCAATCGGCTCACAAGTTGTTTGTTCTCGATCATCTCTTTCACCAATGAATGTTTACCATCATTAGCTTCATTAACTTCATCACCTTTATCATCGGGATCTCCAACAACATGAATGAGGTCTTCATTTATATCACCATTGTCATTATTGAAAGCATCATCATAATAACCAACGTCATCTTCCTTGGTTCCAGTTTCGGATGTCTTGTTTTCACCAATTTGAGTAACTTTAGAACGTTGAATTATTGCTAATTTCCTCTGAATTGCTTCAGGTGCTCTAAATAGAATCTCCCATGGAACCATTGTAGTCATACTAGGGAGGTTCTGAGTCTGATTCGGGATGTCATCAAGATTCGGAGTGTGAGCATGAGATGGAGACCGAACTGGTTGACCAGATGCAACAGAACTCTATGTGCTGACTTCTCGTCCCCAACAATTCTATCCCGTACATGATCTACATTCTGTCTAGGGTAAGCCAGAATCCGGTGAGTCTGCTGACCACAACGAAGGCCACTCCCACTGGATTCTCTACCTCTACCCCTACCAAGAGATAAGAAATAAAATTAAGATTTCATATCAAAATATTTATACTCATATATATCAACAATAAAAAGAAGCATAATCGTTTGTAGAATTTACAAAACACATGAAAAGAGTTTTGAGTTTTTGATTTAACAACTTCATATAAACAAAAATTCAGGAGCTTTATACCATCTGGTGACAACATATTCCGTCATGAAATCTGCCTTGAATGTCATGTCAAACAAAACAACCCCAAAACCGAAGCGGGTGTGATGAGCCCCCCATATGAATGGATGGATAAGTTTGTAGATATTCTGATAGGTTGATTTGTTTAAACCTCCCAAATTTGCGTTAAATAAAGACTCCACTTGTCGATAAATCCCATCTTTAATTTCAGGATCCATGCAGCGCAGTTCACATGTGTCAAACCTTTTTATTATCTTGGAGGTCTCTGCAGGATCCATGTTTGTCTTCTTCTGGTAGCTAGTTAACTGGTGTTTCATCTTGCTGTTATTATTGCTACTATTAGTGTTCAACAGGGAAAGCATTTGTGCTTTCGAAAGAAGGTAATTGTGGTTGCCTGAAAGTTTCACAAAAACAAAGGTGGATAATTTGGTATTTGATGCATACATGTAGTCAGTATCTTGTATTCATGCTGAAGCACTCAGAAGAGGGTTTGATGAACCCCATTTAAGTTGATAAATAAGTTTAAACAGAAAAGGTAACAGTCACTATTAAATAGTGTGAAGGAAAAATAGAAATGAACAAATTTTGTATTCATAATAACCCCACATGGGAAAATCGGCGAAGTTAAGCTACATAAAGACTAATATGAACCCTCCCCTCTTTATCCGTTGGAATAGGTCCTATGCTTCTTCAAGATATATGGATAAAAGTTGTTGAAATGAGAAAATTAGTGATATCTTGAAATTTTGGGTGGACTAAAAAGATGTACCTTTGGCAATACCTAACGGCTTACAATTTGCTTGTTCTTTATCATCTCTTTCAGCAAATGAAAATTCATCGTCAATGTCGTCAAGATCTCCATCAACATCATCATTGTCATCCATATTGGTATCGTTGTATCCTGCATCATTTTCCTTTGTTCCAGTTTTTGATGTCTTGTTTTCACTCTTTTGAGTATCATCAGAAGGGTGTATAATTGCTAATTGAGTAATTTCATAACCACAATTATTTCTCCTCTGAATTTCTTCACATAGGCTATCAGGAAACCTCATAGGGACAATCGAGCACTCCTTTTTCTTAATGTATCCTACTGCAATCCCATAAATTATTAGCTAAATTCATGATATATTTACCAATATAAAGTAGATGTTATCTTCTTGTGATTGATTATATGTTGAGGTGTCTGGTGGATTAAAAAGACATACCACTTTGCAAACACAGAGTAGGATCATAGATATATTTAAGTCTTTCCCAAACAGCTTTGGCGGAACCGAGATTAAAGACTTCTGCAGGTACATCTTCAGTAACAGAACAAAAAATCCAACCTCTAACAAGACTCTCGTATTGTCTAATGGTGTCTATGCCGGAGATTATGCCAACAAATGTGGAATCCACCATGCAACGCATATTGTTGCTGTCCAACAGGCGAAGCATTTGTGCTTCCCAAAGAAGGTAGTTGCTGTTGCCGAAAGTTTCACCAAAACAAAGCTGGATACCTTATTATTTTCTTCATACAAGTACTCATTGTCTTGTATGCAAGTTGAACTACTCAGAAGAGGGTTCAATGAGCTCCCCATTTTTGTCCCGTTTTCTGCTGCCAATTGTACAACAGTATAGCCATCACTGCTTATTGGCTCGGTCACTCGCTCTTGGTCTTTTTTGCACCAGCCCCTCTGTATAGTAGCTTCATGTAAACTCGTATTAGATTTGAAATCTCTATCCACATGCTTTTTCTTTTGTTCTCCAAAGATGCGTAAATATGTCGATGTAAAAAGATCCACCATGAGGGGGAATTGTAAGGTAACGAAAAAAGCAATCACAATAAAAAGTAATCCACATATCAGAACAAGCTTCCATGGATTTTGATGACAAAAGAGAAGAAACAAGGTTGCAATGAGTGCTACCATCATAGCTGCAATACAGAGAAAGAAGGAGAAAAGTTCCTATCAGCAATCTCCTTGGCAAACTGAGTAGAAAGTCTTTCTCGGCAAGACTTGATGTTAGGATAGACAAGAACACTATTAATGCCGTACTGGATGAACACAGTGAGATCGCATTCGATATGACAAAGATAATGAGTGCTATTTTCTCCTTGAAAGCTAAGGTCTCCATTTCTTTGTTGCTTACATCTGGTACGGTAATTCCGGCTGCAAACACAATTGAGGTTATAAGTGCAGCGAGGATGCTACATGACTCTGCAGTGCTGTTTATCCACTGTTCTACTTTCACCTATCTTTGACAATACAGTTTTGACCTCGAATAATAGGGGTGATTAGCAACAGAGTACTCCAACTTGTTGATCTCATCCCATAGATTACAAGGAAACCTCATAGGGAGAATGACCACTCCATTTTCTTGATGTGCCCGTCAACAGTACCTATATATTCAATATAAAGAACTAATAACCAATTTAAGAATCACAAAAAAATCCTACTCGTTTGTAGATCAAAATAGTTGGCGTGTAATAAAAAGAATAGTGACATAGATTTATTTAATAAAAAATATTTTGGCGACTTTTATGCGGATACTAAAGCAATCAAATGGTTCAAAATCCTTATGTTCACGAAAGCTTCAAAACCCGGGTTCTACTAAATTAAAAATACTATTAAATCTCAAGACTTCGTCATCCATCCAAATGAAACATCTTAAAGTACTTATTATAGTTTAAACAACCCAGAAGATAATAACAAAAAAATACAACCGTATTTATCAAAGAAATAAAGTTATAAAATGATTTGAATTCAAACTCAGAGGAGTTGTGTTCCATCCAGAAAATTGTCGATCTAATCAAGGAAGATGCTTATTTTATGGGTGACGCATGGGTCCAAGATTCCATCCCCTAATTGGGATAAGCGAATTAATTTTAATGTCTTAGATTTGCTTTAGCAAAGTTTTGTTATCGGATTGGGTTTTTCGCCGTTCAAAAAAAATTGTTGAATCTTGATTTGACAACCACATTTTATTTGAAGGTGTTCAACCAGAATAAAAAATTGCGACCGTTGATCTCAGAATTAAAGATGCGACAACGCCACCATATAGGGATGCTTAGAAGAATATGGAAGGTGAAGGTACTGAAACGATCCCATATCTTTGAACTTCAACACAACAGTTTAAGAGATAAAAAAAAAATTAAAACACACACACACACAGAACTCAAGATTGAAGTTACTAAACCACTATGGAAAATCTATGAAGTTAAAACGATAAAACGACCATTGTGAACCTGTGTGTTTCATCAAGAATCTCTGCTTAAATACAGAACAAAAGTAGAAACTCCAAACTTGTTGAATTAAGAAATTAATAATGACAAACCTTCTTGCAAACACACAGTAGGATCATAGATGGATTTCAGTTTGTCCCAAACAGCTTTGGCAGAATCGAGATTGAAGACATCTACAAGCACATCTTCGGTAACAGAACCGAAAATCCAGCCTCTCACGAGACTGTCGTATTTCTCATGATCTCTGTGCCGGAATCTCTTGGACCAGTAAATGTTGCATCCACAATGCCGCACATATTCTTGCTGTCCAACAAGCAAATCATTTGTGCTTTCCAGAGAAGGTAGTTTCCGCTTCCAGAAAGTTTAACTGAAACAAAGTTGGATACAATAGTATTTGCTGCATATAAGTACTCATAGTCTTGTATGCGTGCTGAAGAACAAAGAAGAACGTTTGATGAGCAAGTCATTTGAGAAGAGAGAGTGAGAGAGGAAGGTTTTGTTTTAGACATAATATCTAGTGATCTTTTTAATTTAATTTAGCGTCCATTTTTTAGGCCAAAGTCACAGTGTAAAGTTGCTTTTTCTTTGGTGGTGTGGAAGCATAGTCTTCCGTGATGACTAACCAAGTTTCCCAGAAGTTCAAACACAATATACACTTTCTATTCTCAACTCATGTTATTTTTTGTAAAAGAATAAAATTTGAACAAAGCTGTGACCATATAAATTGTAATTGTTGAAATTCTATTTTGAGTTAAATGCTTGGTTGGTCCCTGTGGTTTGCAAATCTTGCAGACTTGGTCCCAGTGGTTCACTAATTACACACTTAGTCCCAGTAGTTTCAAATTTTGCACTCGGGTGGTCCTTACCACTAACCTTTGTTAGATTTTTCAGTTAAGTATATGCAAAATTACTATATTACCCTTGAAATAATAAAAAAAAATATATATAAACTGACACCCTCCTCCTTTTCTCCGACCACATACACACACCCGCGAGTATAAACACGCAGACAGATCCCGCGAGAGAGAGAGTGGCGGCGGCTGTATTGTTCGGTTCGGGTGTTAGTACCGGCGGTCCCTTCTCCGGTCATCCCCTCCGACTATATACCACTTACACCGACACCCATGTTCTTCGGCGACACCACCCT
Source organism: Scalesia atractyloides (assembly GCA_947069175.1). NCBI lineage: Eukaryota > Viridiplantae > Streptophyta > Magnoliopsida > Asterales > Asteraceae > Scalesia > Scalesia atractyloides. The sequence goes on from CAMTDV010000014.1 coordinate 92,314,385, forward strand.
GCAACCTACCTCTCCTCTTGAACATTCAACCCACAACAGCATACAGGTGAGAGAGAGACTGTAGGAGAGAGAGAGAGACAGTGAGAGAGAGGGGAGCTGCAGCAGGGCAGCTCACGGCGGCGGCGGCGAACCCCACGGCCCGGAGCGGTAAAAGACGACAGGAGCGAGGATTTGGTTCGTAATGTTTTCAGATCAGTTTGTGTGCTCCAGTTTAGGTTATCGGGTTGGGGGTTTCAACGACGGCGGTTCTGGTAGCGACGGTAGTGGTGGTGGTTCACGGTTGGGCGGTAGGGTTGGGTCGGGGTAGACGACAGCAGCGGGGTAGCCGCGGTTTTGCAACTCACCGGCGGCGGAGAGGTTTGGTTCACATTCGAATCGAGACTCGGTTCAGTGATGGTTCAGCATGCTTCAAGATGTGTTCGATTCGACTCGATCATAAACAGTCAACGAAACCCGGTTCAGTCCAGATTTCCGGTTCAGGTTTCGGGTTCGACTCGGTTCGACCCGGTTCAAGTTTGAAACAAATTTCGAGGGTAATATAGTAATTTTGCATATACTTAACTGAGAAATCTAACAAAGGTTAGTGGTAAGAACCACCCGAGTACAAAATTTGAAACTACTGGGACCAAGTGTGTAATTAGTGAACCACTGGGACCAAGTCTGCAAGATTTGCAAACCACAGGGACCAACCAAGCATTTAACTCTTCTATTTTCTTAAACATGAATGCTTAGTTAAATTTTTAGCGATTTTATGATTTTAACATATAATAATTAAAACATAAAACTACCAAAATCAGCTATCCCATTGACACATCTTTTTAATAGCAACGCTTATATACTGCTAAATTACACCAAATAAATCCGTATCTATGTACTCATTGTTTGAGGTTATACTCATGACCTCCCACTAAGAAACGAGTTTTTTTCCCAAAAGGGTGGTGATGGAAAAAATATTTACCAAAATGGGTGATTTGAAAAATATTTACCAAAATAGATGTTTTCTTTTAAGTTTTTTTTCCTAAAATGGTGATGGTGCAAAAAATATTTACCAAAATAGGTTACTTAGAATAATAATTTACTAAGACGAGTGTTTTCATTTATTTCTTTATTTAAACTAATATATTGCATTTTTAAATAATAATTTACCAAGATGAGTATTTTCATTTATTTCTTTATTTTAAACTAATATATTGCATTTTTTGCTTTTGTTTTTTATTCAACATCCTGTTTTTACCAAACAACCCATTATATGTTTTATTTTATTTTTTAACTAACTATTTTAATTATTTCTTTTTTGTTTTTAATGTTCTCTTTTATTTTCCCTTTATATTTATGTAAGATAAATAATTTTAATATAAAGTTTGCTTATGTAATTCCAGGATTATAAACGAACACGAAGATAATGATAATATTATTCCTATCAAGCACGAACATCAATTTTTTGGAAAAAAAAAACTAGATTAATCTGTAATGAGCAATACTTTAACTTACAAAACTAACTAAATTGTAATGTAACTAAAAAATAAATGAATACGTAGAGAAACGTAAATGAATGAATTTAAATTTACACAAACTAACGAAAATAAGTTAACGTAAACAAGCAAACATAAAGAAGGGTGGGTTAAGCGGATTTAAATGAACGAACATAAACAAACATTTACGAATATAAATAAACGAATGAAACGTATGTTCATGTTAGTTTATCAACGAAATCAAGAAAAATGTTGTTCGTGACTTTTTAAAAAAATAAGTTAATAATTTAAAAGAGATTAGTTTCAAGTTTAAATTACGCCAATGAACCAACATATCTGCGAAACCGAGTAAACAATTTGCTCTGTCATTATTAATTCAATAATATTTAAAATCGAGTAAACAATTTACTCTGTCATTATTGATTTAATAAACTTAAAATAAAAATAGTATTGAATTGATAATCATGAATACAAACAAAATAGTGAATGAAATATTGTCTAAAAAAAGTAGGAGGTATTTCTCAACAATTTCAATTTGTTTTAACATGGTTTGATCATAAAAATAAAAATAAATATGACAAGTTAGCTATATATAAAAAATAACGAGTTGATTGAAGAAAAAAATATAAAAGTGATAATTGAGTTAAAAAAGAGAGGATTTGTAATAGGTTAGTTAAAAAAATAAGAAAACACCTAATTTGGTAAATATTTTTCAAATCACCTATTTTGGTAAATATTTTTTTCACCTACACCTATTTGAAAAAAAATTCTTAAGAAACAAGAGTCTCTGCTAAGGTAAGCTAGCCCCAGTTCACATAGATTTGACAAGTGCTTTCATGTTTTCTACTTCTACAATAATGACAACATCTAGAGCCGCTCAAGCGGGTGAAATAAGGAATGTAATCCTCAAATTCCAAATAAAAAAGTTAATTATACACTGGTAATTTAAATTTGGAAAATGGTTTTTAATACTAAGATTCTTATATTATCTGATCTATGTGTTTGTGAATAATTATTGACCGCAAACCTAACCGTTAACAATCTCGAAGACATTACCTACATATAGTTTATATTTTTAGATTTTTCTAAAACCCAAAACTCTGGGTTAATTCACTCTCTTAAGTCATCCATGTATCCGCTTTAACTTCTCAAAAAGCTTGAGCAGGTGCTAAATAACATGATACACTTCGGAAGACATGTAAAAGTAAATAAATAAACATGTGAGTAAATAAGCATTATTAAATTAGATTATGTTTTTTTTATATTAGATACAATAACAACTTATAAATAATGGTCGAACTAGAAAGGGGTCAAAAGGATCCACTGACCCAGATTATAAGAATTTGTTAGATTGTTATATATAAAATCTGACTTTTTATAAAAAGATATATAAAACATATTTTGAACTCTCTAGTTGTAGTCGATAAAAAAGAAAGCTAATGAATCGCCGACGAAGAATTTCTGGTTTACCGCTGCTTATAAAGTGCGTAATTCAACTTGAAATAGTTAAACTAAAAGTGAAGTGACTGGAAATTGCTTGTAAATATTGGTGGGGTCGTTAGATGCTTGACTTGTCCAAAAAGAGGTGAAATGCTTTCACCAACGTTACCTTTTGAAAACCGGAGGTGACGCAACAAATACAAACACCTCCAACTATTCAAAATATTTTATATGATATCATTTTTTACAATTAACTTGTTACGCTCGACTAGGGCTGTTCAAGAGTTGAACCGAAGAGATCGGACTTTTATTTGTGCTCAGTTCGTTTGAAAACCTATCTGAACCGAACCAAACGTTTTTTCAACCGAGCCAAAGTCGAACGAGCGTCTATCGATCCGAGCATTTTTCGAACGAACGCTGAGCAAGTATCGAGGGTCATAGAACAAAATCGGAAAGTGATGATAGGGGTGTTAGTTTTTAGAGTAAACTGCACTTTTCGTCCCTAAGGTTTCATCCAATTAGATCATAAATATAAATTTAATAAATAAAAAGGAATAGAAAATGTGTAGAAGTTATTCCAATAAAAAACAATTTTTGTTATCTCAAACCCTATATATATATCTCAAAAATTCAACTTAACAGGTTAAAAAACATCTTTTTTAAATGTTAAATGTTTTTGGGTGGTTTTCTTCATAAAAATGTGTAGAAGTTATTACAATAAAAAAACTATTGTTGTAAAAAAAATTACCTTCTTTTAACTTTTTTTAAATATATTTTTATTTTTTGAATTTTTCTATTAGAAATGCTTATATACGTGTATTTATAAGAAAAAACGTCGAAATTTGGAAAATTAATTTGCACATGTTAAGTTGAATTTTTGAGATGTTAAATATTTTGCACTTTTTTAGTGTTTCCCATAACATGCATGTTGAAAACCATAACATGCTTCACTACATGATTATAACATGCTTCATTACATAAGCATAATATGCGTGATTTTTTGTTTTTCAACATGCATGATTAAGGTTTTGAACTTTACAACGTGCGTAATTTTACAGCGTATACTTGTATGTTAAGCAGTATTGTATTTTACACTTCAAATATATATATATAGGTAGGTAGGTAGGTTCAAACAAAAAAATTTATTTTGCCTAAGTAGGATGAGAAGAAATATTGACCTTTAATTTTTCAAATTAATGGTTAAGATGAAAATGTAGAAAAAAATAAGGTTGTAAGGGTTTCTTTGAAAATTTCTATTTATTGACTTTCTTTTTCAACATGAAAGAAACATGGATTTTCCACTCTCATTTATTAAACATTCATAACTTTTCATACGACATTGTTTTTTCATTAAAATTTCACCATAAAATCGAATGTTTTTTATCTTTAATTTGCATACCATATTACTATATAAAATTATGGGAAGGGTCGACCAAAAAGTGGGTTTTGCCTAAGTAGCCTAAGAAGAATTGTGATGATACCATGTGACACTCCTTATAAGTAGAAAGAATGGTATTCGGTACATAAAAATTTTATCCTTATAAGTAGGACTGTAAAGATGACATGTGGCACGCTTTTGTTTTTCAAAATATATAACAAAAATATCCAGTACAAAAAAAATTAACATAAAAAATCTAGTACAAAAAAATATAGAATATAGAAAATATGGCTCAATATATATATATATATGAGGCCGCTAGAATGAAAACCACCACGAGTTGAGAAAACCGTGAGAACTACACCATACGGCGCGAGTTTGGCCAAAAAAAATTGCGTAGTCCAAGACGAATATATTTTAAACACATATGTAAAAAAATTTCAAAAAAAATTGTCGTGTTTGTTGTTTTTACCACCCCATGTTTTGTGTAAAATTAAATTTAATTTAAATTTAATTTTTACACTAAACTTGGGGTGGTAAAAACAACACACACGACAATTTTTTTTGAAATTGTTTTTACAAATGTGTTTAAAATATTTTCCTCTACGTTTATGAAAAAAAAAATTGGCCCACCTCGTGCCGTATGGTGTAGTTCTCACGGTTTTCTTAACTCGTGGTGGTTTTCATTCTAGCGGTCCCCTATATATATATATATATTATATATATATATAGGGGTAGGATTTAGAGAAAACGCCTAAAAGTGTGAAAACGATGAGAACGCCCCTTATCCGTTGGATCAAAACAATCTATAGATTAGATTGGCACGATGGTGTTTTCGTAAATAAAATCAAATTTGGAACGTGGACGGGCTTCATTAAGGGCAAAGTGGGAAATGTGCATCTACAAAACCCATCAAAACGGGACTGAAACATATATACTTCCCAGAGAAAACTTCACCAATTAAACGAAAAACATGAAAACCCTAGAAAACGCGAACCAAAATATTATGACGTCTAAGGTAAAACAAGATCCAGAGGCAAAAAACAGAGTGAGTTAACTTCAATTTACATTATGCTAGTTTTATGATTTTCTTTTTTTTTGGGTTTAATTTTATCAATAAATGTGCAGTTTCTATGGGTGTAGAATCCAGAGAGCCACTTGCACCAAAACGCCAAAGAACACCGAGCAACAAAAACATGGTACAGATGGTTACTTTGTATTATGTTTGTTTGTAAAACTCCAAATATCATGTAAATATACTTTGATAGTTTGTTACTAAATGCTAATAAATGTATCATTTGTATAATATTGTTTGATTGTATGAGAACGTCATTTTACATATATCATTTGTGTTATTAAAACTCCATGTATCATCTGAGATTGTCTTACTGAACAACATATCATGGAAATTAAACTTTATTTATAGGCAAAGAGGGGATTAGAGTAACAATAAATGTGTGCACCGGCAAGGCCCAAAACGCCAATAAGAGGAACGCCTTAAGTCAGGATGTCGAGGTTGAGGAAGAACTATTTTTTCAGTTCAGTGGAGCTAGAGTTTTGTTAAGAGTACAACCTACAAACTTGACTGGTTGATTTATAAATATGAGTTAAAATCAAAGACAGGCAATGCACACATGGGGTTTGGTGTTGCCCTGAAGATGAAAATAGACAACATACCCACAATGCTTGGGTACTGGTTGGTTGAAAATTATAATGAAAGAACAAACAATCTAAATGTTGGCAACCATACAGTACATACCAATGGAGAATTGATAAATTCTTTAATGGGTATACCAAATGGAGACGTGACCGTGAAAGGGAGAAAAAGGTCAACAACTTAAGACAAAGTAGTGGATGAGTAGAGATCACAGTTCAAATGAACTGACTGGATTAACAGACCAAGTGTGAAGCTCTACTTTGATAACACTTGCCTGAGATGCATAGCTTTGGGAGAAACTTCTGCCTAAATTTCCTTGTAACATTCTTCACTATAATTGGGCATGTAAGTGATAATGCGGTCGTCAACCAACTGTTCTTGCACAACATTAAACTAAACGTTCAAATAAACAAACTAAACTGGTGTGCTTATCTCATCGAATGCTTGCAAAACGCCAAAAGCGCATGGTCGCCAAAAAAACATTAAAAACTAAAAGTAATACATAAAAGATAAGTCTTCACCAAGTGATGTTAGGAATTTAGCCAAGCATGGCCTTTGTTTGACAAGAACCCTTACTATCAATCTTGGATCCCGAGACTACTACACACATGGATGATGGTGGTGGTTGTTGGTGTTGTAGTGGTGGTGGAGTGGTGGAAAAGTGAGAAAGAAGTGGTTTGCCAAGGGATGCTTTTGAAGTGAACCAAGCACCCCTATTTATAGTAAAACAGTAGCCCGGACAAGGCCCCGTGTCCGGCGGCCACGCCCGTGGCCATCATCTTCTCTTCCTTCATTAATTGCAGCTGTAAGCAGAGGGCCCCACACGACCCCGTGTCTCCTGGACACGGCCCCATGGTCAACTCTTCGCTGTACTATCAAGATTCTGCAAATCTTAGAGTTGACCACGCCCCATGTTGGTCTGGGCACGGCCCCGTGGTGGGCATAGAAGCTTCTGCAGGTTTTGTCTTCAAGTGCAATGGCTGACCACGCCCCATGCCTGGCTGGGCAGGGCCCCGTGGTCAGTTTATGTCCTTTGTTTTTGTCTTTGGGGTGTTGCTTAAGGGGTCGGGCATGGCACATTATTCCTTATTTGTGTATTTTGTTGGTTTTGCCTGCTTATTTGCTTCTTTTGTTCTTTTAAGCTTATTTTATCCTAAAATACAAAAGAAACAAAGAAACATGCTTTTTCCAATATTAGTACTAAATAAGGGTTAGTTTTATGCCTCATTGATATAATTTATATATTACATTTTGCACACATCACCTGCATGGTGCAGTGGTTGATGAAACGCGATGTCAGCAGCCACCATCTGAAGGTAGGAAGAACCTCATGCAAACTTTTGCCCCAGAAACCCTAAGATGAAAACACCACTGACACATCACCAACCAAAACGCCAAATAGTGCAGATGTGCAGGAGAAGGGTGATGAGGACCAAACGCCAAACTTCACAAAGTTGATGCAAGATAAGACCATTTTAAACCCAAAAAGCTTCCTGGTGATGAAGAATATGAAGAAGATGATGAAAATAAAAGGAATAGACTGTGGAAAAAAAAGGAGAAGGGAGTGTCAAAGAAGAGTAGGGCATGTTTGTCACCTTATGTTAGGAGACAAGTGATTATTTATGCAGCAAGGTAGGCGCATGAAAGCACCAACTCCACATACATATATATATGTATGTACACTTCTTTCTCGTAAAAACGCCAAACTTTGCATTTATTACGTTAAAAATATACATGCATATGCATGTAAACACCCAAAACGCTATATCTTATATTAAAATGAGTTTGCATAACTAAAACGCCATATGTTATATTCCAGGAGTACCGTGTTCAAGATTGAAGGAGTGTCAGAACTCTCAAGGGTGATTTTTGAGAGCGAGACCAGGATTCTATGCACACGTCAACGTTATTCAAAGTGGGGTTAGTTTGAACGACGTTTGGTGTGGCATGCTTTGGCCTAATAGGTCCTTCGTACTCTCATCGTTAGTCCCTAGGTAGGCAAACTGGTCCGTTATATTGGATTTATACGAATGCCAACCTAGACAGGACGTTCCGACTACCGGTACTTGTACCCTTCCAGTTACTACATGCCCGTCGCAGAACTTACTTTGATGAGATTTGAAAATTGCAACAAAATCTTTGAATAATGAGAGTATGAAAATGAATTGAATATATGAACATTGATATATGTATAATGAATGTGTATATAAGTATGTATGTTTGACTGTAAGTATAAACAAATATGAAACAAATAAATATCACAAGTTTGTATGTAACCACCTAATCAATTAAAAATTTAGGCAGACTATAGTATAGGCTCTAAGGGTCTAATAACCTATCCTATATCCCTATAGTCATGGCTCTGATACCAATCTGTCACAACCCCGACCCGCAGCGGAAAAGGTGATCGGGGCATGATTGGGTTATCATCAAAGCTCATGACATTTATTTTAACGTTTCATATTCATTAATACAATTTAATGGAAATTTACAATCATAATTACATCAATGACCTAAACATCAATCTAAGCTTCTTTGTTTTCTTCTAAGGCATTTCCTATGTTTTCCTTGCTTCACCCTGTCACCTGTATCATGTGTAAAAGGGTTTTTGGATCAACAAAAAGTTGGCGAGTGAATCCTATAGAAAACATTTGAACAAGTTTATTTAATTGATTATGAAATAAAGTGCACAACCACACATGAGTAAAAATAGATGTAAACTTATTCATAAATCAATTTAATATTAAACAATACACACATGAACAATAAAGGATCGTTTAGAGGCACGCGTTGCTCAACTCGTCTCTCACGAGGAACTGATGGGCCTAATGAATGAATTGCATAACCATGATAATATGAAAGACATAACTACCAACAATATAAACTCAATAATACACACATGAATAATAATGGATTGGTTTTGAGGCACGCGTTGCTCACTCGTCTCCCACGAGGAACTGATGGGCTTAATGAATGAATTTCATACAAGTTGACAAAATGAAATACATAATCACAACAATATAAACAATCTAAGTTTAGATCACGATATGGTATGGCACAAGTTTAAATAAACGAGTTAATTATTTTGTGACACATGACACGCCCCAAAACGTGTAATTAAAAAGGGGGAGTTGTAAGATTCACTCACAGTGGGTGCATTCGGTTGATGATGTTGAATGCACGCGAAGTGGTTTTAACCACGAGTGAAATGAACCTAGATAAATAGCATTATGCTTCGGTAAGTAAACGGATTTTATTAACCCATTTTAGTAGGATTGTTGGGTGTATTTTTATGAGTTTAAGGCTATTTTCTAACCTTAAAAATGTTATTTTTAAGTATTTTTAATTGATTTTTAATTAAAATAAATAAATAAAAATAATAAAAAAAATTTGACTTTTTTGACCGTTGACCGTTGACCATTGACCGTTGACTGTTGACTTTGACCGGTTCGTATGCCAGTATATGTGCGCTGAGTGAGGCTCGAACCCGAGACCTCCCGTACGCGTGCACGCAGCTCTACCAACTGAGCTACGTGTCTAACCCGAAATATATCTGTTTTTAATTATATTTATATACTAATTAGATTAAACCGAAAATCATTTATTTCTAAAAACGATTTAACTGAATCGGACCGGTGCGCTCCACAGGTCTCGAACCCGGGACCTGTGGGTTGAGTTAACACACAGTCCACCGCTGGACTGTTTGTTTAACTTGTTATATAAACCGATTTTTATTATACTTAAATACAAACTAAGTATTTTCATTTCTGACTTATTTAAAAAGGTAGATAATTGTCCGAATCGGTGCAGTAGACCGGACTCGAACTCGTGACGTGTGATTAAACATACACACAGTCCACCACTGGACTGTGTGTCTAACTTGGTTATTATTCCGATTATTAATAAACTTAACATATAACAGTGGTGACTCCGGTTCGGTTAAAAAAAAGGCATTTTTATTAAGGCAGCATGCATGGGACAAGATTCGAACTCGAGACGTTAGTGTGTTTAATGTGCACACAGTCCACCGCTGGACTGTGTGTCTAACCCGAGTTATAACTTGAATTATAATAAACTTAAACATTACAGAACTTCGTCTTCTCCGTTGATTTTAACCAGAATCGGAAGTCCGACTGGTTCGATGCTTTAATCGTGTTCTTTAGTGTTTTGAGGTTAATTACAGATGAGATATAAATAAAAAGAAAGAGAAATTAGTCGTAAGGTATACCGACTGGACTCCTCTGTTTCTCCGGCAGAACTCCGGCGACAGCAACAGGTTCCGGCGTCGTGTGTCTTGCAGCAGCGAGTCTTCAGAAAGCTTGAAAAGGATGTGGGTGACTTCGGTATAAGCTCAGGGGGTTCAGTAAAGCTCAGAAGTGAAGGGTTCGGTTTTCCGGCGAGGTACAGAAGTTTTCCGGCGAGTGAAATTACGTCGGGTAAAGGTGCGGTTTTGAGCGAAAAAGCTTGCAGAGGTTTGAGGGGGTATTTATAAGGCAGGTTATCGATGAACTTGGTCCAATTTCCGACTTGATTCGTCGGTTAGAAAATCTCCGGCGGTTATAACTTGTGTCGCGGGTTCAGGCGTCGGTTATAACCGATGTAGGTTTAAACGTTTACGTTATAACTGAAGAAGTCGTAAATTATTGGCGAGTTAGTCGGGATTTCCGACGACTGAAATTTGGGCGCCGGTTTTGAATTCGGAAAAACATGTTATTAATTAATTGATTCTAATAATTAACAAGAATCATCAGTGGCGCAGTGGTTGGAGAGTTGAGTGTTAAGGCGTTGACCGGCTGACTGACCCGGGTTCGAAACCCGGTAGCGCCAAATCATTTTTATTTTCTTATTTTTAACAGTTTTTCAAAAACTAATTATATATTCCCATATAATAATTAATTATGTATCGTTTAAAATTATTTTGGGCATTAAATTCGCAACGAAATTCTTAACTAATTGTTCGGTTAATAAACGGAGCGGGTTTGATAAATCCGTTTTTTACGGATGTTACAGCCCCGTGGTCAGTTTATGTCCTTTGTTTTTGTCTTTGGGGTGTTGCTTAAGGGGTCGGGCATGGCACATTTATTCCTTATTTGTGTATTTTGTTGGTTTTGCCTGCTTATTTGCTTCTTTTGTTCTTTTAAGCTTATTTTATCCTAAAAATACAAAAGAAACAAAGAAACATGCTTTTTCCAATATTAGTACCAAATAAGGGTTAGTTTTATGCCTCATTTGATGTAATTTATATGTTACATTTTGCACACATCACCTGCATGGTGCAGTGGTTGATGAAACGCGATGTCAGCAGCCACCATCTGAAGGTAGGAAGAACCTCATGCAAACTTTTGCCCCAGAAACCCTAAGATGAAAACACCACTGACACATCACCAACCAAAACGCCAAATAGTGCAGATGTGCAGGAGAAGGGTGATGAGGACCAAACGCCAAACTTCACAAAGTTGATGCAAGATAAGACCATTTTAAACCCAAAAAGCTTCCTGGTGATGAAGAATATGAAGAAGATGATGAAAATAAAAGGAAAAGACTGTGGAAAAAAAGGAGAAGAGAGTGTCAAAGAAGAGTAGGGCATGTTTGTCACCTTATGTTAGGAGACAAGTGATTATTTATGCAGCAAGGTAGGCGCATGAAAGCACCAACTCCACATACATATATATATGTATGTACACTTCTTTCTCGTAAAAACGCCAAACTTTGCATTTATTACGTTAAAAATATACATGCATATGCATGTAAACACCCAAAACGCTATATCTTATATTAAAATGAGTTTGCATAACTAAAACGCCATATGTTATATTCCAGGAGTACCGTGTTCAAGATTGAAGGAGTGTCAGAACTCTCAAGGGTGATTTTTGAGAGCGAGACCAGGATTCTATGCACACGTCAACGTTATTCAATGTTGGGGGCATATCCTAAACTATGAAGAATGATAAAAGGCTCCAGAATCACCCTCAAGATAGTTTTGCACACAGATAATGCTGGTAACTCTTTTGCTATATTTAATTGATGCAATTATATTATGAATTTGTTTTGTGTTAAAAATGTGCTTCCTCAATGTAGGACCGATCCTCGATGCTAAGGAACCTAAATTTGATACCTAACGTCCATAATAGCGGAAATATTACGCCATGTTTACCAATAGACAAGAATTAATCAGTTTAAAATCAGTTTTATTGATCAAACGTCAAGAGTACAAACTGACAGAGCTTCGCCTCCAAAATGCCAAAGTTACAAATGAACGAGACAAGCTAGCTATATATAGAGATGCAAGTTCGCTAGACATGAGCATGAGTTCGCCCGAACTTGCCTTAGCAAGTTCGGCCGAACTTGACAATCCAAGTGCAATCATGAGCGAACTTGTCTCTCAACTACATAAATACAACTTCCAGCTGGCCTATTCAGCTATATTCTATACAGACTCGATATAAGACTAAGACATAGACATTATGCACCAACAGACCCCCCCTTAGATATCGTCTTCGTCTTGTATCAGTCTTCAAAACCCTGTCTTCATAATATACTTTAACGCACACGACCGAAGAAGTTCTTAAACGGCTTCTTTCGTCGCTCTTGCTTAGGATCCGGCGTCTGGTCTTAGGAGGCACTTTGTTCATATGTTGAAACCTTCTAATACTTGCCTTCCTTGTTTTCTCATGAATCGCTTCAAGACGCTTCTCCTCTTTTAGAAATTCAACCCTTTCTAAATCCCTCCAATTTGGCCACATCTTCCTGAGTTTACTTCATGCGCATAGCAAAATTAACAACTTTCTGAAACTGTATCGCTTGTACCTTTTCAAGTTCTTCAAATACGATCTTGCTGTAAAAAAGCATTTAATATCTTCTCTTGAACAATTAACCAACCACATCGGATCAACAATCCTGAATGTCCTCCATAAACCCCTCATGCCCTGAGAATCAAGTATTTCAACTCGTTCCTTGTAATATCCAAATGTTCTTCAAACTTTAAAACAATAACTCTTCACAAGTAGATGGATCTATCTGCCACCACTTGAACAATGGATAAAAATTCTGCTCAATCGGCATCAGTGGCATGTTTCACATTGCTCTTGTCGCTTCATTATCAATGTAATGTCTTTCTCCCCTGTTTTCTTGTTAGTCTTGACTCGGCGACCAGGAATGAATGGCTTCCAATATCTGAATCCTTTCACTGCTTCATACTTTATCAATTTCCACAACAACTGATCGATCACTTTCATGTGATATGTAACATTGACTGTGTGAACTAACTCTTCCACATCCCAATATGGTAAAGTCTTGAAATCAGCAAGATACTTGAAGTATTGCACTCCAAATTCTCTTTTGATTGCATATACGTTAAGTTCCTTGAACCAACCCCAACTCAAGATATCTCCAAAGAAATGTATTTGTCTCTGGTAAAGAATGCTAGAGGACGTCTAAACTTACGTTCGCGTGGCATTTCTTTAGACCAGGACTTCTTCGCTTGAGCAATTTCTTCTTTAGTCATTGGCTTTGGGACTTTTCCTTCTCGTAAAGATTCTTCAATCTTTTCTTTCAGCATGTCTTTTGTCTATATTACATCCTGAAATGACAACCCCTCAACGTCACCTACATTCTCTTGAGGAACATGGCTTCAAATGCCACCGCCACACATCTGACGCCCATATTCTTTGGCGGTTGGGTTTCCCGGGTCTACAAAGCCTATGGAAAGCGAACCCACGAAGCTTCACCACCGGGGTTGGCATTACCCGGATTGATCTCAACCTATGTCAAAGTTTTGGACTCATGTTGATTATATACAATGGGCTCTTGTGCTTCAAGGATAACAAAGGGGTAATTTGGAGCCCACATGACCCGGATCAAGTCCTCGCCATCGAAGATATTCCCGGCCACCCTCCCCGTTACACTCACGGATATGCTCCGGGATCTCCTCCCAAGGGGGAGGATATTTTCCTAACATGCACAATTTATATAACATTATGCAGGAAACGCTTCAGGTATCCCGCAATGCATACAACTTGGGACAAAGCACCAGCACCATGGTCACGTCCATTCAGTCCGACATCTCCTATATTCGGAAGCACATAGTCTACCAAGATGACGAGGAGTATGATGATGGAGGAGATGACATGGATTCGGAATAGGCGATGATGGTAGCATATTTGGTGATAATCAAGTTAATCCCTTATTCCCTTTTAAACAATGTGGTTGATGGCATGCTGCGACCCGTTTCAAACAATTTACTCTCTACACTTTATTTTTCCTTTTTGTTTGTGATAGATGATGGAAGGAAACGATGGTAATTTAGGACCTTGGTTTCTGTTAGATTGTTATATTTGTGGTTGTGTTGGGTAAACAAGTACCTGGGGATGCTTGGATCCACCAAGCACATGAGACCCCAAAACCGAAATAGGAGGCCTACCACTTAAACACCTTTTTCTCAACCTTCCAGAAGCCCGACATGGGGCCCTGTTTTCCTAACACGCCCCCGTATCTCTTCACTATTGAAATGATTTTGCTAGTTGGACCTATTACATGGGCTCGTGCCTCAAAAAACACGCGCATGTGTCTGCCTTCTGCAAGTTTTCAGAAAACTCACGTTACTGGTACTTTTGACACGGGGTCGTGTCTCCATAACACGCCCCGTGTCCAGTGCCCAGTTTCCGAAAAAAGTTTGTTTTTTAACCCACGTTTACATCATCAATCAAATTTAACCCAATTTAGACACATTGAGGAAAATGTGAATTTAAGTGTGGGAGGGAACTTGAATCTTGTGTCCTAAAACAAGCCTTACACAAAACTTGAATTGGAACCACTAAACACCCTAAATCTTTTTTCAAATTTTTTCTTTATTTTCTTTGTCTTGTCTTAGTTTAAGTTAGAAAACCAAGTTCTAAAAAGTTGTTTTACTAATTTACAACCGATAACGCTGTGATATAAAGAACCATATAAGAAAAATTTATAAAAAGGGCATAACACTCTTTTTAAAATTGGATTGTATCACACTTTTTACCCTTTTTCCCACATATAGTGAGTTTGAGCATTTACCGAGCATACAACACCATATCTTTACTAAATGCTCACTTTTCATTTCTTGTGTGATAGCCTGTGTGGTTCTTATGAATCTAGAGCTTGCCAAGACAATGCATTCCCGTCCTTAGCGACTAATCTAAGTAAGTAAATGATTGAGGCATTAGGACTATAAGCTTTTTTCCATATAAACCTTATTTTCTTTTTTTTATCTCCCCACCAAAACAAAGAACAAAAACCCCTAGTTAACCCCTTTGAGTCTAAACTTTCATTTCAAAACCTGCAAAATACAATTTTGCAACAATCACCCATTCATCCTAAACCTTTTTACTTTTACATCCTTTCTTTCAGTAAAAATTTGGTTCTTTTGAAATATATCAAAATGTGACTTAGCTATATTGGAATACTCTATCAAAAAAAAACTTTCTAGATACTTCAAATAGTTAAGCAAGTCCTAAAATTCATACTTAAAGTTTGTATTTTACAATAAAGTCACAAATAAAATTTTCAAAAGAAAAACCGACATTTTTATACTTTTAGCCACTTTTCAAACAAAAATACCTACCCCTAGCCAAAACCTACCCTTTAAAAGTACTCTTGTTATTTACAAAGATTATGTCAAAAAGGATGAGGTTTGATTACTTGTCAAGCCTATAATAGGAGTAAGTTCCACACCAGGACCGAGTGTTTCACTTATACATCATCGACCAAGTGTGAGTGATCACTTGTGAGGTGTGTGAAATTGTATATATCTCAAATGAAATTTTAAGAGGCATGTTATGCCTAAAAATATATTTTTCTTAAAAAGTGTTCTAAATAAATCATGTCAAATAGGATTGTAAATAAAACAAAAGCAAAATAAAAAAAACTTGGATTCCCGACACTCAAAAGCAAGACATAAAAACTTCTTCTCTACCTCTTCCATTAAAGTGTGGGGGTATTTGATATGCGCAAAATGTAACCTATAAATTACATCAAACAAGATATAAAATCAACCCTTTTATGTACTAATGTTGGAAAAGGTGTGTTTTTTGTATACTTTTGATTTTCAGGATTAAAAGAAATTAAATTTACAAATGAAGAATTTAAGGACAAAAACCAACATAAATACAAGAAAGAGGTGTTGACACACCATGCCTACCCTCCAAACTTCACTCCAAGATCAAAATAACAAATCAGAAAACAAGCATATGGTCGTGCCACCAAGGCATGGGGCTGTTCCCAACTCCAGAGCTCATGTAGAACAAGACAAACATAGCAGACAAGAGACACGGGTCATGTCCTATGGACACGGGGCCGTGGTCAACTCCCAGATATGTAGAATCCCTCAAAGTACAACATAGTAGTGACCACGGGGTCACTGCCCTTTGACACACGGGTCGTGTATGCATACAAACTGACACTAGGCAATTAATGAAGACAGAGAAGAAAGGACATGGGGCCGTGCTCCCTAGGCACGGAGCCATGTGAACGGCCTGTTTGCAACTATAAATAGAGGTGCTTGGTTCATTACCAACTCATCCCTTGGTAGCCCTCTCTTCCACTCACCAACATTTCACCACCACTCCAACACCATCAATCCACCACATCCGTTTACTCTTAGAGTGGGTTAGTAGTTTCGGGATCCAAGATTGATCGTAAGAGTTCTTGTCAAACAAAGGCCATGCTTGGCTAATCTCTTATATCACTTGGTGAAGACAAATCCTTTATGTAATTACTTTTGATTTCCAAGCTTTGAATAACTTTTTATTTGGGTTTGTATTAATGACTTTAATAACTAGTTTTTTTATATTGAAAATGAACTTTTTCTATCATCTCTTCATGTTTTATTGATTCACTCATTGTGTCTTTCTGGTCTATATAAAGCAAGTTAACTGCCTGGAAGGGGGTTAGAAGGGTGGTTTGGGTAAAGTTCTTGCTTCGTTCAGTGTATAGATCCGATGAGGACTTGATTCAAGCTTATTAGGACTTCTCTTAAGACAGTTAGCATCAAATCGGGGGAAGTAAGAAAGGCTTGAATCCCTTATAAATAAACTACTATTAAAACTTTAAACCGGCCTTACGGGACTGTATTCCTGATGACTCGGACCAATAGGGTCGAGGGTAGTCTTGCCTCCAAAAGAGGGACATGCCACATTTTGCATTAATAACTTACTTAATTATCGTTGAATAATCCAGCCTTACGAGATTGTATCCCTGCTGATCAGACCAATATGATTAAGGGTAGTGTTGTCTCCAAAAGAGTGGGACATGCCACTATCACCAAGATAATCTCTTATAAAGCCCAAAGTGCGGAAATCACCAAACGATACACAAAAGAGGAGTCGGAACCAAGTGATTCTATCTTGTTTAGTGTTTCTTTTAATATTTTCTTTCTTTTTAATTTTATTTATTAACATCTTTTCCACAAAAAAGGTTGGTTAGATTAGACGTTGACGATATTTCAGTATTAAAAGCTCATTGTCCTTGGACGACCTTGGTATCTTACCATCACTATACTATGTCAATGATGGGTGACACTTGCCCTAACGTATTGTAAAGAATGATCGTGTTTTATAAAATTAAAGGTTGATAAACGAGTAAAAGTGCTAAAAATATACTAAAAATTATACCACGCTCGCCCCACGTCACTAGCTTTGAAATCTATTTATACATTTTGCTTGTCCTCCTCTTGCTTCATTGGACTTGGCGTTGAATCTACTCGGTCCTTTCTAGAGCTTGTTTGATAGCTTCGAGAGGAGCTGGTGGTTGAGTTGGTTGTGATTGTGGTTGAGGTACAACTGGATACTAGTATCCTGGATTTGGATAGACAAGATTTTGTTAAGAGGGAGGAAAAGGAGGTAGATAAAGTGCATTTTGAATGATCGCCTGCAAATAGGGATTATATGACGGAACTGACTGTGCATAACCTGTTGCAACTGCGGTATAAGGTTTAGCATATCCAGATGGATTTGGATATCTAGGAATAGGTTTATCATAACCTGCAGGTGTCGGGTCCGCAGCAGGGGTAGTGTTTGAAGGTCCACCTATTTGTGGTCCTCTGGTTTTGGTGGATATTTACTAGATGAAGAGGGAAAAGGTGGAAGAGAACCAGACCAATATTGGCACACACCGACATTCGAGCGCTGCTACGGGTCTTCCTTTGTTGTCATTGTTGTTGTTGTTGCTGCTCCATGAGTTGGTGTGGCAACACTAGTGCGTCATCTTGTGGAGTTGGTGGAGTCTCAGGAGGTGGGTACGCTGGTGGTGGATGCTTAGGGGTATAGTAGAATGTAGATTGACCAAAATATTGGTCTCATTCATTAGGATCTTGATACGGGAACCTGTGTAAGAAGCTGTATCGCTAGATAGTTCTATGGGGCGTTGGTTGGATCCTGATGGTGGCATTTCTGGGTTAGAGTCGTTATCTAGCTAGTTTTGACTGGGGTGTGGGGCTTTCAGATAGTTAAATGCATGGAATGAGTCATGTGATTGGGGGTGTGAGTATGGATGGCGTGAAGATTGGGAGTGTAATTCATGGGAGTGGGAATGTTATGATTGAGAAAGTTGTGGTTTTGTAGGTCCTCACCTCTCATGGGTCCCTTTCCTAGCCCTCTTCTTCTCGGCGGCAATTTCTTGTCAAGTATACATATTTAAAAAAATTAATGACTATAGAATTTCTAGCATAGCCTTACAGGAAGACTTAGACACAGAATTTCCCTATTGATCTCAAATGTAAACCCCACCCGCACCGCTCAAAAACCTAAATCTCCACCCCTACCCCCACAAAAAAAACCTAAAACTAAACCCTAAACATAAACCCCTTAAAAATCTAAACCCCCACCCGCACCGCTCAAAAACCTAAACCCCTCTCCCCCACACCCAAAAAACCTAATTCTAATCTCAAACCCCCTAAAACCTAACCTTCAAAGCTAAACTAAACTTAAAAGCTAACTCTAAGTATAAAATGCACATGTGCAGTACAAGTTTTTTTATAAGTATTTTTATACATAAAAACTAGCGATTTTTTATTAAAAAAATGTTATAAAAAAATCTTGGTATGTTTTTTAGGCATTTTTAGTTAGTTTTTTAGTTTTCTCATTAGTATTCTCATGATCCTCTCCCTATATATATATATATATATATTTATATATATATATATATTTATTATTTTTTTTTTTTTGCCCCGCACGTGTTGCGAGGAACTAAGCCGATATTTTTCTCTCTCGTAATTTTACACTGTGGGCAAAATTGTAATTTGACTAAAAAAACAAAAACAATGGCAAAACTATACATTTGAGCTTAGGGAAAATCGTAATTTGGCTAGGAGATGAAAAAACCAAAACCAATGGCAAAAATGTAAATTTAAACGGGCAAAATCGTAATTTGGCTGGAACAATGGGAAGTAACAGGCACCTGCCTCGAGTAGCTGCCTCTATTCCCCCTTTTTTGCCCCGCCCGCGTTGCAGGGCACTAAGCAAGTAATATGTACGTCTGTATTTCGATTACTTGTACATAACACTCATTACATTATCTAAAAGAATTTCATTGAGTCAACCAGTTAAAACAAAACACTTATATACTTTTGCTAAATACTAAAACGATGGAACACTATAATTTTAAAGGAATAATGGATTTTAATATCCAAACAATTAGCTGTTAGCCGGCAACAGTTCCAACTTAAAAATAACCAGTGGTGGTCCCACTTTTTCACATATTGTAAACTAATGGACTTTTACTAAAAAAAAAACCTTAATTTCTTTTTGTCTTATCCTTTTAGGTTCAGTAAAGGTCCATTGGTTTACAATATACGAAAAAGTGGGACCACCACTGGTAAGTTTCTAAGTTGGGACCGTTGCCCGGGCTACGACTAATAGTTAGGATTATTAAAATCCATTATTCCAATTTTAAACTGGGGGCGAAATTGTAATTTTTTCAGAACAAATGAGCGTGTGCAGAATCTAGTAAACCAATTAAAACAAAACACTACCGTAGTTTTGTCAAATAAATACTAAAACGATCGCATGACTATAATTTTACAATGGGGTAGCGTAAGATGGCAAAACTGTAAATTTGAACTGAAGGCAAAATCGTAATTTAACTAGGAGGAAGAAAACAAAACCAATGACAAAACAGTAAATTTAAACGAGGTAAAATCGTAATTTGACACTCTTCCCCTTCATGTGTTTTGTAGTATATATATACTAGGTTATTCCCCGTGAATACTGACGGGTAAGAAAATTTAATTGCACTAATAACAAGTCTATAAATAAAATAAATTCCCGCAAGAATTTAGATATATAGAGAGACAGAAGTGATCCTCTTTTATTCAATTTAAAAATACAAAAAAAGAATGCATACATACTCACACGTACACATACATGTAAGGAGACCTTTGGTGTTTAAAGTGGACTTACAAATGTCAGATTTTCGGCCTATGGTTTTCATTTTGGCATAATTTTAATTGGATTTTAGTAGATTATAGTTAACTTTTTAAGTTGTACATAACCCCTCTTCACTTTGTACATTAAGCCGTTTTGGTCGTGTATAATTGTAAAAGAAAGTCTAAAGTAAGGGATATCTTGTTGTGTCCGAGTTGGGGGTGCCTAGATAGGTTTCATACAAACAATATCGCATACATTTTATTATAACATGTTCTGTACAAATAGTATTGTGTATATAAAGATTTTACCAACAATAAGGACTAAACCATTGAATCCAAGAAGGACTTAATCTTGCTTCAGACTTAGAAAACCTCTCCTGCTGTTCCAACTTAGAAAACCTATCCTGCTGTTATAAGCCATACATACGATTCACAAGCGAGTACCTCACCGGCCAATTAATCCGAGCATTCTCTGATTACACCAAACTGCCACATCCTAGTTGAGCCTCAAGAACATACCAAAATGCCAGCAAAATATAAGCCATACCTACGATTTGTATGATTATCGGATAAAGTAAACTAAATGTACGATAATCACCAAAATGAAGCTTCATTCCATCGCCTAACTGAAAGCAAACAACCATAATTTATATGCAACTGATTATTATAACGATATGGTCGGTTGCCTCAGACGTAAGAAGTGATGTTCGAACCAGCACCCACTCAGATTTAAACCATAGCTTCTACCACTAAGATTTAAACCAAACTTTTATCACTAGAACTATTCGTCAATTTAGTATAAGGTGTTCCACTCAAAACTTCTTCTATATACCCTTTATCAAAAATTAAAATTCAAAATCCAATGGGTTCCCGTGAACCCATTCGACTTAATGTAGGCCCATCATACCAGTCGTCTGGGGAAGCCTTAACAACTTGATTAATGTGTTTTGTGCGCAAGAGGTGTACTTTCGTGTCTCCCATATCAAATCAGCACACATCCACAAAACATTTCCATCATAGGAGCTGCCTATATTGCTCCGCTAAAGCAAAATCACCTCAAACCTATTCAAAAGAACAAATAGATGTGAAAAATCATTAAATGAATCCATGAACCATGATGTGTGTATTGAAATAGAGATTAATCAAACAAATAAAAAAACCTCTTTCAAGTATTTTGCATAATGCTAAGAAGCAATATGTTTCCAGGGTCTGCTTAAGTCATAATCATACTCTATACTCTGATAATACACATCTGTGTTAATATTGTCAAGATCATTCCAGTAGACAACAAAATTATGATAATATATAGAAAAATTAAGAATCATAACTGACTCAGAAGTTGTATCTTAGCTTCGTTGTGAGAAAGCGAAAATAAAATCCAAATTACACTTTAATATGCCAACATTGTGAGCAACGTTCCAGATCAACCTAGCCATAATCACCTTTTAGGCCACCATGATGTGGAGCAGCTTCCCAATAAGCTATCGTTATTTTCTTACCAGGGCCGCAACATAAAAAGATCGTCATCATCACCATTGTCGACATTATTACTTAATAGTATTGTTTTATTTGTAAATAAAGAGATATTTACTCAATTGCCAGCATTAACATTTTATTTTATAAATGCATTTCAAAACTAAACACAGCATAAACAAATACCAATTCCATTTCATATTATGGTAATTAACCAAACACATGGGTCATAACTTCAATTTTCATTCTGAGTTCCTGTAATGTCCTTTGATTAATTCAATTCTTGTCGTGATACCTGATTAAGAACGTAAACATAACACCCATATCATTTTCACATACATAATGTGTTTTGAATCAACTTCAGAGAAAAAAGATCAACAAAATCGTAGAATTTGAAAGTATACCATCTGTTTTGCCACTCGTTGATCCAATCCAGCCCATGTTGACTGCTCCGGTGACCACGGGTGACTGAAGCTGTTTTGAGATGTACTTGGATATTAACAGCCGTCAAACCTCTTTAAAAAATTTAAAATAAATGACCAATCAATGACCAAAAGTGTTACTGTAAAATCCTATCTCCATTTCTATTGGACTAAAAGTCTTGCCGGAATTTCACTTCACCACCATCAACGAACTTACCACATAAGCTTTCCACTTTTGTTGGTTCGAAATGTTCGTTGAATCCGGCGACATTAACCTGAACATAAATAAAACCATATAAGAGTAAATTGGCGGTTAAAAGACTTGTGGCTTAAAGGATGAAGAGGGTTTACCAAAGGCAACAGATGGAGATAGTATCGACAGTCATACAGCCTTGAAAAACCATTGCCGCCGCGCGAGGGTTCATGGTGGAACCCTAGTTCGTCTTCTCCTTAAACAACACCAGTCACAACCGTCTCTAGGTCATCGGAGTAGCAGCTGCCAAACCAGATCTTCCTAACTGCTAATTGCCTGCGTTGCTCCTCCACACAGCTACTCCAGATCCGTTTAAATGAAAAGTGAACATCTCTCCAATCTCTCACTTTGCGGTGGGTTTTTTCTGCTGTAAAAACCCACCAAAAACCAAGAAAAAAGTCTGGGACGCTGTGAGGCATACAAGTGTATTCGATGAATCCGCCTCAACTGCTTGTGTGCTACTAACCTGAAACCTAAAGAAAACCATGAAACAAAAATGGAACCCAAATATCACAAATCCGACACATAGAAGACACTCCATTTAATAACACAACTGCAAATATATGCAAACACAAATGGTGCACATACCCCGCTATTTGCACACACGATAATGTATTACTCACCTAATTATCCACATGTGATTACTTTGACTCTAAATAATAAACTATAAACAAATAAAGAAGCTGATATGGAAACAAATTTTTCATTCATGCTTTTTAACAAACACTGCATATGCATTCAACCGTAGCACTTACATCATATAGAAAATTAAACTAACATTGATTATTAAAGCGTTATGTAGAGAAATAAAACGGATACATACCTTTGGATTCAAAGTGAGTCCTCGCTTCGATAAGTTCTTCGACATTGCTCCCGGTTGTTCAATCATTTGATAACCAAAGTCATTCTTTGATAAATGATCACTATGAGTCAGACTCAATAAAATTTTATCAATCTTTTTTTTCTGTCGTTAAGGTGGAGAACTAACCAAGAATTCTCTTTTTTCATCATCAATCGAATCATGTTTGCAACCCAGGATTCTATTTTATCATCAATCCAGTCCCCGTTCACGTTTTTTCTTTTTCCTATCAATGAATAGATCTCTTTACTTGTATGACTTAGATGTCTCATATTTCTCGAAAAAGTGATTCATTGATGGGATTTGGTATGATACTTATGAGATCGATGATATCGATGAGATTGATATTCAAATATTTCTTCTTAGAGCGTATTGATTTTGACCCCATAAGCGGGACCACCACCCAATAGCATGTTGCCACCTAGAGAATCTCCTAATTGTTTCAGAGCAACAAGAAAGAGATTCTTTAACCAGAAAGAATTCGGTTCAGATGTAGGATACCTATCCAGAATTTTTCGCAACTCAATCATAGATGATGGAATTATCAAAGATTTGACCATTTCAAACTCTGCCTGTAACTCACTAGAGGCCCCGAAAACAAATAGAAGATGTGTACAAACGAGATATGCAAGCAACAAGAAGAAGGAAAAGATTGCATAGAGGAACTCACGAACATTTGTCAGATGTGTCGATATCAATGTTGACTCATTATTTCGATGAATCATTTCTTCGGACAGAAGAAGATTATGGAAACACTTATGAATCTATATAGATCATTGTGGAAGACAAATTTTCTGAAGAATTCCCCATGATATATCTGATCCATGCATAATATCATGAAAAATGAATACAAATTTTTTGTTGCTACTTAGTATCGGCAATAGGTCTGAAAAAGTATCTAAAAATAAAAACTTTAGATATATGTACCCTATCGAAGTAAGGAACCATGGCATATATGTTTGGAATAGATTCCATTTTGAGAGAGTTGAATAAGCACTATCTCGTTGAAAAGTTCTATAATCTGCCCTTTCTCAACGCATTTTTTAGACAAAGACTCCGTTTTTTCCTCTTTTCGGTGGTAAATATTTCTCAGAACATGGAGTGTGAATCAAACCCATGTTTGAATTGAAATTGAGATACTGATACAAGTTCTTCCCTTCTGAATCAGATAGATTCATATCTGAAAGAGGTTGACAATAAGTTCTTTCAAAATTGACTATTTGTCCCTCTGTTAGAGGTGTTCTAGAAATGTCTGCGATCGAGTAAATAGCTCTACGAACGAATGGATTAGATCGACTTGGAAAATGGAAAGATTTGTACAAGTTATACGTTTTGTCACCACTTTGTGGAAAAGCCTTAGGTATGAATACGTTAGATACCTGTGACTCGATTGCTGAAATGTATCTCTCCCCCAAAAAGCATGTTTTTTTTACCGACGCACAAGAAAATGTTTTGTTGCAAATGAACAAGATATTGAGGAATTGTCCACTAAATCTAATTATTGATACGCTTCCCATAAAAGGGGAATCTTTTGTTACAATAGAAGCAGAAAGTGATGTGGATTATTCAAGAATCGAAGTTGATTTCCTTTATAAAAAGAAGATCTCAATGAACTTCTATGAAATGATTTCACGGGATTCAGCCAATTGTATTGATCATGGAATATCATTGAGAAATAGGAATCCGTGTTATCAAAGGATTTCCTGCGATTATTTCTAGTATGGAATGAGTCAATCATCCACTTTGTATCTTATTGAACAAAAATGGTGATATTGTTCCTCCATTGATCAAGAATTTGATTTTTGGCAAGTCTCATGATCATCCAATAAGAAGGGTTTCAATTTTTTCAAATGAACGATTTGAAGACCTATTGATTCTAAAAACTGTGGATCGTTCGACCTTTCAATTGATAGATGTAGATCTCGGACCTATGAATGGGGATATTCCCGAAACTGACAAACAAAAAAGGAAGTGAGTTAGACAAAAAAAAAAGAAGCAACTTGGACAAAAAGAAACGAAGTGGCTTAGACAAATCTTTTTTGTCGATAACCTCAGACCAATCAATCGAATATGGATTAATACATAATCGATCAAACACTACTTGCAAACGGCTCTTCTGCTTAGAAACGAAATGTTCCAAATGTTCCTGGAAATTATTACTCCCAGTGGACCATTTGTATCTATATGCATCAGGATCCCGATTCATGGATCTCTTGGTTCGATAAAAAAATAAGAGGATCAAACCATCTCTTCTGACTCTTTTTAAAATTCGATAAATGTTGGTTGATCGTATATTTCATTAGAGTTCTATGATTCAGAGTATCCTTTCTTATTTGATCCCTTTGAATTCCATATTTGAAGTTGCGATCGGATCTATTCATTAAAAAGAATCGATTCAATACATTTCTTATGTACCTATGGGTCTATGTTGGATTTGAATCAAATTTCGGATCAATCTATATTGATTCACTGCCTCCATTATGTTGTTGCTAGCAAATACCACTATTTTTTGTTTTCGCTCTTCCAAATCATTCACGCAGGAGATCCGGACCCTTTTTTCTGATCCTTCAATAAAAAGGTTCATTCTCTTCATTAAAAAATAGGAATAGAACCAATAAAACTAATAAAGATGTCGTTTTCCATTCATACCTGGAGTTGAATACCCCATTCAAGAATTGTTTTGGATCCAATCCATAGGAATCAATAGAAAAGTCAAATCTCTTATGATACACAGATCCGGCTCGGTTATTGATAGAGTGAATAAATCTGCCATTTCTTGAAATCTATCTTCTGATTCAAAATCATGGTGTAACGTGTATCCTCCCTTGTTCCGGTCATTGAATAGATGAAATAAATCAAAAAATGGATTTTTGTTCAAGAATGAAATCTTGTTGGAACTGTCCATATCCGGTTCATCCTTCGGAACCATATCACATCCCGAATCTAATGAATAGGATGAATTGAGACGGTATTTTGTAAATACGTAATTATCTTAAATAGATTCACCATTTCTTTCTTTTCCGATCGCCTGACAAAAGAAAGATCTTGTTGTTTCTTCAACAATTTCTGATCTCTAGTGGACCTCTCAGTAGGATTCGAACTCAGATGAAGTTCTGACCATCTGTCAGAGAAAAAAGAATCGAACAGATCTTGTAGGATTCCCAAGAAATTCTTCGATTTCTTCCGGAAGCATATGATTAATCATCTGCTTCTCACGTTCCGTGAATAGCCGGGACTTGTTTCTCGAGAAGAGATGGGAAACATGCTCAATGTCATTTGATTGAATAGTTGACCCATCCCCTTGTTGTTTAAAAAAACCTCCACTTCAATTGGTATTTTTTCACGAAAAGCAGACATTAGATAACAAATCCAGTATTTCACTAAGATTTCGAATAGTGGTCCCGAATTCAAGTTGATTCTATTTTGCCTCTTCCTTAGAGAAAGACGATCAAAAAATTCCCAACCATGGTCCTTGCGGATCGGATCATCCCTATAATATACAAAGACAAACTCCAGATATTTGAGATCTTTCTCTTTGAATAATATCTCAATTCCAGCGCGGTTTCATTAGATATCTTACAACTAGAATCGCTCTTTTTTCCGATCCAGTCCCTCCACCACGCGAAACCCCAGTTAGATTCAGGCATGCTACACTTTTTAGTTATTGGGAGAACCAAGTACTCTCTTTCGGATTCAGGAAAGAACCCTCATAGATCTTTTTTCCTTTTGGAAGATACAGGAGCGAAACAATAACCTTTGATATTGGAAGACCCAACGGATTCTTCCAATGTATCATTTCTGGGTCCAATGGAATTCATAGGTATAGGAAGAAGCCCTATCAAGTAAGATTTTTTCTTTCGACCATATTTCGATTGTTAATACGATATATAAGGACCGCTACTCCAAAGAGTATTACACCCTTGATCGTGAAATATCGATTGCTTGTTGAACCCTGTGAATTGTGTGAAAGTAGGATACTCCAAATTCGAGTCAAAAAGTTTTATAAAGCGTTCTTGGTGGAAAAAAATGTGAATGAAAGATCTCACTAATTGAATTGGGTCCAGGAATCTAATAAATAGTGAGAATTCTTGATCTCTCAATATCTATCTCAATTCTAAAATCTAGGATTTGAATTCATGTCCTATCATTAAATAGCTCCTTATTTATTAGAACTAAAAGAATTCCATTTAAGCATCTCATTGTTTAGTTAAAAGATTTCATTTGAATTGGAATTGGTCATTCACTATGACCCGCTAAGCATCCATGGCTGAATGGTTAAAGCACCCAACTCATAATTGGCGAATTCGTAGGTTTAATTCCTATTGGATGCACGCCAATGGGACCCTCCAATAAGTCTATTGGAATTAGCTCTATATAATGAAATCTCATCATCCATACATAACGAATTGATGTGGCATATTATATCATACTATATGACAGTAAGAATTAGTAGTCTTATTGAGACTAGAACTCATATGGAATCAAATCGATTTATGGATGGAATCAGTATGCAGTATTTACAGAAAAAGTATTATGTTATTGGGGAAAAATCAATATACTTCTAATGTCGAATCAGGATCAACTAGGACAGAATAAAGCATTGGGTCGAACTCTTCTTTGGTTCAAGGTAATCGCGATGAATAGTCATTGACTTGGGGAAAGGCTAGAAGAATGGGACCATTATGGGACAGACAATGCATACAGACGTATGATCATTAAGCTTCAACGGGTTATTCTATTCCACTCTTAGAAAGAAAAGAGCTTAAATCAAAATACTTAATAGCATGGCTATAAATTTATATAAAACTTCTACCCTGAGCACAGTAATGGAACGGTAGACAGTCAAGTGAAATCCAATCCATGAAATAACTTGATCTATGGACAACATCATTGTGGTAAAGGTCGTAATGCCAGAGGAATCATTACCGCAGGGCATAGAAGAGGACGCTTGCATATGTCTGTTCAACAACAAATCTTAACTGGACTACGATAGCATAAAATGTTTCCTTTTTGGTCTATTCTTAATCCAATAGTAGCTGGTCGATTTGATTTCACTAAGCATTTTCTACACTTTAATTGGAATATTTGAAAAAAAATGGTCATTGTTCATTGCTTCCAAATACTACAAACACGTCACCAAGATAACCTTAAGTGCATTTTTCGTTATCTTATTTCCATGTAATCTACATCCAAGCTGGCTGACATTATAATATAAATCCAAATTTAATGAAATGCAACAAATAAAAATAAGTCAGTATTTAAATGTTATTTAATTAGAAATTTTCGGATATTGCTTATCTTCCTTCTAGATTTTTTTATATATTTGGTCAAAAGCACAACAAAGTCCCAAGATGGTGTAATAAATGATGTGAGTTTGGGTTAAATGGAGAGACTTAATGGTAAAATGTTAAAGATAGAAGTTGCTTACTCTAGCATCAATTGCAATTGCTTGGGATCTATTTACAATTCCCACCCGAGAGTGCTGGCTGATGACTGTGGTTAGTGTCATGCAAAAACCAACTAATCTACGTAGATAGAATAAGTCGGATATCAACCAAGGGAGTACTGTGGAAAGTGTCGTGAATTAAGAACTAATAACTAATTGCAATAACGTAAAATCTTGTTGGTTGAGAGTTTGATTAACTAACGAATTACGAAAAAAAATGAGTTTGTAAACAATTGGAGAGAACAATGGTTCCTCCGGATTTTGGATTCAAAGCAACGTCAAGTATATGTTTAACCGTGAAATCACATAGACATAATTTTTTAACTCGATTAATTGGTTGTGACCACCTAAAGACTACTTACTCCGGTTGCAGAACAACGGGAGGTTATCATATAAGTAATCAACTAAAATTACCAACCCTAATCCCTATCAAATAATCCCGATTACTAGAACTCTTGGGAATTGAATGAATCAGAACCAAAGTTAAATAAAATTAATTGTTACAACCAGTCAAACAAATCAAAGGTGAAAGCATCGAATGCTTAGATCACCGTGTTCAAAATAAGTTTAAACACATAAGAAACATTAACTTATAAGAATCTTCCACCCAGAGAAACAACTAGAAGATTAGCCGCTTATCCAAATGCTCGTTCTTCGCAAGCTCCAATAATAATTAAAATCATCATCTTTTTAATATATAAAATTAAATTAAAGGGTAAAGCCTCCAATTTGTTCCTATGTGTCCGTGATGATGATGATCAATTAATGATGATGATGTGTGCATACATGATGTCATTTCTTGACCATTTGCCTCCTCCCGGCTCTGCAAGTCTCCCCAGGTTTTATTATTCTTCTTTTTTTCCTTCGAACAAGCAACACATGCGCTGCCTTATCTTTTGCTGCCGTAAGCTACGGGTTAAGACCGTAGCTTACGTTCCAAAGTTGCTGGAAAGCATGTTTTGCTGAAATAATTGAACCGTAAGCTACGGGTATTACACCGTAGCTTACGTCGATGTTATTGTTTCATATTTTGGCTGCAACTCAACTTTGAACAAATGACTACCAAGCCCCTCAACTTCGTTATTTTGCATTCTTTAAGCTTCAAAACTATCTCTTGGCTCGACTCAAATCCGGGTAATACAATATGCCTTGATAATCATCCGTGGTAGTTCCGTTTCGTCTCTAAACATCCTCACTTCACCGAATTAACTGATTTAACCTATAAACCACACAAACTCGTAGTTAACTCATTCAAGGCATATAATCAAGTAAAACGTTACTAAACGCATAATGTAATATACATTAGGCTCGAGTTTTACCTCTCCATCACATCCTCACACTTATCCTTTTTCGTCTCGAAAAATAATTTGCAATGGAATCACTAGCTCTCAATTCAAATAATCCATTTTAATTCGTATTGCTTAATATTAAACATTTGGGGGTTAAAACGATCATTTCTTGGATATCCACGGCTATTTAATTTAAATGGCACGAACTAAGCACGGGGTGAAGGCATACACCCGACAGATGCTAAAATAAAATTATAACCCATTAGAGGTGTACCTATTAAAGGTATTAAAGTGGTGTGATTAATCATGTTCCCGACATATTTTTCGGGCTCTAAATGTATTATTAGCATGTAAAACTGATAATATGAATATATTTGTCCCAAGTTATTTATTAAACAAAATACCATTGTGTACACTAAATATTTTCAAAATGTTTTCAAAATGAGTCAGTTAATTGTATTTACCAGATTTATCTAACGTATTTTCAAAAGACTAAGCGCAGGTGACATATGCACGTAAATAGGCTGGAAGTACTTGGTAGGCTTAAGAGGAAATTGCAACTCCTTTATTTAGAGGCCGCAGTCTGTTAATTTCTTTTGTACTCACTTTTCGAACCGCCTGTGGATCTATTTACAAGCGTTGTATTTATTTTGAACTTTGAACATTCAAACGTTTGTAATAGTAATTATCCAGACTTCTGCTGTTTTATTTTGTATAGTTTGGTAATGGTGATATCAATTGCGTCACGATATTCCCCACCGGGCCTACCGGGTTATACGTGGAAATCGGGGCTTGACACAACTCAATTTGGTTCTTCGTTAGTGTCCGTTAAAACCTGCAACACATGAGAAACGACAAACCGTTATCAAAAAATTATTTTTATGAACAGGATTTACCCCACTAATTGGAATGTTCTTCGTGTTCTTGGGATTTGTCTGCGTGTCACTTGGTAGCTTCCCATTTGTTGTTTCAAACGCCTACCTCACTAGCCAGCTGCCCCATCTGTGTCGTCAGCGATTGGATGGCTTTATCACGAATTTCATCCTTTTGAGCCCGCACATCATCCATTTGGCCTCTCTTTTGCAACTCCTGTTGTATAGCTTTCAGCATCTCTATCATCTCATTACCACCCCCACTACCCTGCTGGTAGTTTCTTTGATAACCAAAGTTATTTCCCCCTTGATAGTTATTTTGATTATGGGGTTGGTAATACTGATTGTTCCTTGGGAAACCCGAATACCTGTTCCCACTTCCATGCATCATGTTCACCTCATCGTGTTTACCTACAATGCTCAGGCACTGATCAGCAATATGCCCTATATCTCCACAATGACCACCAATGGGTATTGTCCCCATTAAACGTGCATTCTCCACCGCTCTCACAACAGAGTGACGAGTACTTCTGGAAGACTGAGCCTTCTGCTTTAATGTTCTCGCATTCCTTTCTAAAAACAACCTGCTCGTAGTTCATACCAAATGTACCATTCGATGTTGAACTTACATCCCGTGCATCCTCATCTGTCAAACCCTCGTGAAATGCATTGAGGAGCTCCCATAGCTGAATACCATTATGCGGGCAGTTCTTAAGCATTATCTTGAAACGATTAAACGCTTCATGGAAAAGCTCACCGGCTTGTTGTCGGAAACCCCGAATGTATTTCCTTGCATTATTCGTACGCAGAGGAGTGTAAAACTCATCTAAGAAAAGTTGCTGCATCTCGGGCCATGTAAAAATCGAGGCGGATGGTAGGGAGTGAAACCATTGTTGTGCCTTATCCTCGAGTGTGAATTGGAAGAGAACCAATTTCACATCATCCGCCGAAAAACACTGACCCCCGATAGTATTACACCGCGCATCATGCGCAGCGAGATGCATATATGGCTCCTCATGCGCCAAGCCATGATACTTAGGCAAACTTGAGATCGACTGTGCTCGTACCTCAAAGATCAACCCCGAACTTGAGGAATCACGACCGGTGACGGATTATTAGCTATAGCAGGTTTGAAGTGACTCTCAATACCTCGTACCGGTTTGCGGTCGTATCGTCTTGGTATACCCTCGAAGTTGTTAACAGGTGGAATCAAATTCCTCGGGAGAGGCCTATGTTGTCTCGGCACTTGAGGAACTGGTGGTGGTGGTAGTGGTATGTCTAACGGCCTCCCCGGAATTTGTTGTTAATTAACCGGGGTTGGTTGCTAAACTGCTGTTGATAGCCAACTATGCCTGGGTTCACTCTTTCCACAAACCCACATCCCGTACCGTACCTACCCACACTTCTCGTGCTGATTCCTCGTGTATTCACCTGATTACGCCCGTAATTCTCATAATCGTCATATCCATCCTCAAACTCCCCGAGCTATTCCTTTGTTCGAAAATAGAAAGTTGTTGCTGAGCTGGATAGTAAAGTGAAGGTTGGGTCGGTGGAGGAACTGAGGTGGAGGAATTGACAGGTTGTGCTTGGTTCGGGTTTTCATCGGCAACAATCCTCACTTAGTGTGAATAATTTTGAATAGTAGAGGTTTGGGTGAAGATTAGATATTGGGAGAACAATGGTTCCTCCGGATTTTGGATTCAAAGCAACGTCAATTATATGTTTAACCGTGACAATCACATAGACATGATTTTTTAACTCGATTAATTGGTTGTGACCAACTAAAGACTACTTACTCCAGTTGCAGAACAACGGGAAGTTATCATATAAGTAATCAACTAAAATTACCAACCCTAATCCCTATCAAATAATCCCGATTACTAGAACTCTCGGGAATTGAATGAATCAGAACCAAAGTTTAAATAAAATTAATTGTTACAACCAGTCAAACAAATCAAAAGGTGAAAGCATCGAATGCTTAGATCACCGTGTTCACAAATAAGTTTAAACACATAAGAAACATTAACTTACAAGAATCCTCCACCCGGAGGAAACCACTAGAAAATTAGCCGCTCATCTCAAATGCTCGTTCTTCGCAAGCTCCAATAATAATTAAAATCAGCATCTTTGTTATAATATAATAAAAAGAATGGTGAGAAAAGTTATTAAAGTAAAGCCTCCAATTTGTTCCTATGTGTGCGTGATGATGATGATCAATTAATGATGATGATGTGTGATGATGATGTCCAATTCATGATGATGTTGTTGTTCTTGACTTTTGTCTCCTCCCGGCTCTGCAAGTCTGCCGTCAATACATGCGTGTGTATATATTAGGTTTTTCTATCTTTTTTTTTCCTTGAACAAGCAACACATGCGCTGCCTTATCTCTTGCTGCCGTAAGCTACGGGTTAAGACCGTAGCTTACGTTCCAAAGTTGCTGGAAACATGTTTTGCTGAAATAATTGAACCGTAAGCACGGGTATTACACCGTAGCTTACGTCGATGTTATTGCTCCATATTTTGGCTGCAACTCAACTTATAACAAATGACTACCAAGCCCCTCAACTTCATTATTTTGCATTCTTTAAGCTTCAAAACTATCTCTTCGCTCGACTCAAATCCGGATTAATACAATATGCCTTGATAATCATCCGTGGTAGTTCCGTTTCGTCTCTAAACATCCTAACTTCACCGAATTAACTGATTTAACCTATAAACCACACAAACTCGTAGTTAACTCATTCAAGGCATATAATCAAGTAAAACGCATTAAAACGCATAATGTAATATACATTAAGGCTCGAGTTTTACCCTCTCTATCACATCCCCACACTTATCCTTTTCGTCTCGAAAAATAATTTGCAATGGAATCACTAGCTCTCAATTCATTTGATTATCTTATTAGCAAATCTACTTACACATTAACCAGGATTGCAAGTATATGGTCCCCTTAAACCCAACCACCGATTTCCAAGCCCTTATTCATAACCCGTTAATTTCAATTGCATCAGTTATCTATAGGTCTCACACTCAGAAGACTAGACCGCCACTTAATCCCGTTTCATGCTTATGAGAAAATTGTCTTATATAACAAGCTTTTATATATTCCCGATTAAACTTTGATGGATAATGGATGATGGTTTTCGAGCTTAAGCATGTTTTTGCATAGGATCAGTTAGCGGACATACCTCGCATGAGTCACCATCCCCACGATTAATATCATAAGTTTCACGTATATTTTTTTTACTCCACCTAGAGGGTATATACCGCACAAGTCGCTATCCCCACGGCAATATCATAGGCTTTGTCAATGCAAGCTAGCTCAATATATGGATGGATGTAATGTTTCGGGCGCCACCTTGTTTCGGATTTATTCTCATAAAAAGAAACAGACGTGCCATTTAATCGGAATATTTTTAAGCTTCTTATTTATAACAGAATCCCTTATACTATCTAAAGTTTCTGTTTTGCTATAGCTCCTAAGGCAAGAACCCACAAGATTCCTAATATTTATATATTTTATTTAATCCTAAGGAACCTTTCAACCGGCTGGGTCTACCCACATATCCTAAGTTAGATGCGTTTTCGACCATTTAATCATCTCATATGTATAATAATTGAAATCCAACAATTTAACTATACCTATCATTTTCCATTTTTCTTGCAAATATCTTTCGAAACGTATTCAATTTTTAAAAAATTTCAATTTAAGGGGATTTCAACCATTCCAAGCATTTGAAATGATCATCTACCAACCCTATCTCGAGTTACCGCATCCCCACACTTGGGATACATTATCCCAATGTATAATGTAATTCAAAATCTGAACTCGAGATATGCCACCTAACAAACCATGAACGACTAACAACTTCATCGACTCGACAAATTCCATTCCCGACACAACGATTCACACCACCAAAAAACACAAAAACACATAAAAACAGCATAGATAAACACATGCACCTGATCATGTGTCTGTAATGATGCGGCTGTTGTGCCCTAGCCGTAATAGACGTATTCCATAGATTCTTTGATATTTCATCGGCGATGTTGCAAAACATCCCCACACTTGAATCATTGTATCCGTGGAGATGGAATCGTAGACACCTGTCAAAACACAAACACGCGAAGCGATACCAAAACAAAGTACAATACTCTACATCCTCGGGCTGCCTCCCGATAGCGCTAAGTTTCAGGTCTTCAGCCAGACCATACCTTATGTGCTCACGGTGGCTCAGACGCACGCTTACCTCCCCACTTATTTCCATACATCTCCATCGAATCCTTAGGGAGGGTCATGGCTGCATTCCGGTTGGGGTTACGCTCAGTTTGGTCACCCCATCTAAAGCTACCCATTGGGTGGTTTCCTTTCCTCAGCTCTCCTTCTTACATCCACCTTCCTCACCTGATTTTCACCATCCTTCAATCCGGACCTGCGATACTCAACACCACTAAAACCAATCTCGTTAGTAGCACCTGCGATACTTAAATCATCAAGAAGATCATAAGCAATAGACTTTAAAAATACATTAAAGTACAACTTACGATTCTTGTAGCTTAGAATGACCATCCCGTTCCTACAATCGATTTGAGCATTTGATGTATACAGGAATGGCCGTCCCAATATTACCTGCGGCTGTGCGGAGGTCTGTGCTGGTGCATAATCAACCACCATGAAATCGACTGGTAGAAAAATTCACCGAGTTGTATTACCACGTCTTTCACCACCCCCAGGGTTGTTTCAAACTTGCATACGCGAACATTGCCATGCTGTCACATGCTTGTAGAGGACCAAAGTCATATAGGTCATACATGCTACCGGGGAGAACGCTCACCCCCGCTCTATAATCCAGCAATGCGCGATGGATCTTGAATTTTCCAACCCGGATTGAAACTACCGGTTCCCCTAGATCAACTTGTGACACCTCGAAAATTTCGTATAATAAAATTCTGACATGTGCCCCGTAAATTCTTGGCTGCCACGTGTAGCCGAGAGGGACTAAAAACGCCGTTATGTTATTTTAATAACCTCTGAACCAGCATCGGAAAATTCGGAGGACCAAAGTTGTAAAAATACCAAATTTTAAGTTCTGGAAGGAGGTTACGGACCGCAAGCCATTCTAGTTACGGTCCATAACCATTCAAAAATCTATGGGCGCCAGAGGTCCTTACGGACCGCAAGGCTAAACCCTTTACGGTCTGTAAGGGGTTGCCAGCGACAGAAACTTGGCAGCAGGCTGGAAATGCCACCTTGCCCGCAAATGCCACTCTTCTCCTGCTCTAGACACGTTCATAAACACTTGTTTTCATCTGGGAACAAGCCTCAACACCTGTCATGATCTTATGCTTGGCCTTCAAGTATAAATAGGTGGTGCTTTGCATCACTTTGACTTGCTCATTCTCATAATTCTTCTTTCTTCACTTTCTGGAGGTTCCTGACCATAAGGGACTTCCTAATCAGTCATATTTTTGCTAAGGACCTTGTGTAAGTGTTCTTAGCCCTCCTTTTCAGTTTTGTTAAAGTTTTAAGCCAAAGTCAAAGCGTTGACGTAAAAACGCTTTGACCTTGAGCTAAGACCATTATGGTCTAGCCAATGTTCTTAACGAACATGGCTACGTGATCGTAATAAGGTAGGTGTTAATCACTCAAGAGGGCACCTCCTGATTACCACGTTTGCTTGGTCAATTGACGGGTCAAAGTTATGTTAATAAAAAGTCAAACGGGTCAGTTTTGAAATAAAATCATAACTGGTAATGTAGGTGTTATAAAATCTGATTTGACACTCTAATAACTTGGTAATAATTATAATAACATGTGGGAACATGTTCGGCTCGTCAATTCCAGGTCTAAGGTTGGTTCGCAACCGAAAGTCGCAAAAGTTGGCCTTTTGCTTTGACTTTCAGTTCTGACCTGATTTAGCAACCTTAGCTACTGTTCTTAAGTTGCATTATGACTATGTTATAGTATACTATAACCCTCTGGAGTTATAGGACATGGTCATGTAGTAATCCGAGTTTTTACACAAGTATCCGTTAAATATGCCAATGTTTACGAAAAAGGCCCCTAATGTAAATAATGAGGTTTTAACCATTAACAAGTATATAAATGAGTTGTAAACTGAATTGTAAATTAGTAAACTTATTTTGAAGTTAAAAATATGGTCATAAACCAAGTTTTGATTATTTAACACAAAAACGCGTTTAAAGTGACCAAATCGCCCTCTTGCGTATAAATTAGTTTAAACATGATTTTTGACATCAAAACTCATTACCTACTAATGTAATATCATTATTATGATTATTTGGGATATTTATTTAGATTGCAAACTGAGTTTAAACTCTAGTTTGCATATTATGTCCTTAAATGACGAAATTGCCCTTTTGAAGCATAAATTTAGTTTGGAACCATAAGGGTTGAATTAATGATATATTACTGATATTTTAACATATTTTAAACATAATGACATATGAAACTTGTATAGGACTCATTAGGTTACCCGGCTTCACTTATATGCGTATGTTTAAGCGTACGTGACCATTTTACGTAAATTAACCAAAGCGGGTTTAACCATATCAAATTATTCTCAAATTCCAGAATGTAAAATGGTAACCCATATTATACAAGTCCTAGTACTTTTCGGGTCCAAAATACATTCTTTCGGTTATCGCTTAATCTAGCGTTTTCGTACCGTTATCTTTATTTTAAGTTAGCTGGTCTAAGTCAATGACTAAATAAAGACCCGCTAGCTAACTGATCCGTTAATAATACCATCCATTCCAGACTAGAGGCTTCCGGTAGATTGTCACCAAGCTAGTTAATTGATTACGGCTGTGCTTCGCTTATTTTCTTATTTATTAAAGATTTTGCAAGCCAGGTAAAAACTTTTAACTTATTTTCCCTTATACGGGCGATATGGTATAATAATACCACATGGTTGGATATGGGATCAAAGACCAATGTCGGGAATTCAAATAATACATTTTAATTCATATGCTTAATATTAAACATTTAGGGGGTTAAAACGACCATGTCTTGGATATCCACGGCTCATTTAATCTTAAATGGACACGAACTAAGCACGGGGTGAAGGCATACACCCGACAGATGCTAAATAAAATTATAACTCATTAGGGGTGTACCTATTAAAGGTATTAAAGTGGTGTGTCGATTAATCATGTTCCCGACATAGTTTTCGGGCTCTAAATTTATTATTAGCATGTAAAACTGATAACATGAATATATTTGTCCCAAGTTATTTTAAACAAAAGTACCATTGTGTACACTAAATATTTTCAAAATGTTTTCAAAATGAGTCAGTTAATTGTATTTACCAGATTTATCTAACGTATTTTCAAAAGATTAAGCGCGGGTGACATGCACGTAAATAGGCTGGAAGTACTTGGTAGGCTTAAGAGGAAATTGCAACTCCTTTGTTTAGAAGGCAATAGTCTGTTAATTTCTTTTGCACTCACTTTTCGATCCGCCTGTGGATCTATTTACAAGCGTTGTTTTTATTTTGAACTTTGAACATTCAAACGTTTGTAATAGTAATTATTCAGACTTCTGCTGTGTTTTTTTGTATAGTTTGGTAATGGTGATATCAACTTGCGTCACGATATTCCCCACCGGGCCTACCGGGTTATACGTGGAAATCGGGGTGTGACACAACTCAATTTGGTTCTTCGTTAGTGTCCGTTACACCTGCAACCACAGGAGAAACAGACAAACCGTTATCAAAACAATTATTTTTATGAACAGGATTTACCCCACTAATTGGAATGTTCTTCGTGTTCTTGGGATTTGTCTGCGTGTCACTTGGTAGCTTCCCACTTTGTTGTTTCAAAGCGGCTACCTCACTAGCCAGCTGCCCCATCTGTGTCGTCAGCGATTGGATGACTTTATCACGAATTTCATCCTTTTGAGCCCGCACATCATCCATTTGGCCTCTCTTTTGCAACTCCTATTGTATAGCTTTTAGCATCTCTATCATCTCATTACCACCCCCACTACCCTGCTGGTAGTTTCTTTGATAACCAAAGTTATTTCCCCCTTGATAGTTATTTTGATTATGGGGTTGGTAATACTGATTGTTGCCTTGGGAACCCTAATACCTGTTCCCACTTCCATGCATCATGTTCACCTCATCGTGTTTACCTACAATGCTCAGGGACTGATCAGCAATATGCCCGATATCTCCACAATGACCACAAAATGTGTATTGTCCCCCATTAAAGTGCATTCTCCACCGCTCTCACAACAGAGTGACGAGTACTTCTGGAAGACTCAGCCTTCTGCTTTGATGTTCTCGCATTCCTTTCTAAAAACAACCTGCTCGTAGTTCATACCAAATGTACCATTCGATGTTGAACTTACATCCCGTGCATCCTCATCTGTCAAATCCTCGTGAAATGCATTGAGGAGCTCCCATAGCTGAATACCATTATGCGGGCAGTTCTTAAGCATTATCTTGAAACGATTAAACGCTTCATGGAAAAGCTCACCGGCTTGTTGTCGGAAACCCCGAATGTCTTTCCTAGCGTTATTCGTACGCAGAGGAGTGTAAAACTCATCTAAGAAAAGCTGCTGCATCTCGGGCCATGTAAAAATCGAGGCGGATGTTAGAGAGTGAAACCATTGTTGTGCCTTATCCTCGAGTTTGAATTGGAAGAGAAGCAATTTCACATCATCCGCCGAAAAACCTTGACCCCGATAGTATTACACCGCGCATCATGCGCAGCGAGATGCATATATGGCTCCTCATGTGCCAAGCCATGATACTTAGGCAAACTGGAGATCGACTGTGCTCGTACCTCAAAGGTCAACCCCGAACTTGAGGAATCACGACCGGTGACGGATTATTAGCTATAGCAGGTTTGAAGTGACTCTCAATACCTCGTACCGGTCGTATCGTCTTGGTATACCCTCGAAGTTGTTAACTGATGGAATCAAATTCCTCGGGAGAGGCCTATGTTGTCTCGGCGCTTGAGGAACTGGTGGTGGCAGTGGTATGTCTAACGGCCTCCCCAGAATTGGTTGTTAATTAACCGGGGTTGGTTGCTGAAACTGCTGTTGATAGCCAACTATGCATGGGTTCACTATTTCCACAAACCCATATCCCGTACCGTACCTCCCCACACTTCTCGTGCTGATTCCTCGTGTATTCACCTGATTACGCCCGTAATTCTCATAATCGTCATATCCATCCTCAAACTCCCCCGAGCTATTCTTTGTTCGAACATAGAAAGTTGTTGCTGAGCTGGATAGTAAAGTGAAGGTTGGGTCAGTGGAGAACTGAGGTGGAGGAGTTGACAGGTTGTGCTTGGTTCGGGTTTTCATCGGCAACAATCCTCACGTAGTGTGAATAATGTTGAATAGTAGAGGTTTGGGTGAAGATTGGGTATTGGGAAGTTGTCGGTTGATAAGAGAATGGTGGTAGGTTGTCTAGGTTTGGGAACGGTGGAGGTGGCATCGGTGGAAGTTGGGAAGTAATCGGTTGTGTTGATTGTGGCAATGGCATGGTGTTATTAGGCGATGGTTGTGTAAGAGTTGGTGTGAACTGGTGTTGTAAAGGTGATGTTTCGGGTTGTTTCTCTAGGTTGCTTGAAGTTTCCATTGGTTTGAGATTTGAATTTGGTGCTTGCACTACACGGTTAGTTCGTTGCACAGCTCGAGTGTGCCGAACGGTTCTTTCGATTTCCAGATCAAATGCTAGTGGAGACGCTTTCCCAAAGTGTCTCGTATGATGAATACAAGTGGAAGAACACCTGCACAAACACAGACAAGAAACCTCGCGTAAATCAGAACAAGAATAAAAATAAACACTACTCTAAGAAAACTTAACACAAAACACTTTGCACACGACTCCCCGGCAACGGCGCCATTTTGATGACTGTCGTTAGTGTCATGCAAAAACCGAACTAATCTACGTAGATAAAGTAAGTCGGACATCGAACCAAGGGAGTAATGTGGAAAGTGTCGTGAATTAAGAACTATTAACTAATTGAAATAACGTAAAATCTTGTTTGGTTGAGAGTTTGGTTAACTAGCGAATTACGAAGAAAAATGAGTTTGTAAACAATTGGAGAGAACAATGGTTCCTCCGATTTTTGGATTCAAAGCAACTTCAATTATATGTTTAACCGTGACAAGCACATAGACAAGATTTTTTAACTTGATTAATTGGTTGTGACCACCTAAAGACTACTTACTCCGGTTGCAGAACAACGGGAGGTTTATATAAGTAATCAACTAAACTTACCAACCCTAATCCCTATCAAATATATCCCGATTACTAGAACTCTAGGGAATTGAATGAATCAGAACCAAAGTTTAAATAAAATTAATTGTTACAACCAGTCAAACAAATCAAAAGGTGAAAGCATCCAATGTTTAGATCACCGTGTTCACAAATAAGTTTAAACACATAAAAAACATTAAGTTACAAGAATTCTCCCACCCGAAGGAAACCACTAAAAGATTAGCCGCTCATCTCAAATGCTCGTCCTTCGCAAGCTCCAATAATAATTAAAATCACCATCTTTATTATAATATAATAAAAAGAATGGTGACAAAAGTTATTAAAGTAAAGCCTCCCATTTGTTCCTATGTGTGCGTGATGATGATGATCAATTAATGATTATGATGTGTGATGATGATGTTCAATTCATGATGATGTTGTTGTTCTTGACTTTTGTCTCCTCCCGGCTCTGCAAGTCTGCCGTCAATACATGCGTGTGTATATATTAGGTTTTTCTATCTTTTTTTTTTCCTTGAACAAGCAACACATGCGCTGCCTTATCTCTTGCTGCCGTAAGCTACGGGTTAAGAACGTAGCTTACGTTCCAAAGTTGCTGGAAGCATGTTTTGCTGAAATAATTGAACCGTAAGCTACGGGTATTACACCGTAGCTTACGTCGATGTTATTGCTCCATATTTTGGCTGCAACTCAACTTTGAACAAATGACTACCAAGCCCCTCAACTTCATTATTTTGCATTCTTTAAGCTTCAAAACTATCTCTTGGCTCGACTCAAATCAGGATATTAATACAATATGCCTTGATAATCATCCGTGGTAGTTCCGTTTCGTCTCTAAACATCCTAACTTCACCGAATTAACTGATTTAACCTATAAACCACACAAACTCGTAGTTAACTCATTCAAGGCGTATAATCAAGTAAAACGCATTAAAACGCATAATGTAATATACATTAAGGCTCGAGTTTTACCCTCTCCATCAAAGGCGGTAAACCCTTCCTTCAAGGACCTTTAGAAAGTAGATAAGTCGTATCAGTACATTAACTTTTTATCCTATAATGCAGTTAAAAGAAGAAGATATATGATGTATTGATCTCACATCCAATGCATTGGTTCCTTTGTCCATCAAATCAAACTTGGTAACACCCCGAATGTCCTCTCGCTTAGTCAAGTTGACCAAGTTGTAAAAAAATGCAAATGTGCAACAAATGAAAGAAGCCAAAAAAATAAAGAAAAATAGGTAAGCATACCCGATGAGTCCACCTCCTTGGCAAGTTTCATTGTATCCGATGTTGCTATATCTTGGCTGGCTTTCGAAATTACCAGTATAATGGACTTAGGCTGAACAAAAAAATAAAAAATTAGTGTATGCCAATAACTATCATAATGGTGATACTAAGTGAGTCACATATCATTCCTTAATAAGTCTCATAACAAAATAGCCCCATATGATACGTACTTGCATAAACATATATATTATAATAACCAATAGTCAATACTATATTTTACTTAACTACATAAGCAAGTAAAGAAGATAGCATTACAATACCTTGTCATCGTAAGTTCCGTTCGAACCATCTTTTCAATATCTTCAACTGTAGATTCAGGTTGCCTCTCTACAAAAGAAATGACTCTTAATATCAGATTAAGATGAAGCTAAGATTAATCAGAATATAAGGAGAAATGTGGAGCAAAATACCAACAACAACTTTAGTCGATCCTGGTAAATCGATAACAGTTAAGTTGACAACTAGAAGAGCAAGAAAATCATGATATGAGGTCAGCATTGTTTCAAATACAGAAAATAAAACATCGAATAATTTAAAATTGCAGTCAATACATACATGAGTATATCAATTATCAAGTAGAAATATATCGTTTGGGGAATACATGTTGAGATGGATTGGAATTGAAGATGATTGTTTAGACTTCCCCGGCGATTCTGTGTGTTTCATCTTGAATCTCCTTACGTACCAAAGTTGTCTATTAATCAGGGATATACATTAAAATTTTCACCATTCTCACTTAATACTGGAAGTTTGTTTGAACTGTTGTTATGCTAAAAGAGATTTGTACCAGTCACTTCACATACAAAAATTAGAGAATTGCTTGCGTGACATGTGTCCGAATCCTGCATCCTCCTTTTGTCTACCCTTTGTCTTTTGCAATTGCAACACCAACGATATCCTTGCAACAATCCCTGTAATAGCCAAGTATTAATCGTCTATCAAAAAGGTGAAATAAAAACAGTTGCAGGTAGAATCAAAGAACTAACGGTTATCTTGGTGACATGCTGTTTCAACACCTTTTCTTCACGAAGATAGCCAAGCATTAATCCATTCACTTCCATACTTGCAATCAAACCACACCATGGTTCCCTGCACACTCCAGCAACAACGCTCTGCTTTAACCCAATGAAGATGAACATCTCGCCCTATTTGCTTTGCTACAAAAAAACCCATCTTTCTATGCTCGTGCCGGGGGGGCGGCCATTGAATATTCAAAACAGATTGAACAAAAAAAACCCTAAAAACATTTTTCGTATAATATAAATATAAACAAACTTACACCTGCACAACAATCGAAATAAAAACCAAACGTTAATAAACGAATTTAACCTAATTTCGAATCCAACACACACCATATCACAAGTACGTAACATATCAGCCATAGAATATTCAAATCGATCAAATATTAAACCCTAAAGCCATTCAATCATAATCAAAACCTCCATCATCGGTGAACTTTATCAGTAGGACAATCAGAAAGCATTAGCGTCTCCTAAACCCTAAAGCACCATCATCGTCAGTAGATCAATCACCATCGCTTGAATCCAACTATGTTACCTTTGACTGCCGCAACGGAGAATGAAAGCGGCGATGAAGTTTTCGGTTAAGGTTTACAGGGAGAATAGGAGAGAGTTGTCTCAATAATTGTGGCTTTTATATAGATCAAAAACACGGGTATCAAATGACATGAACAAAAACGGATCCCACAAAAAAGTTGTAGAAGTGAGTGAGATGCATTCCCACCTAAAAACAATGCTTACCTCCACCGTAACATGCACATCAGCAAATTGCACCACCATCACAGGCTACGTGACTCAAATCCATCTCATTTATTATACATATTGAAAAGTCCTCGCTAGAGAATTAACGCGATATAATGGCCGCATCAGGAATCGTTTACTTCTAGGAAACTAGTCGTTGGGCTACTGGAAAGTTAAAACCGTCTAACACTTCCGATGAAAATTCTCATGGGCCTTGGGGGCCTGGTCCTCCCCCTGGCTGCTGTGTCCTAGAAGTCAATAGTCCCACACTGCATAAGACAAGACAACTTCACAGTTCACCATTCTGTCATCA
The DNA here is from genome assembly GCA_947069175.1 of Scalesia atractyloides. Lineage (NCBI taxonomy): Eukaryota > Viridiplantae > Streptophyta > Magnoliopsida > Asterales > Asteraceae > Scalesia > Scalesia atractyloides. The sequence continues at coordinate 92,358,954 of CAMTDV010000014.1, forward strand.
TATATAAATAGGATTAAATGTACCAAACAAAATCATCACACCTCTCCATTTCTCTCTCTAATATACTTTTGAATATACCTCAAAGATCCACAAACTTATTTATCTATTAAATGGGGTGCTCATCAAACTCTATTATGTTTGATACTAATGTGTCCAACTTTGTTTCCGTGAAACTTTCAGGCAGCCGCAACTACCTTCTTTGGAAAGCACAAATTCTCTGTCTCTTGGAGAGTAACAATATGTGTGTCATCGTGGATGATACATTTGTTGTTCCAAGAGATTATCGCAGAGAGACCATGAGACAATATGACAATCTTGTCAAAGGATGGATCTTTGGGTCGGTGAGTGAAGATGTACTTGTAGACCTCTTCAACCTTGGTTCCGCTAAAGCTATTTGGGAAAAACTAAAATCCATCTATGATCCTATTATATGTAAGCAAGGAGGTTAGTTATTTGGTATTTGTTGGAATGAACATGCTTCTTGTTGGGCTTTCTTATGATGAATATATATATTAATACTTATAATAGTAACAAAAACTATCATATTAACATAGATATTAAGTTGGGCAAATGTTATAAGAAACCAACATACTCTCTGTTTTTTTCTTCTGATAAAAGTCTTTCCACTTCTTTATTTTGCACTTAAAACACCAATATAGAATAATAGTAACAAAAACTATCATATTAATATAGATATTAAGTTGGGCAAATACCATAAAAAACTAACATACTCTCTGTTCTTTTTTCTGATAAAAGTCTTTCCATGTTTTTTTGCAACTTAAAAAACCAACATTGTATCTTTGTTGTTTCATAAAAGTCCCTAAACAACTTTTTGTACATAAAAATCCCTCCAAATGTTAAATTTGAACAAAATTGTGAATATTTTTTATACTTGTTGATATCATGTTAGAAAAGAATTAAGATGAATTAATGTTTTAAGTTGGATATATGACAAACCAAAGTATGTTCAATATTTGTCATTTCTTTTCCATTTTGAGTTCGATAAATTGATAACAATACATCTTATTTGGAAAACAATATAATAAAATTCACGAGCTTGCATGACATAACTTAAAATAAAATAAATTAAAAAAACATATAAAATGGTATATATAATTTAAATCGCTAAAAAGTATAACATAATTTGTCAAATAATGTTTTCTTGATTTCATCCGATCACAATTAAAAGAGTTTTTTTTTGTTAATGTTTAACATTTTAAGGGACTTGTATGATACAGCAGTAGAAAGTGTGTTGTTTTTTATGTATAAAAAGCGATTAGGGGAATTTTATGAGACAAAAAAAAGTATGTTTTCATGTGCAAAAAAAGGTGAGGAATTTTGATGAAATAAAAAATAAAGTATGTTGGTTTTCTAAGTGTAAAAAAAAAGTGGAAGGAGTTTTATAAAAAAAACAGAAAGTATGTTAGCTTTTTATGACATTTTAAGCTCCTTTATACTCACGAGCTTACTTAGTTGAGCTCGGCATATTAAGCTCAAGCACGAGCTCGCATGATAGTCGAGTTACAGCTTAAACCCCACCTTGTTAAGTCTTGAATCAAACTGGTCGCGAATTGATTAGGGGCGGCTTATAGTGTAAGATATTTATATAACAAAAAGTAATTTACTTTTTCTCATACAAGAAAAAGTAATTTATTTTTTCTCATACAAAATTTATGAATACTAAAAGCATAAAACTTTGATAATTAAAATTGTTGACTCGTTTTTATTTGTTAGTGAATCTAGATTCATATATGTAGAGTAAAGTTCACGTACAAATAAATCTAAATTACTAAACGTACGATAGGCATGAAAAAAGCTAAAAAGACGTTGTGACATTTTCGTAAATATTTGGTCGTAGGGTATTATCAAAATTACTCTACAAGATCATTTGTAGAGTAATTTTGGTCTTTTAGAGTAATTTTGTAAAATGTTCTTGTAGAGTAATTTTGATCTTGTAGAGTAATTTTGTAGAGTATCATAATTACTCTACAAATGATCTTGTATGGTAATTTTGATCTTGTAAGGTAATTTTGTAGTATCATAATTACTCTATAAATGATTTTGTAGAGTAATTTTGAATTGTATGTTGTTTGATAAACTTGCAGAGTAATTTTGATACACTTGTGGAGCAATTTTGATAATTACCCTACAAGATCAAAATTACTCTACAAGAACATTTTACAAAATTACTCTACAAGAACATTTTACAAAATTACTCTACAAGATCAAAATTACTCTACAAGAACATTTGTAGAGTAATTTTGATAATTACCCTACGACCAAATATTTACGACAATGTCACTGCGTTTTTTTCAGCAAAATCTGCAGTTCGTACGTTTTGTACGTTAAGTTTATTTGTATTTGATCTTTAGTCCATATATATGTATTATATATACATAAAATTATTGTTTCTTACTACCTGACCACCACCTTCGATTTCGTAACCACCACCGCCTTTCACCACTACCAAACAACTACCGCTGCAACCCTAACGCTCGTCACAACCAACGGTTAACCACTTCAACCACATATTAACCACCACTCCGTACACCAACATCATCTTAAACTCCCACCTGCAAGTTTCAATACGTTACCATTTTATACATTAACCACCTAAAACCCTACACTCATCAACATCCAACGCCTTATCTCAAACACCCACCTGCAAATTTCATAACCACACGTGTGGAATCTTTTATTATTAGGTTTGTGTGTGTTAAACATTAACTGGGTATTCTCATCTTCAAATCTGAGACTCATTTTGAACCAGGATCTTTTTATCTTCAGTTCTGAGCCTCTTTTGGGTGGTACAATGATTATGGTGGTCGGGGTGACAATGGCGGCGACTGTTGTTGTTTAGGACGGTAGTGATAGTGTGAGGTTAAGGGAGGGTGGAGGTGCAGCGGCGATGGTGTGGTGGTGATGATGGAGGTGTAGTGGTGGTGGTTTGGTGTTGATGATAGAGGTGTGGTGGTGGACGATGGAGGTGGTTTAGAGAGAGAGATAGAAAAATATAAAAAAGTTCAGATCCTTTAGAGAGAAAAAAAATCTAATAATAAAATGTAAAAGGTATTTTGGTCATTTAAGAAATGTTAATTGGAAAATTCAAAGGGTTATAAAAAAAGCGTTTTGAGACTCAGGACGTTAAATATTTTGATTTTGGATTTAAGTAGTTAACACCACTTAAACAGAGAGACTCATTAATTTTTTCTGATATACAAGGTAAGTTTTGTTATTTTAAATTATTTTTACAAAAACCCAAAGTTAAGTCAAAATTGTAACTCTTCGAAGGACCCTGGTATAAATACATAACAACCAAAGTAAAATTAGGGATCTCTGTTTTACTTTTGACTCGGAGAATGAGGCAGAGAGGAGCAAGGGTTTCTGAGGGTGGTTGCCGCCTCTTTCCGCCAGTGATTTCGATTTTCTTCAACAACCCTCCCTTATATATGTATATGTATACATATCTCGGGGTTTTTTTTTTGAACGGTAAACTTCTAATCTACTTTATACATAATACATATGTATATGTATAGAGAGAGAGAGACAGAGAGATGCACGAAGACAACTAATCTTTCGTGGTGTGTGTTGTTACTTGTTCTGTTATGCTATGCGCTTTGTGAAAACATCTTATTCACGACGAGGCTGTGATGATTACGCCTAATCCGAGTCAAAATCTGGTCAAGATTTGAGATTTTCCGCAGCTTGGCGTGCCAGAATCGGAGGAAGGCAAGTGCGCTTGCAACCTCTGTTTGCAGCCATGGCGGTTTAATCCTCTTGTTCCCATTGTAAAACAGATCTGAGCCTCTCTTTTTTTTAAAATAAATCGGTTTTTGTTTTGATTTGTTGGTGTATTTTGATTTTTGTTTGGTAACGACGCAACTGTTTTTTTTTAGTTTTGTAGTCTGGTTATAATTTAGGGCTTCAATTTCTGAAATTTAGGTTTTTTGTTTTGATTTGTTATTGAATTTTGCTTGGTAACGAGGATGCAGTTTTTTCATGTTTGTAGTCAGGTTTTCAATAGTTTGTATAGCAGATCTGATCCTCGTTTTCTAAAAACAGATTTTACTTTGTTTTATTATTTGGAGTTTGATTTTTGTTTGATGACCAACAAGAAATTGTATTTCTTTTTTGTATTTTTAGGCTTTGTTTTTGGAATTCCTGATTTTGAAATTAGCCAAGTACATTATCGTGGGTTTTACCATCAGATAAGATAAAATGTAGTGAACTCAATTTGACACTAGAGACTAATGGTTGAAATAAGGCAATCGAATGAGTGTATTTCAATTTCATAGAATAAAATTACACAAAGAGTCATAACAGAAAGGAACAAAGTGGTTTGAGAAAATAGGGAATATAGTAACGGATTCCAACATGTGGGCATCGAGTATAGCTATGCCAAGTGGGTCGCGAAAGGAACAAAAGATGTTTGGTGGCATGTGTTCATAAGGTGATCTGAATGGTGTGGTAACCGGAACCAAGTGCACATTAAGTTGTTTGTGAATGTGTCGGTAATGACATGAATAAACTGGAGCTGGAAGCAGTGGAATGCGCAATTTGGCGGAATCAAGAAAGTCATGGTTGTAGCGAGTAATCTCGGGTGGCATGTGTTTGGACATGGCTGCAAAGCGTGTAATGGTGTTGAATAGTAGCTGCATTATGCATAGCTCCACCTGGTATATTGCTATAATGCATCGGAGTAGGTGTGGTATAGAAATACCTCTCACCATAGGAAACTCATATGTAAAGCTGGTGGCCATCAACAAGTGAAACCCCAACATGTGGTATGGCATGATGAAGTCAATAGCAACAACCAAAATATTGATTATAGAGACAACCATAGTAGTGGCTGTAGGTGCGTCTTTTGTTACATGAGAAAAATGTGATCGAATGCAATGGAGGCAGCGAGATCATCGGGCTTAATTTCGGCTGAAAGAGAAGCAAATTGATAATGTGCAAGAAAACACCAACATTATTGGCAAGTTGGTAACCTGAACTGGCTACTATATCCCTACTAACTTGAAGAAGAACGGTTTCAAAATTTGTGATCACTACAATTAGTGGATGGTTGACCAGACCCACAACAACATGAAACCATAAAAAACCGTCCTGTAGATAAACAACATTCACTGTACGTTGTGAGAAGGAAGGAAGTAAAAGCCCGATCTGACCCGTTAGTTCCTAAGGCGGCTCGTCAAATGGTTGACCCATTGTGTCTACTAATAACTGAAGAAGGAAAGAATCACTGAACGGGTCAGTATGAGCCAGATGGTGTAATCCAACATGTCCAGTGTCATATTGGTACAAGTCAGGTCGTTTTTCAATTGCAATCACCAACGAAAGGACAAAAAATGTAACTCTTGTTCTTCTAGCAAAACCCGCCTTAGGAACATCCATACCTGTAGGAGATGTGGAGTAGCAACTTGAGGAGTGTTCCTAGTACGCGAAGGACATGCCCAGTGACCCCGTACAACGGAAAATGGAACAGTTGGTTCGACGTTGAAAAGTAAAAAAGAATTGCAAGCGATGGTGACACTAAACCATGGGTAATACCCCAACCGAATAAAACTGAAACTCGTGCACTTGTAGATCCTATCCAAGCCTGAATTTGAATGCCTAATGAATTGGATAGGGGAGCACATCTATAAAAGGACCCTTAATGCCAAGCATATATGTGCACAATTCCATCAAGTTCAAATTTGTAGCGTATCTAGCCACATCTTTTGCTACTTGCATTCCATGAGAGAAAGTGCTTTAGTAGCGATTTCCCTGTTCTAGTGCAAGACGCAAGGAGAAGCACGAGCGGAGCGGTCTGGCTAAACGTACAATGCCCCGTAGGGAGATCTAGCTTATTGGTCTAGTGCTTCCGGGTGCTTGCCAGTTCTGAATGACTTCACTTAGCTTGCCATGTTCTTACAAGAAAAAATCTCTTCTCCGAATCGAATGTACGCATATCGATTCAATAAAGACTTGAATAGATGCCTTCCTTCAGATATAGTTCATCCTGTTGATGGTATTTACTACACTAAGGCTAGATCCGGTCTAATCCTAGCCTATTCTTATGAAGGAAGGTGAGCATGAAGCAACGGCTAGATCCTCACAGTAGGCAGCTTAGCTGTGATTATGAAGTCAGGTGAGAAGCGTTATGCAATAGAGAAGTCAGCTAGTGCACTTAGACAGGTAGTTGATTTCATTAGGGAATTGAATTGCAGGAAGGTCAGCAGGTCAGGTAGTCCTTAGGCAGTTGAGCGAAACTCTTGGCATCCTCCTCTTATGAGGGGATAGGAGTGAAAGAATCATTATAAAACTACGAGGTCGCCCCCACTTCTTAGAGCTCTCTTGCTACCGGTTCCTTAGACTATAGGCAGAAAGGCCGAGGAAGAGCCAGCAATTCTCTAAAAGCAAGGACGATTAGCTACGTTCCAATGAAGCACATTCCAACAATTACCTAGCCCGGTAGGTGGAGGAAAAAGGCGGAGAACATTCTTTAATCAAAGGCGCCAATACCCATATCAGGATTAGACCCATTTCGATCGAGCGGCAACCGCTGCTGCGGTATGGTCCAGAGTCGAAACTGGCTAACATAGGGCAAGGGTCCAGATGGGCAAGTATAAATAGAAGAAGCAGCTCCTCTCACTGCCCCGTATAGGGTTCTGGGCCTCGTATTTCAAAGAAGGACTATTCTAAGGGAAAGCAACCCCCGGATATTGAAAGTGCAAATTACACCCTCATTCACACTATTTGTAACTTGGTTTGACGAAGCCTCAAGAAGTCCATATGTTTTCCATCTGTTGTGAGGATTATAAAACACCTTACCCTCACGTATTTTAGAACCCATCGAATCCCCGCAAACCGCAGTAATATATAAGAATTGTGCCCATTGCAAGTGACCTCGTGTCTCACCCGAAGCAGTGAGTATGAGCTGAAGTGCTTGACTCACATGTTCTGATAGGTTGAGTAATTGTGGAGGTCCATGTCTAGTAGGAAGAGCTAAACACAAATATTCGTTTATTGATTGTGTTTATTCGATAGCTTGATCAACCATGGAACATAGTAGGTTGCGGGAGCCTCCATACCAACCAAAGCATGTGTGCCCTACTTGTGGGTGCATAGGAACAACAGTATGTCCCCATGTAGCAACAAATCTACTACCACGAGATCTAAACATATGCATAACTTGCTTACCAGCTTGCCATTCAGAAGATTTGCCCCAAAAAAACATCCAAGAAATCATTGTAAACTGTAGTGTTGCAACCAAATTCCATTTTGAGTACATGAAGAAGTATCTCCTATGTCCGCACAAAGACATCAATATACAACATTGGGTCATGTAAAATAGCCCATGAGTCAAAAAGTCGGTGAGTAAAACACAACTTTTTTAACGAGTTCTGAAGTTCTTGTGTAATACACATTGATTCGTTGCGGTTTAACATAAACTCTTGATCATTGTTACCATCCATCTTATCGTATAAATAATTATAATATTGTGGTCGGGAGTAAAACCATACCAGCTGTCAAATAGCATCAATATCCCACCTCACCATTACTACGAAGAAAGCAGAACGAAACGTAAATATAGAAAATAATAACTAAGTTGATCTAGAATTCACGCTTTGTGACTAACCTATCAAATAGGAAAGATAGATGTAAGATGTTGAACCACATACGCATGTTATGTTGTGTTAACGCGCAAAATTTAGAACGAAAAGTAAAAATGTTGAATCACACACGTGTTGGGTCATTGTGTTAACCTGTAAAATTTAGAATGAAGCACAAAATAAATAAAAATTTACGAAAAAATGAAAAAAGTATAGAGAATTAAATTTGAAAGTAAAAAAGTTGTAAAATTAAACTATAAAAGTTTGAAATTTTTTGTGTTAAAAGTAAAAATTATTTTCTTTAAGGTTAAATAATAAAATATGAAAAGTAATAAGTTAAAAGTAATATATCACCCGATTAGCGACATTATATTCATATGTTGTTAAGAAAAACTAATATATCACTATTTTTTTTCTTAAAAACATTGGGACTTCAAAGGAAAGGTTACAAATTAATATCAAGTAAATAAACCACGTTTAAACATTACGTATATAAAATATAAAACATAAGAAAAAAACCTATTTAAAGAGTGATAAATTTGACAATTTCTTGATTTGTGCATGTAATCATTACGCTCACGCTGGGCATAAATGATCTTTTTTTTTCTTGACACATGTACACTAAAAAAACAACCATATTATTTTATTCTTTTTGTACACCTCCATAACACACCGTATAACCCACTATAGCGTCATTAAATTTGTTCTATGAGTTTAATATTCTAGAAGAATAGGATAAAATAAAACTTAAAGGAGTGTCACCGTCTTTATCCATGTCCTCAAACGTCCTCACGTGAAAGGCTACATAGTATGGAATGGAGTCTTTAGAGGCTCTATTGCGCCACCTCAGCGTTACGTATACGCCACATCAATCAGGGAGCTCTATTACCTCTTCTCAATAACACCCATGATATAGAATGGAGCCCCCCTCCCCCTTATTGCCTCTTCCCACCAATTGCCTCCTTTACTGGAGAGGGAAACCATAACTTCACATACACAACTCGTTATTCATCGATATTGTAACTGCGACACCCTAATAGCGCCCCCATGATAATGTATGGGGTATGGAGGGGGGGCGCTATTGTGTGATTCTCCTTGAGGTGGCATGGGGTGGTGCCCCATATCGTGTAGTCTAACGAACCAATCCCAATGTATAGTCATAGCTCCATGGTCAAGGGCGGAGGTAGCCTTAGGGAAAGGGTAGCCTTCGCTACCCCTCATGTATTATGCTACCTCTGAAATTATGTTTTATGTATTACGTTACCTCTGAAATTATGTTATGCTACCTCTCGATATTTTAAAAGCCCAACACCCTCAACATCTCAAAGTTTTATTAAAACTCCAACACTAATTAAATCTAGTCACGTGGACCCCACTTGAGAGCAATATTGTCTTTTTTTCCTCCCTCTTTTATTTCCCCTTATCCTATATCCTTCAATAAAACCCTAGATTTAACCTTCCCATCATAAGTGAGAATCTAACAAGCGCACAACAACATTTCTTCAAACCGATCAAACAAGTCCGACCTAAACCTGCATCGGAATCTTAATTCTGGTCTCTATAACAACTAATCTCTTAATTCTCATCTCTTCATCGCCGTCAACAACGCTTCCAGTGGCAACTACCGCATTACCTCCTAAAAACACCTCACCGGCAACTTATCGGATCCAAACTCTACCTCCACCTCTCAGCTCCATCATCATCCATAACCTCCTCACGGACATATTCATCATAAAACGACAACTCTCAACGGAGCTTCAAACACTACCGGTTCATATGTATAGAACAAATCAGAGAACATGAAACCGGTAAACCGGAGGAGGTGGAGGATGTAACACCCCGACCGCGTAAAAACAACAAACCACGACGGAAATGTCGGGGAGTCACATTACAAATTGTCTCATAACACATGGTACTTAAAGTTTTGTATTTATTGAATTGTTAATATGATTACATTGTCTTGGAATTGAAAACGAAATAAACACGACAATTGTCTTTCGAGTTTTAAAGTAATTAAGGCCCGAGTCCGTCCTATGTGTAACAAGCATCGTAACATCAAATATTAGCTCCTGAAACATATGTGCAAAGAGAGTCATCATAAAAAGCCGGCGAGTACATAAGGTATGTGAGTGTGTCAAATTCACGGCTTTGTATACATATTGCATTACCTCGTCAGACTACTAGAATCGTTAAGTGAAAACCTTGTATCAAAAGTGTTTGATATTGCAATATAATTAACCAACTAAAACAAGTAGGTTAGACTTTGTGAAGATCTTGTAGCCATGAATCTTGACCAAAACATTTCTTTTATAAAACCGAGTAGTAAATCGATTTAAAAGAAAACTTTGTATGGTTTATATCTTTAAGTGAAAATTGTTGCGTGTCATTATTCAAAACCATTTGTCCAAGTGATTCAGATAACGCCACGATATGTAATACGATAAAAGCACTTATATATAGGAAGTACCAACGGCATATCCACCATGCTTTTATCATATTACACACGTCTCGTTATCTAAATTACTTACCATAAACCAATCGTCCAATCGCCGTGTTATAAATCGTTCGTCCGTGTTATAAACCATTCGTCTGTGTTATAAACCATTCGTCCGTGTTATAAACCATTCGTCCGTGTTAGAAACCAATCGTCCGTGTTATAAACCAATCGTCCATGTTATAAATTAATCGTCCGTGTTTTAATTGTGAAAACTTTTGATCGTTTTGGTGAATACACTCAACCTGTTTTTACTCGTCTAGACCACCAAAGGGTCTCTTTAAATATACTAACAAACCACCAAAGGGTCTCTTTAAATCTACTAACAAACCACCAAAGGGTTTGTTAAAAATACAGTTTCTGTCGTTCCCCAAACTTCCCCACAAACACCGAGAATTTTGGTAACGGGATTGTCATACCATAACATACTACTGGTCGGCTTGGCCAAAGTTAATGAATGTCATTCGTGTTATGGATAATGCACCAACAAGTTCGTTCACATTATTGAAATCGTCGTGTTTTATATAAACCATAGACTTTGTTTTAAAAACTTGAAAACGGTTTAGCACATATGAATCATCCCAAAACATTTGTAAAATGTAAAAGATGGGAAACTATGTACTCACATGGTATTGCAAGAGTATCCTTGTTTCAATGATCAAACAAAGCTCAAGACTTCAAGGATTCAAGCATGTCTTAATATCGGCTAACTATGTTAGTGTGTCGGGACTTTAATCGAAGGATCGGATAGAATGAGGTCTTGTATACCAAATGAGTGTTGGAACTCATATGAAATGGTTTAACAAACTCAACATTCTGATTTGAAATGAATCCTAAGTGCTTTTGACCCGTTATGACTCGTTAAGGTAGTTTACGCTACTTAAACGGGTCATTTGCGTAAATACATGTTCGAATGGTTAGATATGTCCTTTGATCAGTCTTATATGCCAAAACATGTTTAATAATGTTGTAACATCAGTTTTTTATGTCAAAGCTTTGGTCACATATGCTTAAAATTGAATTATGCGCAAAAATGGCATTTTAGTCATTATTAAAGAGCATACAAGCGACTTATCATAACACTAACCAAACGACGTGACCATTGTCACACCCCAACCGATGGCGGAATCATCGGGGCGCGGCACTAGGCGAATCAGATTGTTTCAAGAGAAATTCCATATTAACTAATAATGACAATATTTAAACAGTCCGATTTCCCATATAATCAACCAATATCTCAATTCAATTATGACAAAATATAACATCCCTTAAAACATGTCCAATCTGATCTTCCCTAGATTTCTATTACATGTGTTTCTAAAGATAAAGTCCTAAATTAATGCAGCAAAAGTCATCAACCTGTCACATATGTTAAAATAAAAGTCAATACAATTAAGTAAAGGTGAGCATACAGGTTTGCATAGATAATAGATATAAAAGCGTTTAGCATACACCGCATGAACATACGTAAGAGATGTGAATTATATTACTGCAATGATACATGTAAACCAACAAACCACGAGTGCAAGGCACGCGAACAAGTGTCCACGTCCTAAAGATAAAAATAAATGAGAAGCAAAAGTGCGAGCCTTAACAACCCCGGGCCTCCGGGTGGCGGGTCAAGCTCTAGCAAGCTATCATGTTAAAGGTGGCATACAAACCAAGTAATACATACAATTCATCGATTCACGTATAATCATGTAAAGGCGGGTTGCGAATAAGCGTTTTGAGTTGTGTGATGTGTTTTGATATAGGAACATATGTGACACCCAAAAGTGTGTTTAAGCGTAAAAAGGGGTTTAGGTATACTCACTGTCGGTGCGTTGGAGGTAAGCTTGGATCTGATATGGATTGAAAGGAGCGCCGGTTCAGCCTGTAAATGCGAACAAAAGTGCATCAGTCTTCCGAAGTGCTGAAATGGTCGAAGTATGGAGGGGTAGTGCACAAGTTCGGGCGAAGTTGTACCAAATCCTTTGGATTGGTAAACGTTTGGGCGAACTTGACTTATTTTCTTGAGATTTGTACAAGTTCGGGCGAAGTTGGTCATCAATCTGATGACAACTTCGAGCGAACTTGCTCTTTTTGGAGCGAACTTGACTGTTTTGGTCACCAAATCGTGCGTTTTCGCGTCGTTTGTTGAGGAAATCGAGTGTTCATCCCTCCAACCTTAAGCTACTGAGCAAAACATAGGCTGGAGAGGTCTTTTGGAGCGAGGGTTTTAGCCACTTTACAGGAACTCGGGCTAATCCGGGCGAACTTGATGGTTCGTACGGGTTAGTCCAGTTCGTGCAAGGTGACAATATCGTCCTTGTGCTTCCGGATCTGAGATCTTGCTTGACAACGACTTGTTCCACTTCATAGTAAACGAAACATGCGTCACTAGTCTGTATTCTGTGTAAAAATCAATGCTTAAAAAGGTTTTACTTAGATCTAACACTTGGTGAGTCGAAATCATAAAGATTTCTAGCTTGGGAAGCCAAAGCTAAGCCCAAATACACTTGTTTAGTGTAGATCTAAGTGAAAAGAAGAAGTTTTATAGAAAAAGATGAATATTTTTTATAAACAGAAGAGTTTTGATGAAAATGAAGGTAATCCTTGTGTAAAATCGTAGTAGAAACGATGCAGTTTGCATAAAACGGGTTGATTCTTACTTGGATATCAAAGATTTTCGGTTTTAGGAGCTCTGGGGCGAAGTTAGCAGCAAGGAATGAGAGAATGAGAGTGTTGGGTATTTATAGGTAAAGAGAAAAGGAGCTGGCCGACATCAAGTTCGGGCGAACTTGTCGCAAGTTCGGGCGAACTTGGCACAAGTTCGGGCGAACTTGGCCAGTTCAGCTTGAACTTGTGCAAGTTCGAGCGAACTTGCTGATTGTTGGGATTTCTGGTGGCCTGGTCAAGTTCGGGCGAAGTTGGTCATGACCAACTTCGAGCGAACTTGGTCCTTAGACCATGTTTTTGTTTCCTATTCGTTCGTAGACTGGTTGTTCGGTGATTCATTCGCGTTAGATAGTTACGTTAAGTGTTTTAGCGAAGCGTTAAGCGTTGTTTTACCATTGTAATAAGAGAGGGCGAGTTGCGTGAGCATTTTAGTGATAGCAAACCATAACATAGGCAAATATAACACACATAAAACATGACTCCACATAAATAACTGTGTTTTGTGATGCGATGTGATAAGCGATGTCGAAGGCACAAGTGGTTATTGTCCAACAACACACTTGGCTCTTTTAGGTAACATAGTTACATGTGATTGTGTTGAGTTTAGCGTTGCGCTTAGACGTAATATAGTTGTGATAAAATGTATTTAGTAAACATAAACCATTCCTTTAATCAAATCTCGGATTACAATAACAAATATAAGCGAAATAAACGGAAACAAGATAACAACGAAAATACGAGTTGTTACAGTCTCCCCTACTTTAGGAAATTTCGTCCCAAAATTTAAGTAGTGGTCGTAACAAAGAGATATGGATATTTAGCTTTCATATCACTTTTGTCACACCCCGACCCGCAGCGGAAAAGGTGATCGGGGCATGATTGGGTTATCATCAAAGCTCATGACATTTATTAAGCGTTTCATATTCATTAATACAAATTAAATGGAAATTTACAATAAATGTTACAACATGATCTAACTAACAATCTAAACTTCTTTGTTCTCTTCTAAGGCATATCCTATGTTTTCCTTGCTTCAACCTGTTCACCTGTATCATGTGTAAAAGGGTTTTTGGATCAACATAATGTTGGCGAGTGAATCCTATGGAAAACATTTGAACAAATTTATTTAAATTGATTATGAAATATGTGCACAACCAAACATGAGTAAAATTAGATGTAACTTAATCAACAATCATAAGATATTAAATGAAACACTCATGAACAATAATGGAACAATTAGAGGCACGCGATGCTCAACTCGTCTCTCACGAGGAACTGAGGGGCCTGATGAATGAATTGCATAAACATGATAATATGAATGACACAACTACAAACAATATAAACTCAATGATACACACATGAACAATAATGAATTTGATGTGAAGCACGCGATGTTCTACTCGTCTCCCACGAGAAACTGATGGGCTTAATGTATGAGTTTCAAGTAATTTGACAAAAGGCAATAAGTAAATCACAAAAATAAAAACAAACTAAGTTTAGGTCATGATGTGGTATGGCACAAGTTTAAATAAATAAATTAATTATTTTCATAACACATGACACACCCCAAAACGTATAATTTAAAAGGGGAAGTTGTAAGATTCACTCACAGTGGGTGCGTTCGGTTGATGACGTTGAATGCACGCGAAGTGGTTTTAACCACGAGTAAGTTTAACCTAGAATAATCGCATTATGGTTTGGTAAGTAAACGGATTTTATTAATCTATTTTAGTAGGATTGTTGGGTGTATTTTTGTGAGTTTGAGGCTATTTTCTAACCTTAAAAATGTTATTTTTAAGTATTTTTAATTGATTTTTAATTAAAATAATTAAATAAAAATAATAAAAAAAAATTGATTTTTTTCTGACCGTTGACCAGCCCGTTGACCGTTGACCTGACCGTTGACCGGTTCGAATGCGGAACACAAGTGCGCTGAGTGAGGCTCGAACCCGAGACCTCTCGTACGCGTGCACGCAGCTCTACCAACTGAGCTACGTGTCTAACCCGTTATATATCTGATTTTAATTATATATATATATTAATTAGTTTAAACCGAAATTCATTTTATTTTAAAAACAGTTTAAATGAATCGGACGTGCACTCCACAGGTCTCGAACCCGGGACCTGTGGCTTAAACTAACACACAGTCCACCGCTGGACTGTGTGTTTAACATGTTATATAATCCGATTTTTATTATACTTAAATACAAATTAGTTATTTCCTTTTCTGCCTTATTTAAAAAGAATAGATAATTGTCCGAGTCGGTGCAGAAGACCGGACTCGAACTCGTGACCTGCGATATAAACAAACACACAGTCCACCGCTGGACTGTGTGTCTAACTTGGTTATTATTCCGGTTATCAATATACTTAACATATATCAGTGGCGACTCCGGTTCAGTTTAACTAAAAAAATGATTTTTATTAACGCAGCGTGTGTGAAACGGGATTCGAACTCGAGACCTTTGCGTTTTATGTGCACACAGTCCACCGCTGGACTGTGTGTCTAACCCGAGTAATATCCTGATTTATATTATACTTATATGATACAGCGGTGACATCGTCTTCTTCATCCAGTTATAATCAGATATAATGTCTGACTGGTTCGAGTTTTTATTCAAGTTTCATTAGCGTTTTACAGTTCATTAAGGTGAGATAAGGGTGAAAAGATAAAGAAAATAAGCGAAGAGGTATACCGACTGGACCCTCTGTTTTCCGGCAGAACTCCGGCGACAGCAATAAGCTCCGGCGTCAGGTGTCTTGCAGCAGCGAGTCTCCGGAAAGCTTGGAAAAGGTAAGGGTGACTTCGGTATAAACTTAGGAGGTTCAGTAAAGCTCGGCAATGGGGAAACCGGTTTTCCGGCGACGAACAGATTAATTCCGGCGAGTGGAATTACGCCGAGAAAAGGTGTGGTTTTGAACGAAAAAGTTTGCAGTGGGTTGTGGGTGAATTTATAGTGCAAATCGTCAAAGCACTTGGTCTGATTTCCGACTGTATTCATAAATCATAAAACTCCGGCGGTTATGGTTTGGTCGCGGACTTCAAACATCGGTTATAACCGATGTCTTGTTAATGGTTTACGTTATAACGTAAATTGTAGTTAAGACTCGCGAGATTTCCGGGATTCCGACGACTGAACTGTTTGGGCGCCGGTTTTGAATTCGTAACGTCCCTTTATGAATTAAATGATTCTATTATTTATCAAACAGAACAAGTGGCGCAGTGGTTTGTGTGATGTGCGATAAGGCTTGAACTGATTCGGCGACTGACCCTGGTTCGAAACCCGGCTGGAACATTTTATTTTTATTTTGCGATTTTCAACAGTTTTTCAAAAACTAAATATATATTCCCGTATAATAATCGATTACGTATCGTTTAAAAATATTTTGGGCATTTAATTCGCAACGAAATTTTTGACTGACTGTTCGGTTGATAAATGGAGCGGGTTTGGTAAATCCGTTTTTGACGGATGTTACAACTTTATAGTTCCCAAGTGAACTCGACACCGCATTTGACTTCCCATCGGACTTTCACAATAGGAATGCGAGAGCGTCGAAGTTTCTTGGTCTCTCGGTCCATGATTTCTACTAGCTTTTCCACGAAGTGTAGAGTCTCGTTTATTTGCAAATCTTCAAGTGGCACGTGAAGATTTTCTTCGGCTAAACACTTTTTGAGGTTTGAGACATGGAATGTCGGGTGTACGTTGCTGAGTTCTTCCGGTAGTTCAAGTTGGTAGTCCACTTTGCCAATTCTTTCCAGAATCTTAAAGGGACCCACATATCATGGCGCTAGTTTCCCTTTCTTTCCAAATCGGATCACTTATTTCCAAGGTGAAACCTTTAAGAGAACGTGATCTCCAACTTCGAATTGTAGGGGCTTGTGGCGTTTATCGGCATAACTCTTTTGACGACACCAAGCTTTCAGAAGGTTGTCTCTGATTTGGAGGATTTTGTCTGTCGTTTCTTGTATTAACTCGGGACCAGTGCTGAGCGTCTCCGATCTAGGCGATCGACATTTTCTACCGTACAATGCCTCAAAAGGTGCCATTTGAATACTAGTATGATAACTGTTATTGTACGAGAATTCTATTAAAGGTAAATGCGAATCCCAATTACCACCGAAATCTATAACACATGATTGAAGCATGTCTTCAAGGGTGCGAATCGTACGTTCAGTCTGACCGTCGGTCTGCGGATGGAACATGGTACTAAGATTAAGAGTCGTACCGAGTGCGGATTGAAAAGTTTCCCAGAGACGTGAAGTAAAGCGACCGTCGCGATCAGAGATGATGTCACGAGGCATCCCGTGTCGACAAATGACTTCGTCGGTGTAGATTCGTGCTAATCGTTCTACCTTAAAGTCTTCTCGTATAGCAATAAAATGAGCAGATTTCGTAAGACGAGCAACGATAACCCAAATGCTATCGTGACCAGAAGAGGTGCGAGGGAGTTTCGTAACGAAGTCCATGGCTATACTCTCCCACTTCCACATCAGGATTTCGGGTTGTTCGAGCAAACCACAGGGCCTTTGATGTTCGGCTTTAACTTTCGAGCAAGTTAAGCACTTTAAGACGTATAAAGCGATATCCTTTTTCATGCCCGGCCACCAATACTTAGGACGAAAGTCCTGGTACATCTTGTCGGCTCCGGGTTAAATGGAGTATCGAGATTATGAGCTTTGGTAATTAGCAAATCTCGAAGATTATCACGGCTAGGAATCCAAATACGATCGAGATAACAATAAATGCCATTAGGTTTAGCTACGAGTTGGGTTTCGGCTCCACATTTCATTTTTTCTTGCAGGGTTCTCATTAAAACAAGCAAACTGAGCGGCGCGAATCAGAGTTTCGAGATTATTCAAAGCTTGAGAGTCATGAACACTATACACATAGCTTCGTCAGTTGAGCGCATCGGCTACAACGTTTGCTTTGCCAGGATGGCAGTGTCTCACAATCGTAGTTGTTGAGAAGTTCAACCTATCTGCGTTGGCGCATGTTTAATTCCTTCTGATTAAAGATATGCTGTAAGCTCTTATGGCCGATGAAGACCGTACGCTTGGTACCGTAAAGGTAGTGTCGCCATATCTTTTCAAAAACAACTGCACCGAGTTCGAGATCGTGGGTGGTGTAGTTCTTCTCATGGATTTTGAGTTGTCGAGACGCATACGCGATAACTTTGTCTCGTTGCATAAGAACACAACCAGGACTAAGATTAGAGGCATCGCAGTAGACGACAAAATCGTCGTTTCCGTCGGGTAGGGCGAGTACAGGAGCGTTGCATAGCATACGCTTGAGGGTTCGAAAGGCTTACTTTTGTTTGGAATTCCAAACGAAAGGCTTGTCCTTATGAGTTAAAGCGGTAAGAGGTACGGCGATTTTAGAAAAGTCGGCGAGGAATCGACGGTAGTAACCCGCCAATCCAAGAAAAGAACGGATTTCAGATGCATTCTTCGGCGTAACCCAACTCTTTACAGCTTCTATCTTTGCAGGGTCGACGTGAATTTCTTGACTGTTAACGATATGACCAAGGAATTGGACTTCTTCAAGCCAGAATTCACACTTACAGAACTTTGCATAAAGACGATTTCCTTGAAGAAGTTCGAGAACTAGACGGAGATGTCGCACGTGTTCGTCTCTCGACTTCGAGTAGATAAGGATGTCATCGATAAACACAATGATGAAACGATCCTAGAAGGCTTTACACACACGGTTCATCAAATCCATGAAGACCGCGGGTGCATTTGTGAGACCAAAAGGCATGACCACGAATTCAAAATAGCCATAACGAGTATGAAAGGCGGTTTTCGGAATATCTTCTTCTAACACGCGTAACTGGTGATAACCGAAACGTAGATCGATCTTGAAAAAACAAGTAGCACCTTGAAGTTGATCAAACAAATCGTCGATTCGAGGAAGAGGGTAGCGGTTCTTTATCGTGAGTTTGTTAAGTTCACGATAATTGATGCACATTCGGAACGTCCCATCTTTCTTTTTCACAAAAAGAGCGGGTGCGCCCCATGGCGAAGTGCTCGGGCGTATGAAACCTTTATCAAGTAACTCTTGAAGTTGGCTAGATAGCTCGCGCATTTCGGAAGGTGCAAGGCAATAGGGAGCTTTAGCGACGGGTGTGGCACCGGGGATTAGATCAATACGGAATTCGACATCACAAGTAGGGGGTAAACCAGGTAAATCGTCGGGAAAACCTTAGGAAATTCACAAACAACGGGTACGCCTTTCTAGGTTTTCTTTTCCTTCTTTGGGTTTATGATGTGGGCTAGGAAGGCAATGCATTGCTTGCGCAAATACTTGCTTGCTTGGGTACATGACAGAAGCATCAACTTCTTTGAGGGTGTCTCGCCATAGACATGTAGTTGATCACCGTTTGAGAGGGGGAAACAGATCATCTTATCGTAACAAACAACTCAGCACAATTTTCACGAAGAAAATCCATGCCTACTATGATATCGAAGCTACCTAATTGCATAGGTATGAGATGGATCGAGAAGATGTGGTTTTGGGAGCTCTGGGGCGAAGTTAGCAGCAAGGAATGAGAGAATGAGAGTGTTGAGTATTATAGGTAAAGAGAAAAGGAGCTGGCCGACATCAAGTTCGGGTGAACTTGTCACAAGTTCGAGCGAACTTGGCACAAGTTCGGCCGAACTTGGCCAGTTCAGCTTGAACTTGTGCAAGTTCGAGCGAACTTGCTGATTGTTGGGATTTCTGTTGGCCTGGTCAAGTTCGGGCGAAGTTGGTCATAACCAACGTCGAGCAAACTTGGTACTTAGGTCATGTTTTTGTTTCCCATTCGTTCGTAGACTAGTTGTTCGGTGATTCATTCGTGTTAGATAGTTACGTTAAGCGTTTTAGCGAAGCGTTAAGTGTTGTTTTACCATTGTAATGAGAGAGGGCGAGTTGCGTGAGCGTGTGAGCGTTTAGCGATAACAAACCATACCATAGGCAAATATAACACACATAAAATATGACTCCACATAAATAACTGCGTTTTTGCGATGCGATGTGATAAGCGATGTCGAAGGCACAAGTGGTTATTGTCCAACAAGACACTCGGCTCTTTAGGTAACATAGTTACTTGTGATTTTGTTGAGTTTAGAGTTACATTTAATGGGCGTTTAGACGTAATATAGTTATGATAAAATGGTAAACATTAACCATTCCTTTAATCCAATCTCGGATTACAATGACAGATATAAGCGAAATAAACAGCATCAAGATAACAACGAAAATACGAGTTGTTACAACCATAAGGTATAACCTCAGAGGGTTATTCCCTATACAACTATGGTCACAAATATGTGTTTGGTCAGATCCTAAGATCGACCAAACGGGTCGGATTCGAAAGTCAAAGCGGTGGTTAAGACCGCTCGACTTACTACCCTAAATAAGCCCTAAACTAGAAGTGACGAGTTAGACATGTCAAAACATGTCTAACTAAGTTGCAAAAAGTGATTTGGTATCAAAAATTAGTGTTTTGATACCCGAAAGTAGTTCCATCGTAAAATGCACATTTTGCGCATTTTTTACCAACACTTTGACTCGTCAATTCGACTAGTAAACGTGGTAATCAGAAGGTGCAATCACTATAGATTATAACCTTCGTGATTAAGATCACGTTGCAAAGTTCAATTGAACTTTGACTTGACCAAAAATGGTCAGAACGGACAGTCAAACACAAAGTCAAACTGTTGAATTTTGGCTCATAACAAGCTAAAATAATGAAAAAGACTAAGGAAGAACACTTACTTGTGTTCTAGGAATGCTTAGAACTCAGTAGGAGGCTTCCAATAAGCTGGAAACAAGCTCCAAGAGAGTGGGAGGTAGGAAGATGAAATGAGCAAGTGGAAATGGCCAAATTCCTTGGCTATTTATAGTGGTTAGGAGGCTCTAGGATCATGTCAAGTGTTCTTGAGGTGTCATGATCTGAGGATGGTGATAACACATGTCCAAAGGAGGTTAAAAGCTGGAAAAATCGCAACTTGGTGGCCAAGGGAATGCACAAGAACTTGATAGCAAAGCTGCTGTGCAAGGGAGTCCTACGGACCATATGGGCCATTTGCTTACGGTCCGTAAGCCCTTTAGCTGGCAGCAAGTTTCCCAAAATGGCAGTTTTGGCCCCTAGACTTGTTTCGTCACGTTTTGACACTTTTAACACCCGTTAACCTAATTTTCAGGCTTTATAAGGATGTTAAAGCATAGGGACTTGAAATATGCCCGGAAATGTCATGGATGTCAGTTCGTTCGGTTGCACGGTTGCGTTTTTCGCTTAATTACGACGAACGCTTTAACGAACGTGAAAACGACCGAAATTTTGAAACGATTGATATTTTTGCATTCTAATAATAAAATACAAGATTTTATTGATTACAAAAATTTTTGAATGTCTGAATAGGGTTCGTATTCAAAAATACAAGAATCGGAAGACTTTCGCAAATGATGCAAATACTCCTTGAGCTTGAGTAAACTTGTTTTTTTGCCATACCAAACCCTTCAAAACTTATTTCTAAGTTATGTAATGGGTATTTAGGGTATGTTTAGCCTATATCCTTGTTCCGGAGTGTATGTTCTGATTACGTTTGCGTAATAGTTTGCGATTTCACTTCTAGAAGCGGTTTGAGAGTTTAAAATCGAGTAAGGATTGAATATGTGCAATTATCATGATAATTATACAAATCTCGGAAATAAAATACAAAATTTCATTGATCGAGAAATTGTTCGGAATCGAAACATGATCAAATCACCACAAATGTCACAGAGGATCAGGCGAAGTTATGGCGGTGGAGGTCAACTCGCTTCCTCTTCATCGACTTTTTTGCAACATCAATAACCATCATGTGAAATGGGATTTTGCTATTCTAGTGCTTCTGGGTGGGGGAGATTTGTGTGAAACGGGATTCAGGATATATGTATCAGAGGCTAGTGGTATCAACGAGTGTGTTTTTACCAGGAAATGGTGGGTGGTGGTGGTGGGTTGGTGGTGATGTGGTGGTGGCAGGTGGAGAAGAAGACTAAAATGATAGTTAAAAGGACAAGGTTTTAAATAAAAGGGTAGGATAAAATTACTGAAATACCCTCACGTGCCTTGCACATGACTAGTTTAACTTATAATGTTAACTAAGTTAGTTCTAAAGGACATACAATACAATGTTTTTAATGCGTAAAAGATGATTTTTGTAATTTCAAAAGCTAAAGGGCATTTGTTGCAATTTGGTATAAACGTAAGGGACTAAAAGTGTAATTTACCCTATTCTTTATATTTTAAAAAATATTTAGTTAACATATAGCCATTGGTAGTTGAGTTGGGTAGTATTTTTTTTTAAATGTTCAATTTCAACATCGAGTGAGCCCTCCAACTCTCTTGGACTAGGTCATCACACACGGATCAAGCCTTTGGACTCCTGGCCAGGTTCATACTTCTACAGAACTTGGCATGTCACCTGAAGTTACTAAGTTATTAAAGTGTATAGTAACAAATAGGGTGTAAATTAATGGAGCTAAGCCCAAACTCATCTTATTAAACTTATGAGAATGTGATTTTGAGTTTGGCTTGTTTCAAGGTCTATATTTCAAACTTGATATGTACTTGTTTGGAGAATTTAAAGTTTGTCACTGGCTAGGGTTCGGTTTGTTTATTCCTTAAAAGCTTTGGTAATTATATTATTTTACTTTTTAATACTAACATGTTTTTATACCTAGAATACCACCAAATATTGTAGCTGAAAGTATTTAATCACACATCAATTTTTGAGAGACATACTATTTCATTAGACCACTAGGTGTGTAGATTATAAAAACTTAATAATTATATTATTTATATAATAATAATATATTCGTTTAGTCTCGCTAGCCTACTAATATGATAAATTCATACTCAACATCATATATTAAATCGAGCTCTAGTTTGCCCTCGAGTTTATTTAACCTCAGCTTCTTTCAAACTTTAAGAGAACCATCTCGGATTTAATAAACATAAATAATGATAAAAAAAAACTAGTCATCATGATAAAACCCTAAATCTATACTATCTTAAAATACAACTTTTTTGGACCAAAGATAACTTCACCACAATTTCAAGACACTTAAGGGAGTTTAGTGTTTTGAAATGAGGGTGCCGTCCTACTTAACCTATATAATAAAGTCTATAAAGTTGTAACTCTCAAACACACTTATCCCACATCTTGGCTGAATAAACAATGACAAAGAAAACCTTATAAATAGAGAAGACTAACTCAACAAGTTCCTTAACGACTTTGATTTGTTTACTTTTAATTATTTTTTTGGTTCATAGGCCGGTTTAAAACTATACAGAACCAAAAATTTTGGTTCTGGTCATGGCTTAAAACCAAATCGAGCCATCAATGTACACCCTTCAAACACTAACCTGTTGTGTTTCTTGCCGCATCAGAAGCACCACTCTGGTTTTGTTAAAAGTAAAACTAGGAGGTTAAAATTGAAACTATTGAGTGTGTATAAATAAAGGAAGCAGAATAAAATTGGGGATCTATTCTTCTGTTTTACTTTTGACTCGGAGAATGAGGCAGAAAGAGGAACAAGGGTTTCTGAGGGGGTGGTTGCCTCCTCTCTCTGCCTGTGATTTCAATCATCTTCAACAACCCTCCGTTATGTATGTATATGTATACGTATGTATGGCGATGTTTGGGATTCCTTCTTAAAAACAACTTATTAACTTTTAAAAGTCAATATAATGTCTTCCAAAATAAGCTAACCCAAACACCCTCTATGTATGAATGTGTTTCTTTTTTCTAGATTTTCTATGAAAATGGTGTGTTTGTGTGTGTATTTAGAGAGAGAAAGTTCACGTGATCCATTGCTGCTTGTAATACTACTCATCACTGAAACTAAAACCCTAATTACGAGGCTGTGATGATTTCACGTGATCCGAGTCAAAATCGGGTGAAGATTTGAGATTATCCGCAGCTTGGCGGGGCAGAATTGGAGGAGGGCAAGTGCGCTTGCAACCTCTCTTGCAGCCATGGCGGTTTCATCCTCTTGTTCCGATCGTAAAACAGATCTGAGCCTCATTTTCTTAAAATCAGATTTCTAATCTGACTTGTGTGTATATTGATTTTGATTTATTTTGATAACGAGCATCCGATTTGGTACCATTGTGGTGACATGCTTTCTGTGTTTTTTTTTTTATATTTTTATTTATTTATTTATTTGTGTTCTTGTTTTTTTTTGTTTTTTATATTCTGAATCTTTAGTCTGAGTGTATTTTGGGGTTTGAATATTGTTTCTGATATTTTGTAATTTAATGTTATGTAACTCAAGTCTGGTAAGTCGCATTTTAAATTGATTAAAATCTGTGTTACAAGAAAAAGTAATCAAGTTCGTGTATTGCCCTTAATTTCCTGTAAAAACTGGTCATAAGGTCATCCAGCCACATCAGACTCACAAATTCACTTCATATAAAAAAAATTCATTTCAGGTATCAGTCATAGAAATTGTTTACTTGCACTCACTAGCTGCGGAACTTTTTTACTTGAGGCTTCATAACTTATCGTAACTTAGATGGGACAGTAAAGTTTGCACAATTGGCAAATGAGATGAATTTGGCAGTTCTATGGATGGCAAATGGAGCAGTTCGATAAGTTTGGCAGTTCTTGTTTGGGAATCTTCTGCAAGTCTGCGAGTTCGGGCTTAGGAATCTTAGGTATGATGAACAATAACTGACGGGTGTTTGTGAGGATAAATTGCTGATAAACCTATGATTTGATTACTTTCACCCAGCAAAAGAGTACAGGAAACAATCCTTAGCAAGCAGCTAAGGAGAAACAACAAACTAACAGAACAAACTGGAACAAAGACATACAATCAACCAAAATCCAGCCCCTCAAAGTTATTCCAGCCACTTTAGACCTTTTCTTCATCCACCATAGGCTAGTCTCTTTGATGCCATCAACAATTGTTCTTACTGATGCTTGACACCCTTTGAAAATTTTCTTATTCTGGTATATCCCGATTTGCCATAATGTGAGCAAGAAGATCGAATATACCACTTTCTTTCTCTTGGTCGCCATTCAAAATTCTAAACCTGACAAAGTATTTGTTTTACCGAGTCAAACGAGGAGGAAATTGTGATGTAGCGTATGAAATGACAACGAAGAACAATCACGTTTCTACGAATACGCGTGATGATCTTTCCCAACCCTAAAATTCAACCCAAAGGACAAGGAATTTGGAGTGAAAGTGGTTTTTCTCAAAATTCAATTCTGATCATTAGAATTACTTTAGCAACATATAAATAGAGACTGAAATTCGAAATGAGTCATAAAAAGACAAAAGGCCAATCACAAGCCCAAAAACAAAATACATAAAAGACATAAAAAACCTAAAAGTGTCCAAAACTCACATTATAACGCGTTTTTTGGCCGAAACTTGGATTGTCACGACATGCTCCTCGCTTCAAGCTTCGATTTGAATGGTCGAACGCCTAAAACGGAGACCCGTAGCCAAAGTTATGCCCATTTTTGTGAAACACCCTTGGTAGCCCGATCATGTGCCTCCAGAAATGTCATAGCCCGATCTTCTACACTTGGGCCTGCATCATTCCCTCCTGGGTAGACAAAATTCGACCTCGAATCCTCAGTGAGCTCATCATCAGACAAATCTCCATGAAAAGGCAGCAAATGCTTAACATTGAAAACATCATAACCACAAATGTGGCTTGGTAACTTCAGACGATAAGCATTAGAGTTTATTTTCTGCACAATCTCCACAGGCCTAATCTTCTTGGCTGACAACTTATTATACTCTCTAACTGAAAAACGATCTTTAGTCAAAATGGCCCAAACAAAGTCACCCTCTTCAAAATCAACTTACCTACGCTTTTGGTCTGCAGCTTGCTTGTACTTCGAATTAGCGTGGGCCAAGTTGCCCTACATAGCTTTATGAACTTCATGTAACCCCACAACAAAATCTAGCACTTTTTTGGAGACAGAACCTGGGACAAGAAGTGACATCAAATCAAGAGGTCCCCGGGGCTTAGTAGAATAGACAACCTCAAACGACTAAACCCAGTACTCCGAGTAACAACACGATTATGAGCAAACTTAGCCTGACATAGCTTTTGATCCCAAGACATCACATGATCACCCACAAGACACCGCAAAAGATTACCAAATGACTACTTAACAACCTTCGTTTGCCCATCAGTTTGAGGGTGGTAAGCGCTACTGAAATTAAGCTGAGTGTTTACCATCTTCCATAGACTGCGCCAGAAATGACTCAAGAAACGAGTTTACCAATCAGAAACAATAGAGGATGGCAAACTATGAAAACGATAGATATCCCGAAAGAACAACTGAGCCACATTAACCGCATCTGTTGTCTTCTTGCAAGGAATAAAGTGCACCATTTCGAAAACCGGTCTACTACTACAAAGATCGAATCATTACCACCTGAGTACATGGTAATCCCAACACAAAATATTTACCCAAGGCTGCAGAAAGATGGGCAGAAGCATATAAAGCCCTGTATTAGTAGTTGTGCCTTTTGAAACTTGACAGATCCTGCAATGTCTAACAAAGCGATCAACATCCCTTCGCATAGTAGGCCAAAAGTAAGAAGACTGCACTAATCGTAAAGTACAGTCTCTCCTGACATGCCCGTGGCCATGCAGTTCCTTAATGATTTGCAGGCGGAGGTTTGAATTAGGGATACATAATTGATTTTCCTTAAAAAGAAATCGGTCATGCACAAGAAAATCTGACCTCTTCCCAAATTGCACATCCTGCAAAATAACAGAAAACTATGGATCTGTTGTGAGCTGCTCCATGAGACTGTCTAGCCCGGAAACAACAACCCTCATAGAAACAAGTAGGTTGCTCCTCCTGCTCAAGGCATCCGATACCCGATTCGAAATTTTATACATATGCTTAATAACAATAGTAAACTTTTCCAAGAAAGCCATCCACCGAGCGTGCTTATGTGATATTTTATCTTGACTGTGGATATGTCTCAATGAATCATGCTCTGTAAATAAAACAAACTCCTTGTGAAACAATTAATGACGCCAATGCTTCACAGCCTGGACCACTACATAGAATTCAACATCATAAGTGCTACAACGCAACTTTGGCCCTGTTAACTTTTCACTGAAATAGGAAAATGGACGCCCCTTGACTTAGGACTGCCCCAATACCACCCTGCGAGGCATCTGTGTGCAACTTAAAAACCTGAGAAAAATCTGGCAATACTAGAATTGGCGCTGTTGTAAGCTTTTTCTTGATTAACTGAAAAGCCGACTCAGCCTCTTCGATCCATATAAAGGTCTTCTCTTTCATGCAATCAGTCACTGGCGCCATAAGGGAACTAAAATTTCGAATGAACTGTCTATAAAATGAAGCAAGGCCATGGAAACTGCGTATTTTAGTTATCGTAGTTGGAGTTGGCCATTGCTTAACAACCGCTACTTTTGATTCATCCACCTGTATGCCGTCACCAGAAACAACATACCCCAAAAACAAGACTTTAGGGACCATGAAGACACACTTCTTCTTGGCTGCATACAAGTTAACCCTATGAAGCAAGGTCAAAACCTGCCGTACATGCTTCACATGGGCATCAAAATCAGCGCTATAAATAAGGACATGATCAATAGACAACCACAAATTTACCAATAAAGGGTCTAAACAACTGGTTCATGACGTGCATAAACATACCAGGGGCGTTGGATAAACCAAAAGGCATCACCAACCATTCATACAACCCCTCATGAGTCTTGAAGGCGGTTTTCCACTCATCACCCGGCCTGAGTCGGATTTGATAGTACCCACTCTTCAAGTGTAGTTTTGTGAAAATAGTGGCACCACTAATCCGATCAAGTAAATCATCAAGTTGTGGAATTGAAATCTGTACCTCACAATGATCTTGTTGACTGCACGGATGTCAACACACATACGCCAAGCTCCATCCTTCTTTGGAGTCAACAGAGCAGGAACAACACAAGGAGTCATGCTTTCCCGAACATACCTTATAGAAATTAAGTTTTCAACCTGTCGACGTAATTCCACATGCTCTTTTGGGCTCATTCTGTAATGGGGCTTATTGGGTAGCTGGGCCCCTAGTTTCAAATCAATGTGGTGTTGGATGTCTGGTAAGGGTGGCAACCCGGCAGGTAAATCATCAGGGAAAACATTAGCAAACTCCTCAAATAACGGAATCATAGAATCAGTAATTTCAACTTCCTCAGGCACCGGCTTCCCTATCAAAATAAAAACATTGTCTGCCTCTTCCTGCTCATCTTGAAACTGACTAATGGTCCATAGAGTGCCCGGATATTTTGTGGTTAACTACTTAGGCTTGCTAGGAACAATAGTTATCTTCACACCACCAAACAAAAACTATAAGTATTAGAGCGCCCATTATGTTCTATATTGCGCCCATACTCCTAAGGTCTACCCAACAATAAGTGACACGCGTCCATAGGGACCATATCACATACAACATCATCTTTATATGTGGACCCAATAGAAATAGAAACAAGGGTTCTCTTAGATACCGTTACTTCACCTTCCTTTTTAAGCCACTGAAGCTTATAAGGCTTGGGGTGACTCTCTGTCTTCAAAGACCACTTCTGGACCGCCTCTTTAGATATCAAATTATCACAACTTCCAGAATCAATAACAAACATGCAAACCTTGCCCAAAATGGTACATGTTGAGTGGAAGATGTTATGCTTAAGCCAATCATCCCCATCTGCCTTTGGTGTATAGCAAGAGCGTCTAACCACTAGGTTCACCCCAACGTCACCAGTCACAACCTCTTCCTCATATTCAGTTTCTTGATCATAGACTGGGGTATTTTTCATACTCTTAATATTGGTCTTCCTCAGACTCAGCAAACAAGTGTTGTTTACCGGCCTTTTTACACTCATCTTGACGATGGGCTATTTCCCCACAATTGAAACATTTTGAGCTACTACTACTAGCCCCCTTAAAAGTTGACCCAGTATTGTTAACCCCTGACTTTTGCTGATTAGGCCCGCCACGAGCCGTCCCGCTACCCGACCCAACATTTCCTCCGATAGGGCCATGAGAATATGAACCACTTACCCGACAATTTTGTTTCTCAAAGGCCAACGCCCGTTGGTGTGCCCCTGCAATGGTTAACAGATCAAAAAGGTTCACAGGCTCCATGATATGAACCCTTATACCCCCAATATATCGAGAAACAAGTTGATCCTCTGGTTATTGAATATCGTTCCTAGCAATCAATTGGTAAAACTCGGTTGTATAATCATTAACCGACTTAGCCCCTTGTTTTAAATTCTGCAGACGTTGGTACATCAACCTTTGAAAGTTATGAGGCAGAAAGTTGGACCACAAGCACTTTCTCATCTTGGTCCATGTCACGATTCTCGACTTCCCGAGCCTATTTCGTGTTAGCTTCAATTGTTGCCACCACGCAGAAGCCCTACCATGTAACATGGTAACAATCAAAGGCACCCGCTTATTTTCAGGCACCTCCTTTTATTCGAATACATCCTCTACGGTAGCCAACCAATCGGTGAACCCCCCGGATTAAAACTAGTCCCATCAAATTCTGGAATATCAACCCTTATCCTAGAATCCCAACGCCTATTGCCATCTCCATGTTCTCTCCTTGGTTGCCCTTCCTGATCGTCTTAAGAATTTGAACCATCAACAAATGGGTTACTAAATCAGAACCATACCCATCATTGGGTACCTGCCTCCTAAGATTGAACAAGCCGGTCATCCGGTCAGTCAGCTGATCGACCACTTGATCCAAACGTTGATCCATTCGTGCCATAAGTCGCTGCTCCAACTCCCGTTCATAAACCTCATCGAGTGGCCTGTTTCTTGTTGGAGGCATTTTGAGCCAGGAGCTCGGCTCTGATACCAACTAATGTAGCGTATGAAATGACAACGAAGAACAATCACGTTGATTCTACGAATACCCGTGATGATCTTCCCCAACCCCAAAATTCAACCCAAAGGACAAGGAATTTGAAGAGAAAGTGGTTTTTCTCAAAATTCAATTCTGATCATTAGAATTAATTTAGCAACATATAAATAGAAACTGAAATTCAAAAAGGGCCACAAAAAGACAAAAGGCCAATCACAAGCCCAAAAACAAAACATATAAAAGACCGAAAAAACTTAAAAGTGTCCAAAACTCCTATTAGAACGCGTTTTTGGGCCGAAACTTGGACTAGGACCCTTTGGGGCCTTTCAACGACGTGCTCCTTGTTTCAAGCTTCGATTTGACTGGTCGAACGCCTAAAACGGAGACTCATAGCCAAAGTTATGCTCATTTTCGTGAAACACCCTTGGTAGCCCGATCATGGGCCTCCAGAAATGTCATAGCACGATCTTCTACACTTGGGCCTGCATCAAATTGCCATCTTCAGCCACACACAAATGTTCCACCACACCAACTTAGCGAAAAGCATGTAACAAGCAAATGATTCGTGTCTTCATCATAAATGCCGCACAACGGGCATTTACCATCACCGACAGAAACATTTCTGCCCACCAAGGCTGAAGCATTCGGACTTCACCCATCCTTCGCTCTCCACACTAAGTGATTTACTTTTAGAATGGAAATATAACTCCATTTGAACTCATCATGCTGAACCGAGACCTACATACTTTTTTCAAGATCCTTTCTAACCTTCCTTACCATAAACTCCTCCATTTTATCGTCCGATAACAACACCCAACTGTCAAGTCTCTTACTGATAGGGAAGTTATCCAACGCCGCTAACAGTCCAACCTCCTCGTCTCTTTCTTGTTGTGTATTAGGTCTCCTTTTCCATTTAAAATCCCAGCACACATTCCGTCCTTCAAATCTATAGCAGCTTTCGATTAACGCTCGTTTATTTAGGACTCTACCATAGAGCATCGGGAACTGGTCTTTAAGCCGCCCCCTGATGTCCACCTGTTTAACCAGAACTGAGTCCTCTTCCCATCATTCACCACCCCAAAGAACTTTTCATTTAGATCTATGTTTTGCTTCCTGAACTCCTTATTAATAAAAGCAATACCCTTCCACGTTCCTGACAAAGAGCTCTTGTGAGGGATCAGATTAAATCTTCTTCCGTTATCATGTAAAGCCTCAACCACTTTGCACCACAACTGGTCATTACTAGTTCTATACCGCCACCACCATTTTGTTATTAATGTCAGGTTCACCTCCTTGATACCGCCTACCCCTTGAACTTTTTCCCTCTCAAAATTCTCCTAAGCAACCCATCAAATCTTGTGGCCCGAGCTAGACCCCTCCAAAGGAACCTTCGGTGAATACCCTCGAGGGTCTTTAATACAACACTCGGAACCTTGAACAAAGACAAGTAATAATTTGACAAGGAGCCCAATACCGACTTAATGAGAGTCACCCTCCCAACAAATGAGAGCGTCCTCGCCTTCCATAACGAGAGCTTAACATTAAAGCGATCCACGATAACTTTCCAATTTGACACACGGTTCATATTGGCACCAACGGATAGACCAAGATAGAAAAAGGAGAAGGTCCCCCTTTGGCACCCAAGAATATTAGCAAAAACTTGCCCCTGCCTCCTCCTTCACCGCAATTCCAAACACTTTGCTCTTACCATAACTCACCTTTAGGCCGGACGCCATTTGAAAACATCTAAGGATCCTATTGAGATTTCACTCATTTGACTCCGACCATTCCCCTATAAACAAAGCATCATCGGCATAAAATAAATGAGAAAGACATGGTCCCCCATTTGGCGTCTTCACCCCAACGAAGGTCTCCGCCTCTTCTGTCTTCACAATCATGACATGAAGCGCTTCCATAGCCATGGTAAATAAAAACGAAGATAGAGGATCCTCTTGGAGAAGCCCCCTTTTAAGCTCAAATTCCGTCATTCGAACCGTTCACATCATGACATGAGCCTTCCCATAGCAGGTAAATAAAAACGAAGATAGAGATCTTTGAGAAGCCCCTTTTAAGCTCAAATCCGTCATTCGAGACCCGTAATTAAACTGATGCCGCCCCTGAATAGAATTCCCATAATCCAATTCTTCCATTTAGCTGGAAGCCCATAAGATCATAATGTTAACCAAAAACTTCCTAGAGACACAATCATACGCCTTTCCGAAATCTACCTTAAAGACTAAGGCTTTTTCTTGATTATTTTCACCCAAGATACAATTTCATTAATGATCAAAGGCCCATCTAAAATGTTTCTACCTTAGACAAAAGCGGATTGCTATGGGGAAATTAGTGAGCCTAAAACTATTTTTAGTCTATTCGCAAGAACTTTTGATACAATCTTGCTAATCGTACCAATAAGGGAGATCGGTCTAAAGTCGGAGAAGTCAACGCATCCACCACTTTTGGAATCAAAGCCACAAAGGATGCGTTCACAGACTTGCTTAAGGTGCCATGTATAAAGAACTCCTCCATAATTCCCCTAATGTGACTCTCAAGGAAACTCCAAATTGTTTGATGAAGGCAAACGAGAACCCGTCCGGCCCCGGCGACTTGTCGTATCCACACTCCCACACCCATCTCTAATCTCTTTGTTAGAAAACCGCTCCACTAGAGATTGGACTCCAACTCCGAGAGCCTCTTAAAGCCATCCCCGTCATCTTTGGTCTATACTCCTCCAGTTCGTCGAAGTTTTCCGAAAAGAATTTCTCTACCTCGGCCTTTATCACTTTCGGCCTCGACTCCCATGCATTCTTTATAACAAGGTCGTCAATCTAATTTCGCAAAGTTTACTATTAACAATCCCATGGAAGAATTTAGAGTTTTGGTGTACGTCTTTTAGCTTTTTCCAGTCCAAATCCCACACCTTCCATTTTAGCTCCTTCTATTCCTTTCTTTCATCATCGGCAAGACCCCTTGTTTCCGCCAAATTCTCTAGCAATTTATCCTCGCAGAAGCCTCGATATAATCTTTATTTCCAATGCTTTTATGTTTTGCCTCTAGACCTTAATCGATTCTCTAATGGCCTTTAGTCTTTCTACCAACACTATGTTTGCTAGGCCGAACCCACATCGAAACACAACCCCCCTGACAATATTATCCAACTCCAGATAACCAAGCCAACTATTAAAGAATCGAAAAGGAATAGGACTAAACCCCTCACCGCAAATCGTTAAAATGAGTGTGAGTGGTCAGAAACATCCCTATCAATAGCCATAAGTCTTGCGTTCGACCAAGCATCCATGAAGCGGTCGCACACAAACATTCAGTCGATCTTGCTTAGTCATTCCCCGTCACCTGACAAGAAATTATACTTTCTCCCACCCATACTGTACTCCTCAACCCCGCAGCTGCAACAAAATTGTTAACCGCAAGCGCATAATTTGGATGGAGTTCCGAGGTAAATCTCTCATCCTCGTATCTAACTTCGTCGAAGTCTCCAATAGAATCCATTTACCCATGACTCCTTCATTAAATGCAAGGATTTCCTCCAACTAGTTCCTTCTATGGGCGCCGTCGGTTGGCGCATAAACATTTACAACGTTTAATTGCTCTGAGTCCCCGACTAACAAGCCGCTCACCAGAATCAAGTGGCCCCTGTTACTATATTCGACGCCCAAAGTATAGCAGAGTTCACTACCGCCCATGTGGTGAACTGACCTATCCCAAAACCTGTCGATCTAAGAATCCTTCATGTCTCTTAACTGAGATTCCTGAACCGCGATGAAAGAAATCTTGTATTCCGACTTTAATTTCCTCACCCGAGCCGCTTTCCCCGCTCCTTCGGCACCCTTAACGTTAAAGGATAAGAAGTTCATTGAGACCTATTCTCCAACTCCCCGAAACTGATTTCTTTACTAGGTCTTCGAAGTCCTGAAGTGGTAGCCCAACTACAATCATTACCACCTCTATTTAAGCTACCTCCTTTGCAACGTCTGAGCTATCAAAAACTCTCATAGAGTTTGACGGAGCCCAGGTACTGTCGTCTTGGACCTCCTCCTAAGAAGATTCATACTCGTCATCCAATCCTGTAGATTTAGCTTGAAAAAATCCGAAACCTCCAGGATGGTATCCGCCCCATCTTCTTTGGCCCCATTTTCACTCTTTTTTTCTTCTTATTCGCTACTTCAGAGGAGGAAGACCTGGTTCCCCCATCTAATTCCTTTGCTTCCTTGTTTAGGTCAAAAACCTTGACTAGCTTCCTATTTGACTTATTACAAGGCTACAAGGCTTACCTCCTCCCTTAGGGCCTCTTTTCCTCTTTTTCTCAGACTGGCCTGTCCAAATATTAGCCTCAAAAGCCCAACTACATGGCTCACACTTATCTTTAAGCCCATGTGTGAGTTCTGATGATTGGGGGATTGAGGCTTCCAATGGAGACGGGTCTGTGCATTGGGACAGAACCCCCTGCACCACCTTATGTTATGGCATCATTATTCCCTCCAGTTGAAGCGCCGACTGTTCCCATAATCTAAAACTACTGCCAACTTTTCCTTCACGTGCAAACCCCTCGAAATACCCTCCCCATGCCCATGCACACATTCCTATATCACTCGTGACGGTTCAAGAGCTTCTTTTCCGGCCACCAGATCCTGTGGCTCTAGCCTAACCAGAATTGATGCGAGACGTATGACAATTCTAGGCTATCTTCGGAGATCCACACCGTACACTTCCGAGATTGGTGTGCATCAAGCGTGATATGATTTTATTAATATTTTAAGTCCGTTTTACACATTAGTCAAGTTTTAAATTTATAAAACACGATATTGTACTGACGCTAAACACACACTTGGGCAAGTGACGCATCGCGAGCGTAGTATAGTGTTGGTAAGATATCGAGGGCGTCCAAGGACACAAGAGCTTTTAATACCGGTTTATCGTCAACGTCTAATTGATCTAAACTTTTGATAAACGTTTTAAACAAAAAGTAAATCTAAAAATGAAATGATCAATAAAATGAAATATAAATAGACAAGATAGAATCACTTCGATCCAACTCCTCTTTAATGTAGTCTTTGATGATTTGATGATTCACACTTTCAGACTTTTCAAGAGATTATATTAGTTAAAGTAGTAGGCCCCTCTTTTGAAGGTGATGTTACGCTCAACCCAGTGGTTTGAGTCAGCAGGGATACAATCACAAAGGGTCGGAATATTGAAATATAATTAAATAAGTTATTAATGCGAAAAGTGGTAAGCCCCCTTTTGAAGGTGACGTTATCCTCGACTAAGTGGTTTGAGTTAGCAAAGATACAATCCCAAGAATCTAGTTTAATGTTTTAATAGTAGTGTACATATGAGGGGTTCAAGCTATTCGCACCCCTGCCATCTAATACCTTTGGGGCATTGAAGGAGGTCCTAATAAGCTTGAACCAAGTCCTCGTAGGATCTGTGCACTGAACGAGACAAGAATTTTACCAAACCACCCTTCTAACCCCTTCCAAGTAGTTAACGCGCTTTATATAGACCTTAAAGACACGAATGAGCAAATCAATGACATCATGAAGAAATGGTTAGGAAAATTCACTTTCAACATAAGGAAATTATTTATTAAAGTCATTAATACATACTCAATTAAAAAGTGTCGAAAGACTTAAAAATCAAAAGTAATACAATAAAGACTTGTCTTCACCAAGTGATGTAAGAGATTAACCAAGCATGGCCTTTGTTGGACAAGAACTCTTACAATTTATCTTGGATCTCGAGACTACTACACACTCTAAAGATGATAGATGGATGATGGTT
The DNA here is from genome assembly GCA_947069175.1 of Scalesia atractyloides. NCBI lineage: Eukaryota > Viridiplantae > Streptophyta > Magnoliopsida > Asterales > Asteraceae > Scalesia > Scalesia atractyloides. The sequence continues at coordinate 92,394,407 of CAMTDV010000014.1, forward strand.
GTGGGTGTTGGTGTTGGTGTTGTAGTGGTGGTGAAATGGTGGCAAAGTGAGAGAGAAGTGGTTTGCCAAGGGATTCCTTTGAAGTGAACCAAGCACCCTTATTTATAGTCAGAACAGTGCCCCATCCACGACCCCGTATTCAGTGGGCATGGCCCGTGGCCCGCTTCTTCTCTTCCTTCATTAATTGCAGCTGTGGTCACGACCCCGTGGTCAGTTTCTGTTTTCTTGTTTTTGTCTTTGGGGTGCTGCTGAGGGGTCAGGCATGTTGCGTTATTCCTTCTTCTTGTATTTATGTTGGTTTTAGCTGCTTATTTGCTTCTTTTGTTCTTTTAAGCTCATTTGGTCGTGTAAATTCAAAAGGAACAAAGAAACGTGCTTTTTCCAACATTGGTACTAGAAAAGGGTTAGTTTTATGCCTCATTTGATTTAATTTATATGTTGCATTTTATACACATCAAATATCCCCACACTTGAATTTTTGCTTGTCCTCAAGCAAAACTCTTTAAATGTGGCTTACACACCCAAATGGAATAGGTAGAGAAGAAGTTTTGTGGCTTGTCTTAAGTGTCGGGAATCCAAGATCTTTATTCAATTTTGTTTTTATTTTATTTACAATCTTATTCGTAATGATTTATTTAGAACATTTTTAAGAAAAATTATTTATTTGGGCAAACATGCCTCTTTGAATTCTATTTATTTATATACAAGTTCGCGTACCTCACAGGAGATCACTTAACACTCGGCCGAAGATGTATTTTTATGATAATACTCGATTCCGGCATGGAACTTACTTCTACCATATGCTTGCCATGTGATCAAACCTTCTCCTCTTTAACTATAAATCTTTGTAAATATCAAGAGGACCTTTGAAAGGGTTAGTCTTGGGCTAAGGGTAGGTAATTTTTGGGTTAGTAGTTGGCAAAATGGGAAAAGCGTAAAAAGCGTTGGTTCTCGTAAAACTTTTTATTTTTGTGACATTTATTTAATTGTAAACTGTCATTTTGGTCCCCAAGGTTTGGCCAGTTTTGCCACTTTAGTCCAAATCACAAAGTTTTTGTATTTAGGTCCCTGTGGTTTCATTTTTGTTGCCATTTTGGTCCAAAAGTGAAATCAGGCCGGATTCCCCAAATTAAACCCTCATTTTTGTCCTTTTCCTCACGGGCAAAATCGTCTTTTTACGTCTTTTTGTGTGATTTTGTTTTAAATTAAAAAAAAAAATTAAAACCAGCCCCAACCCCCCTCTCTCTCATCTGCAGATGACCACCACTACCACTTCCATTCCCCAACATCGTTTCCAGAGACCACCGCACTACCCTCCCATTCCCACCACTCCGGCCATCACCCGCGCTACAGAGGAGCGTGGGCAACAAATACCTGCACAATCTCCACATGAGGAAACCTCATTGTGAAGCTCTTAGTCACTTCTTTGCCAAGCGGAGCACCATCACAACCAATCAACAGAAGCGAACTCATGTCATACTACAAACGACGTCGGATTTTGCCATATTATTATACTTCTCCACTACTTTCAACATATTATTAAAATCAAATCTCTCCATCAACACCAGCGTCTCACTAAGCGACATAGCCCTAGTTAACATAAAAATAAAAAAAACATGAAATAATGGTAACGGAAACAACGAAATCGGATGCGGTTGTGGAGATGCAGATGCAGATGTATCTTTGTCTCTCGTGAATTTACTAATCTGTGAAGAGGATGTTATCGCGATGAAATTCCGGTGAGATAGCTCCACACCTTTGATTCTACCAGTTGTACCGGAGGAATACAGAATCGGCGCCGTATCGGACTGGTTAACTTTCCAATGAATGAAGTCAGAGCTTCAATTTTGTAACATTGACACGAATTGTGGAAATCGATGATAATTTCTCCATCCCCTCCACCGTCTTTTATAAGAGAGAGAGGGAGCAGGTGATGGCCGGAGTGTGATCTCCGGTGACACCGGTGGTGGGAATGGGAGGGAGTAAGCAGTGAATTAGGGTTGAAGCTAGGGTAGATTTGGGGAAGGAGATGGGCTTTTATAGGGTGGTTGTAAATGACAATTTTGCCACCGAGGAAAAGGACAAAACATGAGGGTTTAATTTGGGGAATCTGGCCTGGTTTCACTTTTGGACCAAAATGACAACAAAAATTAAACCACAGGGACCTAAATACAAAACTTTTGAGATTTGGACTAAAGTGGCAAAACTGGCCAAACCTCGGGACCAAAAGGGCAATTTACTCTTTATTTAAACTAATCATATTCAAAAAAGATTTTTGAGGAACTTGTTTGGTTATTGCAAGAACTATATATATACATATATTTTTAATGTGTGTCACAAGATAACCGAGCTTTTACTAAAACAAATGGGTTTGAAAGAAAAAGGATTTGGTGGGTAATGGGTGTTTGTTTTACGGGTTTTTGAAATGAAAAGGTTAAGGCTCAAAGGGGTTAACTAGGGGGATTTTTAGTAAAGGAGTAAAAAGAAGGAAAATAACGGTGTTGATAAAAATGGGTTAGTCCTAATGCCTCCATCATTTACTTACTTGGATTTAAGTCGGTGAGGACCGGGAATGTATCGTCATGGCAAGTTCTAGAGTCGTAAGAACCAAGGCGGCTATTCACACAAGAAACGAAAAATGAGCATTTAGTTTAAAGATGTATGTATGTATGCTCGATAAAGGCTCAAACCTCACTTATTGTGGGAATGAGTGTATAGTGTGAACAAGTATATATAATCAAATTTTAAAAAGATTTGTCATGCCTTTTTATAATTTTCTTGTTTGGTTCTTTTATCGCGACCCTATCGGTTGTAAATTTGTAAAAACCTAATTTTTTAGAACTTGTTATTCCCAAAATTAAACCAAGATAAGTAAAAAATAAGAAAAAGATTTGAAAATATTTGGGGTGATTAGTGGTTCCAATACAAGTTTTGTGTAAGGCATGTTATTAGGATTTGCAAGATTCAAGGTTTTAGCTCCCCCCACACTTAAATTACACATTATCCTCAATGTGTCCAAAAATAAGTTTTTAGTTTGATTCGGATGTGTAAAAGCGTGTTAAAAACAAGTTTTTTATTACTGGGCACCTAGCCACGGGCTTGTGTTGTTCGAGCACGGCCCCGTGGTCAAAGTGCCAGTAATAAAAATATACAGAAGGCTGACCATGGGGCATGTCCACTGGGCATGGCCCGTGGTCAGTTACCTGACCAAATTTATTTTCTGCAGAGTTTTTGGGCACGAGGCGTGTTGAGGTGGGCACGGCCCCGTGCTACATATGCTGGGAAGCTGGAAAATTTTCGGAAGGCACTGTTTACGTGCATGGGGTGTGGTTTAACGTCCCTTTGGCAGTTTTCATCTTTTCAAGTGCGATTTATCTCTGAAATGTAAGATTAGACTAGAAAATAGAAAAGTTAAACTAAATTAAGACTAAGGACAGTTCCGCGGAATGCCTCCGTGGTGCACCACATTTATAAGGGTCCTTGGCTAGACCCAAAGCCCGTCATATGTTACCCGAGAGGGACGTCTTGCATCCCGTGTTGCACCGTTGGAGAGTGTCATCCAAGCTTGAGTCTATAACATCCATGTAGTTGACAGGGTCGTCCTCTACTCTTTTTCCTACCCCGAACTTCATCTCCTTGTCTCGTACCCTCAATGTTACTTTCCCGTCGCTCATATCCACCATGGCACGAGGGGTGGCGAGGAATGGTCTTCCTAGAATGAGGGGAACTTCGGTGTCTTCTTCCATGTCGAGTATGACAAAGTCGGCCGGAAAGACAAATTCTCCGACCTTTACCAAGAGATTCTCGGTGCACCTTGTCGGTATTTGACCGACCTATCGGCAAGTTGTATGCTCATTTTTGTGGGGCTTGGTATTCCTAGTCCGAGTCAGTTAAACATTGATGCGGGCATAAGATTGATGCTAGCCCCAAGGTCGGCTAATGAATTTCGTATGGTGATCCCCCGATGGAGCAAGGGATGGTGAAGCTTCCGGGGTCGATCTTCTTTGGGGGAGTTTGTTGAGGAGCACAGCTGAGCATTCTTCACTTAGGTTGACCAATTGTAATGTTTCAATCTATCTTTTGTGGGTGAGGAAGTCTCTCATGAATTTTGAGTATTTTGGCATTTGAGTGAGGACCTCTACAAATGGGAGATTGATATGCAATTGTTTTAGTAGGCATATGAATTTTGTGAATTGCTCATTGGTCTTTTGGCGAAGTAACCGACCGGGGTAGGGTACCGAGGGGTTTTTGGTTGGTTCAGGATTTTGTGGGATAGTTGTTTCTTGGTGGGTTGGAGGTGGGTTTGTGGTTTGTTCGGGTGTATTGTTGTTGGTGGGGGTAGTGATGTTTCCTCGGGACCTACCTTCCGGTTTCTTAATGTTATGAAGTGTACTTGCGCTTTTGGACTGGTTTCGGTATTGATAGGTAATGAACCTTGTGGTCTTTTGGAGAAACTTTGGGATAGTTGGCTTATTTTTTTCAATGTTTTGAAGACTAGCCCGTTGGTTTCAAATGTCGGGTTCCGTTTGTAAGAACCGATCCGAGTACATTTTGTCGGTTTTAGAGATGAGGCATGTGATGAGGTCTTCAAGCCTCTCCCGGCCCCCTTGTTGTTGGGTGAAATTTTGTGACTCATTTCTTGGTTGTTGTTGAAAGTTTGGTCATTGGTTTTGATTTTGTTGGTTACTACTATCTCCTGGCTCCCTCCAACCAAGGTTAGGATGGTTCCGCCAACCTTGGTTGTCGGTACCTGTTGGGGGACCCGATGGTCTAGGTCGATTGTCTATGTAATTTACCATTTCCGTTTGATTTTCCATTTTTTCATACAATTCCAATTTTCATATGGCCCACCACACCATTCACAATCCATAACTGAGGTCGTTTTTGCCATTCCTAGTTTTTTTATTTCGAGGATAGGGCCTCGATTTGGGCTTGTAAAGAGGTGTTCTCATCTACTTTATGGGTGCCTGAGGCAATAGACTTTGAACCTCGGGGGGTGTGCCATTGAAATTTTTTTTAAGCAATTTCCTCAATTTGATTATAGATTTCATTTGGGCTTCTATTACCTAGAAGTCCCCTGGAGCTTGAGTGGAGTGTTTGTCTCGTGCGTGGCAATAGCCCATTATAGAAAGTGGATACTTGTTGCCACACTACAAGACCATGATGAGGGCATTTCCTTAATAGCTCATTGAATCTTTCCCAAGTTTCATATAAAGATTCCCCGTCCTCTTGGGAATAAGTGTTTATTTCAGTCAATTATCATTAATTTCAGTCAATTATCATTAATTTCAGTCATTAATTTAGCGGTTTTAGAGGGTGGGAAATACTTGTATAGAAACTTTTTGGAAAGTTCATCCCAAGTGTTTACTGATCCACTTGGGAGGGTGTTGAGCCCAGCCTTATCGGTCTTTTAGTGAGAATGGGAACATTCGGAGGCGGATGGCGTCATTTGATGCTCCATTGATCCGGAAAGTGTCACATATTTCTGAAAAGTTGGTAATATGTAAACGGGGATCTTCATCGGGTAGGCCATGGAACGTGGCGGAGTTTTGGAGCCTTTGTATCAAATGCGGCCGAAGTTCGAAGTTATTGGCATTGACGTTCGGTGCATTGATGGCGGCTCCGAGATTACCAACCGTGGGCCGTAGGTAATCCATCAAGGTACGTTGATCCGCCATTGGGATTTGATCCCCCGGAGCTTTCTCTTGATTCTTGGCTTTTAGTCTTTTTCTTAGAATGCATCCGGGTTCGTCTAAAAGTTCTTTTATGACTTTTATCGGAACTGGAGCTCATGCACTGCGTAGAGATTTCAGGCTCTGCAATTGAGTTCTAAGTCCTGCGATCAAAACAAAAAGAAACGTTGGTCAGATATTTTACCACGGCCCCGTGGTCAATGGCCACGGCCCGTGGTCGCAACACAGTTTGCTGTTTTCTGGATCCCAAGTTACTGGGGAGCTAGGCACGGCCCCGTGGTGCACCTCCACGGCCCATGGTCACTCTTCTGTAACTCAGAAAACAAAACCTGCCAGTAAGGATGATGGACACGGCCTCGTGTCTGGCCGGGCACGACCCGTGCTGAATTCTGTAGAAAGTGCAGAATTCGCTAAAAACTGGAGAAATCCTAAAAATAAAAAGAAAAAATGTTAATAATAATTAGGCGGCTGATTCTAAACTTTCTTAAAATCCTTGTGTCCCCGGCAACGGCGCCAAAAACTTGGTGTGTGTCAAGCGTGATATGATTTTATTAATATTTTAAGTCTTTTTACGCATTAGTCAAGTTTTAAATTTATAAAACACGATATTGTACTAACACCAAACACACTCTTGGACAAGTGTACCCATCGCGAGCGTAGTATAGTGTTGGTAAGATACCGAGTTCGTCCATGGACACAAGAGCTTTTAATACCGGTGTATCGTCAACATCTAATCGTTCTAAATTTTAGAAAAAAGTTTTAAACATAAAAGTAATTCAAAAATGAAAAGATAAATAAAATGAAATATAAATAGACGCGATAGAATCACTTGGATCGAACTCCTCTTTAATGTATTCTTTTATGATTTTCGCACTTTCGGACTTTTCAAGAGATTATCTTTTTTAAAGTAGTAGGCCTCTCTTTTGAAGATGACGTTACCCTCAACCCAGTGGTTTGAGTCAGCAATGATACAATCCCAAAGGGTCGGAATATTGAAAGATAATTAAATAAGTTATTAATGCGAAAAGTGGTAGGCCCTCTTTTGAAAGTGACGTTACCCTCGGCTAAGTAGTTTGAGTCAGCAAGGATACAATCCCAAGAAGCCGGTTTAATGTTTTTATAGTAGTTTACATATGAGGGGTTCAAGCTATTCACAACCCCGCCATCCAATACCTTTGGGGCATTGAAGGAGGTCCTAGTAAGCTTGAACCAAGTCCTCGCAGGATCTATACACTCAACGAGACAAGAAGTTTACCAAACCACCCTTCTAACCCCCTTCCAAGTAGTTAACGTGCTTTATATAGACTATAAAGACACGGATGAACAAATTAATGACATCAAGAAGAAATGGTTAGGAAAATTCACTTTCAACATAAGAAACTAGTTATTAAAGTCATTAATACATACCCAATTAAAAAGTGCCGAAAGATTAAAAATCAAAAGTAATACAATAAAGACTTGTCTTCACCAAGTGATGTAAGAGATTAACCAAGCATGGCCTTTGTTTGACAAGAACTGTTACAATTAATCTCGGATCCCGAGACTACTACACACTCTAAAGATGATAGATGGATGATGGTTGTGGGTGTTGGTGTTGTAGTGGCGGTGGAATGGTGGCAAAGTGAGAGAGAAGTGGTTTGCCAAGGGATGCCTTTGAAGTGAACCAAGTACCCATATTTATAGTCAGAACAGTGCCCCGGCGACGGCCCCGTGTCCAGTGGGCACGGCCTGTGGCTAGCTTCTTCTCTTCCTTCATTAATTGAAGTTGTTAGCAGAGGGCCCCACACGCCCCGGTGGCTCCTGGGCACGACCCCGTAGTCAACTCTTCGCTGTACTATCAAGATTATGCAAATCTAGGAGTCTGATCAGGCTCCATGGTGATCTGGGCACGACCCCGTGGTGGGCGTAGAAGCTTCTTCAGTTTTGTCTTTAAGTGTAAGGTCTGACCACGCCCCATGCCTGGCTGGGCACGACCCCGTGGTCAGCTTCTGTTTTTTTGTTTTTGTATTTGGGGTGCTGTTGAGGGGTCGGACATGTTGCGTTATTCCTTCTTCTTGTATTTATGTTGGTTCTGGGTGCTTATTTCCTTCTTTTGTTCTTTAAGCTCATTTGTTCCTGTAAATTCAAAAGGAACAAATAAACGTGTTTTTTCCAACATTAGTACTAGAAAAGGGCTAGTTTTATGCCTCATTAGATGTAATTTATATGTTGTATTTTATACACATCAGAGACCCCACCGCAACTCCACGCTCTCGGAAATCCCCGTACGATCAACCAGGACCCCAACAGTGCTACCATCCATACATCCATCCGATACAGAAGCTAATGAAGACAAAGCGACTCGCCCAAAAAGACTAGCAACTTGGTCAAAAATAGATTGATCCCATAACGCAAAGGGACTCCTCTTATCCGTAACTGCACCAGACACTGAAAGCCAAAATGCTGCACATCTCAAACTTCTAAGCTTAGACACCAGCCCCTCGACGTTTCTTCATCTTCTAGAATGAACCTGGCAGCTTCCTGCTTAGACGTGAAAGAGAACAACACCCTTAAGCCCCGTACGTACCTCACACTGACACTGACCTGGTTATTTTCCATTTGAATTTTTTCCTTTTAGGACCATCTGCAAGGTTTCAAGTGAAAGGGTTTCCCCTACCAGAGAACTCCTCCCGAATAGGACTTAATTTGAAGCCCATTGTCACACTTAACAACCAGCTCCTTTGGCACACCTCGAGACACAGAGGCACCCTTCACAACTTCTATGTAAGTCCATTCTCCGATCTTACCTTCCTTCTCAGATACCCCCTTTACCGGTTGTGGATTGTTGGTTTGACGAACTGCTGGGCCTGCCTTAGTGATGGGCTCGTCACCAGCAATACTAGTTTTAAGTTCCCACCTCGCTCCACCTTCTCTTTTCCTTCTGCTACCGTCTTTATTGAATTTAGCCAAGTTGACTCTAATGACCGCACCCCCAATTCGTGTTTTTGCCTACTCCGTTATCCAGTCGCATTTGTACGCAACATTGGATCATCTAATGAATCCAAACTTATTTCCTCTCGCATCCTTCTTCTTCGGAACGAAGGCATCTTCCAAATCGTTGTACCTTGAAAAGGTCTCCCATAATTCTTCTCAGTCGCAGGAGACCAGAAGATTAGAGATGAAATAAGTGGTCGTATTTCTCAGAACTTGATCCAGCATCCGAGCTTTCTCTACTCTCTTCCTAGTCTTCTTGTGTACAACATCGAACGATTCAGGTTCATAATGCCTGCTGTCCTTACCCAGCTTGCGGAGCTCTTCAGCTTTCCGTCACCTTAAATCCTGCCCGTTGTCGTAGTATTCGTCCCTTGGCACCCTCTTCATTGTAATGGGTCGTCCAAACTTATACACATTAGGATTTATGTCAATTTATATGAAGTAGATTGGACATAAATGAAATATTTGTTGGGCGGTTGGTAGGATAATCTAACGCTTGCTAGCTTAACTTTTCATTTATATGAGTAAACCATATAATCAAAAAAATGAAATCTTGTTTTATATACTATTTTATGACCATAATTATCTAAACAACGCTTAATAAATTTTTTATATACTATTTTCTGACCATAATTATCTAAACAACGCTTAATAAATTCATAGGGTCAGGATATACTATAAAGATAGTTTTTGATAGGAAAGTTAAGAAGCATTGATATCCATCAGATCTAGAATAAATGGCTAAAATTAAATAGGTGAAATTCAACAATAAAAGAAGGCGAATGAGCTTGCTTAAGGTTATTATAGTCCATCCAAGCAAATAATTTCTCTCTCCTTCAAATCCTCCTGTTTTTAAATAACTCTTTCATACCAAATTATTTTTTTTTTATAAATTTGCACCATAAAAACTTTTTTATCTTTAAAACGATTATACTATTGCTATACTTTTAAAAAAAGAAATTCGAAACCTAGATATGTAAAACGTAATGAACAAAAAAACACATTTTTTTTAAAACGCGCTGGACTAAAAACAAAAAAGAAAACGTTTATTCTAAAACGCAATTGATTAAAAACACAAAAGAAAATTTTTATTTTAAAACGCAATGGATAAAAGACACACAAAAAAAAAAGTTTTCCTAAAATACAATAGACAAAAAAACACAATAAAATGTGTTTTTCCTAAAAAGCAATAGAACAAAATACAAAAAATATGTTTTCCTAAAACACAATAGACAAAAGAATATAAAAAATGTGTTTTTTCGTAAAATACCAATGACCAAAAACACAAAAAAAATGTGTTTTTCTAGAATATAATGGCCTAAAAACACATAAATGTAATTTTTTCTTAAAACGCAATGGAATAAAAATATAAAAAATTGGTTTTTTCCTAAAACCCAATGGAACAAAAACACAAAAAATATATTTTTCTAAAACACAATAGACAAAAGAACATAAAGAATGTGTTTTTCGTAAAATACAATGGACAAAAACACCAAAAAAAAAGTGTTTTTTCTAGAATGCAATGGGCTAAAAACACAAAAGAAATATATTTTTTCTAAAACATAATGGGCTAAAAATACAAAAAAAAGTGTTTTTTCTAAAACAAAATGGATTAAAAATACAAAAAAAATATTTTATCATTGTGTTTTAAAAAGCAATAGACTAAAACACAAAAAATGTGGTTTATAATTGTGTTATAAAACGTAATGAACAATAAAATGTGTTTTATCGTTGTGCTATAATATACAATTAAAAATCACAATACACTAAAACACAATAAGTACAATGAATTTATTGTGTTTTATCATTATGTTATAAAACGCAATGACACTACAAGAAAAAACCCCTATAGAGACGACATTTATAATGACAACACAGGTTCTCTCTATAGATCACACATGTCGTCTCTATAGGGTTTTCGTGCCTTTTAAGATAGGTTACCTTATAGGGACGACATATCCTCTCTATAAGGTGAAAATAATTTTTTTTTTGTTTTTTTATTCTCTAGTTTATTGAATCGGAAACTTAAAAAAAACGTTTTACTTATAGAGGACGATATGTTGTCTCTATAACTTTAATTATTTTTCTTATAATTTAATTTTATTAATGATCAATACGTATGAAAATTAAAATAATACTTAAAAATAAAGTTTAACTTTTAGAGACCACATGTCGTCTCTGAAAAGTTTGACTAGTCAAAAATAATAGGCGGCAAAATTTCCCACCATTCCAAATTTATTTAGGAAAAAAAATGTCTAACATATAGAGACGACATATCGTCTCTAGTGGAAACATAATTTTGTTTTGTTTTTTAGTTTTGGTTAGTAAATAATTAAAATACAAAAAATGTTATTCACATATAGAGACGACATGTCGTCCCTATAAACCCAATTAAGTTTATTAATTTATTCTTGTTTTTTAATTAAAAATATATATTTAAACCTATAATGTTTGAATAAAAATTTTAAAACATAAGTAAACTAACCTATAGAAATGACATATCGTCTCTAAAATGTTTCAAGTAAAAATTTCAAAAAAAAAATAACTAACCTATATGAAGAACATTTCGTCTTTATAGAGAAACATAATTTTGTTTTGTTTTTTAGTTTTGGTTAGTAAATAATTAAATATACAAAAAATGATATTCGCATATAGAGACGACCTGTTGTCCCTATAAACCCAATTAAGTTTATTAATTTATTCTTGTTTTTAACCAAAAAATATATATTTTATTAATAATCAATATGTATGAAAATTTAAAAAAATAAATAAAAAGTAAAGTTTAACTTATAGAGACGAGATGTCGTCACTAAAAAGTTTAACAAGTCAAAACTAATTTTAACTTAGGCGGCAAAATTTCCCACCATTCAAAATTTGATTTGGAAAAAAAGTCTAAATATATAGAGACGATATGTCTTTTCTATAGAGAAAAATAATTTTTGTTTTGTTTTTTTTTTGTTTTGACTGATAAATAATTAAAAATACAAAAAAGTTATTCACATATAGAGACAATATGTCGTCCCTATAAACCCAATTAAGTTAATTAATTTATTTATTTTTTAATAAAAAATATATATTTAAATCAATAGAGACGACATATATTTTCTAAAACGTTTGAAATAAAAATTTGGAAAATAATACCTAATAGAAAGGACTTGTCGTCTCTAAAATGTTTTAAAGGTAAAAAAAATCATTTAGGAGGCAAAATTTCCCACCAATCACTAAAAAGTTAAAACAAAATAATTAACCTATAGAAAGGAAATCTCCTCCCAATATGGAAAAATAATTTTTGTTTTTTTTTTTGTTTTGACTGATAAGTAATTAAAAATACAAAAAAGGTATTCACATATAGAGACGATATGTCGTCCCTATAAACCGAATTAACTTAATTAATTAATTAATTTTTTTTAAAATAAAAAATATATATTTAAATCTATAGAGACGACATGTCTTTTCTAAAACGTTTGAAATAAAAATTTTGAAAAATAATACCCAATAGAAAGGACTTATCGTCTCTAAAACGTTTTAAAGGTAAAAAATTAAGCTAGGAGGCAAAATTTCCCACCAATAGAGACGAGACGTCGTCCCTATAAGCCCAATTAACTATTGCTTACTTTCTTCATGATTTTTACCAAAAAATATAATAGTCAATTTGTTAGATCGCTCTTTGATAGCACAGGAACCTAAATTGGTATCTAATGTTCAAATAGGCGGAAACTATGTGACATGTTAATCAATTATACAATAATTACTCGTTAAATTGTCTATGTATTGATCTTAAAGTTCAATATATGTGAGTTCCGGATCGGACAGAGCTTCGCCTCAATTCTGCCAAAATTACAAATGAGAGCCTAGAGACACCTATTTATAATAGCACAAGTTCGCTGGGAAGGACAACAAGTTCGGGCGAACTTTTTTGAACAAGTTCGGCCGAACTTGTTCCAACATTAGAGATCCGGGCGAACTTGTCTAACTAATTACATAAATACGACATTTCTAGCATAATCTAGCCCAATCTAAACAGACTCGATACAAACTAAAACATAGACATACTGTGCTAACAGACTCCCATTTGGATATCGTCTTCGTCTTTATCGGTCTTCAAAACTCTATCTTTATCTGCAACGCCCAAAGAAATTCTTGTATGGTTTCTTTCTTCTTTCTTGCGCAGGAATCGGCGTTTGATCTGTAGGTGGCACTTTAGTCATAAATTGAAAACGTCTAAGTCTCACCTCCTTAGTCTTTTCTTGAGAACGTTCCAGACGCCTTTCTTCCTTCAAGAACTCTTTGCGCTCTAACTCTCTCCAACTAGACTCCCACATTCTTCCTGAATTTACTCCATGAGCGTAACTAACATTAGCAACCCTTTGATATTGCATTGCTTGTGCCTCCTCACACTTTTCATAACAAATCTTGTTGAAGAATAGACATCAAATATCTTCTTTCGAACAATTCACTAGCCACATCGGGTCTAGTATGTGTATCGTTCTCCATAACCCCAAAAACTTCCTGTCTGTAACACTTCAGCTGATCTTCCTTCGTAATATCCAAGTGTTCTTCAAACTTCAACAGTATTACTGCTTCACACGTTGTAGGATCAACTTGCCACCATTTGAACAGCGGATAGAAATCTTATTCTATTGGCATAAGGGGCATGTTCTCCATCGCACGTGGACGTTTCATAATCAACGTTATGTCTTTCTCTCCAGTTTGCTTATTCGTTTTGATTTGACGCTTTGGTATAAACGGTTTCCAGTACTTGAATCCCTGTCGCTTCAAACTTTATCATCTTCTACAATAATTGATCAATAAACTTCATTTGGTAACTTACATTCCTTGTCTGTACTAACTCCTCCACATCCCAATACGGTAATGTACTGAAATCTGCCAGATATCTAAAGTATTGCACACCATATTCACGTTTAATGGCGTAGACGTTCAGCCCTTTCAACCAACCCCAACTAAGGATGTCACCCAATGACTTGTCTGCATCTCTGGTAAAGAACGCTAATGGACGTCGAAACTTTCTTTCTCTCGGCATTTCTTTAAACCTGGATTTCTTAGCTTTAGAATCTCTTCTTTAGTCATTGGCTTAGGAACTTTACCTTCTCGCACAGACTCTGCTATCTTTTCTTTTAACAAATCCTCATTCAACTGCTCGTACATCTCTTCGAAAGTAGGAAAACTGTCTGTATTCACACCAACATACTTTCCTGCTTCAATGTCTCATCATCTGACCAATCTTCAATAATAACTCTATTATAATCACAGCATCGGATCTTCTTTTATAGCAGTATTCATTTGGTTTAAACGTATCAATGTTAACCACTTCCTATTCGAAATCAAAATCAAACGTTTTAGCATCAACGTTCAGCAGCTTAGCCAATCTTCCTTCGAATAATTGTGAACAAATTCACCTTCCTCCACATTATGCTCTAACATTAAAATCATTATCCTATTTGGAGGATTCGTTTGCCGTTAAAATAAACATTTATTTATGTTTTAAATAGTAGTTTGATTATTTATTTTGACAACTTATTATGACTTTTATTATAGTTCATTTTATATCTAATAAATGCAAATGTTTTGAGACGTATGTAATAATTTTAAGTCTTCTTAGCATGTTTTTATGACTCTTTTCTCCTTAATGTTAATAGCCAATGATCTATAGCTCAATTGATATTGTGGGAATGTGAAGATTTAGGTTTAAGGTCATAGGTCTCAAAGTTCCGATCCCAACTGGGTTTTGCCGCAGTAGGTCTTCTGGCGAAAGATTTTTCTCTGTAACTGGAGATGGTGGGCTTGGGCTACCTAGCTCTGTCTGCGGTTGTGGGAGTATGGGTTTCTTTTTGCCATTGGGTTACTCTGGGTAGCCAGGCTTTCAGAAAAAATAATGGTAATAAAATAATAAATTTGTAGATTTTTAATATAAATTTAACTATGAATACATATTATTTAATCATGGACATCTATTATATCATTAACCTAAACCTAATGAATGTAATATAAAAATCTAATTAAACCACTAAACACTTTATGGATTAGTGAGCAAGAGTTCCACCGTCTACGTAAGAGAGAGTGATGTGATACTCATTTTCACCTGTTCACCATTACCATTGACACATAATCTAAAAGTAAGTAAACTCTAATTCTAATAAGATACATTTATGAAAAAAAACTAGCAATTAGACCAGCGCGCGTTGCGACGAGGGTATATTGCAAACAACCAACCGATTAGTTCAAGGGTTATGTGAATAATGTAATGTGTACACCATATGAAAACGGGCGTATTCGAATTTAACTCAATAGCATTGTGGTTTGATAAAAAATGTAACGTAATCGAATTTATGTTGTACAGTCATAATTTTTATACGTGACCCGACCCATACATAGGAAACATACAAACAAAGAGCATAAAACGTGTATAAGGGAAAACTAGCACGTGCAATCAAAAGTATTCACATCAAGGGTTGAAATTTTAGCCCTAGTGCGTTGTGGCGGCGTCAAAACATAAAGTAACTCGAATTTATACCCACGGCCCCATTCAACTCAGAACTAAATTTACGATGAAACGCAGACCAACTGAAAACGTACATAGAATAAGCATGAAAACGTATTATATTTGACCTTACTTGCTTTACGAAAAAAAAAGCTTACGTCAAACGTAAACCAACTCGAATTTATACCGACACGTAAATAAAAATACGCATGTAAAGTTAGTTCTTTTTGTAAAGAAACGAAAAGGGTAAACACGGAACTTTAGAAACTCGAGTGGGTCAAAATGATATTTTACAAAGTTTTTCAACATGACGACAAATTAGTTTTTTTTAAATGTAGGTTTTTTTTTGTTAAATGAATGAAAGGGGTAAACAGTCAACTTTGAGTGGGTATAAATGATATTTACAAATTTCTTAAACACAATGACAAATTTGTTTTATTAAAAGAAAATTAGTGAAAGAAGGGTTGTAAAGAAGTAATAGTATTGGGTTGGGCAATCAATCCAGATGGTTATGTGAATGATTCTCTGACGTTGCAACCAACCTATAGTATCCCCCTTTGTTCCGTTGTTTGTTATTTACAGATCTAAGCCTCATATATAATCATATCCTCTCATTTTGTTAAAATACATGACCCGGAAATTACTTTATCTTACGAACAAATGATTTTGCAAGCTCATAAAGATCTGAAATAATTAAATTTATCACGCTGTAAATAAATTTTGTAATATGTTTTATATCATAAATTATAACATATTATATTATTTTGTATATGCTTTATATCATAAATTAAATTGGGTGTCTTTTACCCATAATTATAACTTAAAAAGAGAAATTGGCATAAGATTTTATGATTAAAATGTAATTGTATTATAGAGTTAAGTTATTCTACAAATGCTTCTAAAAATAAGAAGGGTACAAAAACACAATGGATCGCACAAGATGGCACAATGCCAAGCAAAATATAACACAATGCCGAAAAATATAAACAATGTCATGGTAAAAAGACACAATGAGTCACAAAAAAAAGACATAATGATGCAAATATAGAAAAAACACAATAATAAAAAAATTCAAAAATCTAAAACCTATAAATCCAAAGTGAAAACCTAAAATCTCATATCGTAGAGTTTGATGAGACGGTTCATTTGTAGTGAGTTTAAATTTTAATATATTAATTTGCGGAAATATAATTAAAAAATTAATATTTCGGGTTGAACGGCCGTGTTTGGGTTTATATGTAGGAGACGATTCTTAGGTTCGGGTGGTGTTCGGGTTCATCTAAAATTTTGGGTTCGGTCTGGTTGAACCTGTCAACCTGTAAACCCGACCCATTTAGCACCCTTATTACAGACGTTTATTTTTTGAGCTTTGACACCATTGTTTGTTGCTGATAATGATAGTCTATTTAGTATATTTGTTTACTTGTATCTATAGTGGGTTCTAGATTATTAGATGAGTATAATCATAGAATGAAGTGTGTATACCAAATTGTTTAAATGTTTTATCTGTTTTGTCATATAATATTTTTAGCTTAGTAGCCAAAAGCGCACAAGGCGCTCAAGTGAGCCTACTGCGCTTCACATAGGCGGCAATGGCCAAGTGGAAGCCAATGACCAAGTGGAAGGCAATGTGACTCTAGTTATTGGGTTTAAAATTAATAGAAGGATATTTTATTTTCTTTACAAGTGAAATACAAACACACACAAACATTTATA
Organism: Scalesia atractyloides; assembly: GCA_947069175.1. Classification (NCBI taxonomy): domain Eukaryota; kingdom Viridiplantae; phylum Streptophyta; class Magnoliopsida; order Asterales; family Asteraceae; genus Scalesia; species Scalesia atractyloides. The sequence goes on from CAMTDV010000014.1 coordinate 92,411,288, forward strand.
AATATATGATATTTTTATATATTACTATATTTGTATACATTACATTTATGTTTTCTTCTATGAGTATGCACCTTTTTTGCGCCTTGTGTTTAGGGCCTTAGGCGAACCCTTTGCGTCTTGAGGATTTCATGCAACTTCGACTATTATGATTATGAGGGTGTTTGGGATAGCTTATTTAAATGGCTTATCTGCGTCAATTAATCACTTTGGGATATTTGGATGAGGAAAAGTGTTTGTGCTTATTTGCTTATTTTAAGGTAATGTAATTCACTAAACAAATCAAGATCTTTACAAGGGAAACTATTTCAAGCTCGACCCCACCAAGCTTCATTATTTAAACAAAGAACACTGCCTCTTATGTTGGATTTGGTGGGGAGCTTGTCAATAAAGATGGTGGTACACGTGAAGAAGATGAAGAGAGTGATGAAGTGGAGGAACAAAAAAAGTTGACCATTTTGCCCTTTTCAGTTTGGTTTAGATGATTTGTAATATGTTTATCATGCTTAGTTTTTTTTTTCTTTTTTTAACAAGAAAATAACAATTTTATAAATTTTAGCAAGTTGCTAAACTGAAACTTCAAATTATACCAATCCAACCATTCGGTAGCATGTTAAGAGGTTTGGGTTAAATTGGGTTGGGTCAAAATGTGCAACTAAACAAGTTATAGATGGGTTCGGATTGGCTTAAAGTGGGTTTAGCGGGATGGGTTCAATAATTCTTAGAACATTATTCTGGCGACTTGTTGGTGGGAAGATGAGATGGTTGTGCAGGGAAAAAAGGTAGAGGAGCGGGTGGCGGGTATGGACGGCGATGGTTGTTGGTCGGCAACAAAGGTATTCGTTTCTATAGTTTCCGGTTTCAATCATATTTCATTTATCATTGAATTTAAGGGTTCACTATTATCCCCTATCTCATATTTTTGAGTGGTTGTGAGTTGATTATGAATATATATATGATTTGGATGTAAGGGTTTTAAAAAATTTACAAATTTTATAGATAAATGTGTATTTTAGTTAAATTATATTATGGATGAGTATGAGGATTCCATTCTGAATGCTCTTTTTTTCAACGGTGATTTTTTGCTCTTTGTAAAACTTGAACTCAAGACCTCACACTTAAGTGTTTTAAAAAAGCTTTACCTTGCCACTGGACCACCAACCTAGTAATTCTGTATGCTCTAATATATGACTTAATCTTAATTAGATTTTTAAATCATCTAGTCATAAACACCTGATAATATAATAGATAAGAGATATATAATAAACATTACAATTTTTTGATCAAACATTTGTGTATTACATCAGTCAAAGGATGTTATACGAATCAAGTCCATGTTTGATACCTCATTTGAAGTGAATACTTGTCACCATCTACACATGTATGAACATTGAAATCCATTCCCCTGTATGCATACACCAAGTCTATACCATCTCGATATCGACTCACAGTGGCGAATCCAAGATTTTTTTCCAATGGGTTCACTACTTTTAGATGATCCATTTCATAGGACCGGACTTTGAAATTTTCGGGTCGGTTTGATGGTTCGGTCGGATAAAGTTCATCACATAATAAATATACATGATAATAACAAAAAAAAAACATGGTCGTTAGACTCCTACGGTCTTATAGACCAACCAAACATACTAACGAAACTCATATATATACATGTATGGTCTTATACATAATAGAAAAACCTTCATTCATTATCAAGGAAACATAATAATGGAATAAAACCATTCCATTCCTTTTATACTTTACCAATGTTAGCCAACCAAAAAGACCTTAAAAGCTATTGTCAATCTTTAAATAAAATAAAACAGAGATTGTTCGTTTAGGTGAATGTCTCTTTGGGTGTAATCTTGTTTTGGTTTGACTTAGTTTCTGGCTAAGCTTTGCTTTGCTTTTTGGGTGTAGAATGATTTTGGCTGTTGTTGGTTAAAAAAATAAAAATAAAACATAGATAATATGATGCTCAACTCATACTTTGGCTGTTGTTGGTTAAAAAAATTAAAAACAAAACAGAAAAATATGATGCTCAACTCATAAATGGGTTTGTTTGGGTGTAGCAGAACATAGGGCATCAAGGGACACCTAAAAGAAGTAAGTCACAAATCTTGTTTTTAAGAAAATATGGCTGTATTGAGGATCGAACTTGGCGCAACATGTTTACAAACCAAAGCCTTAACAAGTGGTCTGCTTCATCATTTTTGTTATGGGTTCATCCCATATTTTATTTATGGATTCGTTCCAGAATTTTATATAGCCCACTCAAATAAAAATTCAAAACCTAGTGGGTTCGGATGAACCCGGAACCTTGTACATGGATCCGCCCCTGTCAACTCCTTTTCACCCAGAACAATCATACTTTGGTCAACCAAACCACCATCATACCTCTCTTTGTAGAGATAGAACTCACACTCGACATCATCTACGTTTGTTTAGAGGTGCACAAAAACCGCGAACCTGGACCCAGAATAAAACACCTGAACCCGGGCATTAGAAAAACCGGGTTTTCTAAACCTGAATCCGACCTCACACATAAGGTAGGGACCGGGTATGCATATTATCTTCAATACCCAAACCCAATCCAGGTTTTTTCATACCTGGTTTGTACCTGGGCATAAAACTCGTACCCGGTTTGTAACCGCTTGGATATTTCAGGTAAATTAGGGAATTCGGTTTAGGAAGATCTGAAAAATCTCCCTAGAAGGTTTCTTGTCTATGCAATGATAATATTGCTCCTCATTGACGTCAATGTGATGATCAACAACGGTATGCAAAAGGACGGGTGTATGTGAGGAGACATTGTTGATAAACTTAATTATTTGGTTTATATTTGTTGAATATTAATTTATATAAAAAGAAGGTTGGACATAAATGAAACATTTGTTGATTGGCTGGTAAGGAAAGTGAGCCTTGTTAGCTAAACCACTGGGTTTTGATAATTATAGAACCAATAACGCCTAAACAAATTTTAGTAGTTCATTTGTTATAATGTTTTGTCAAATGTACCAACAAGATTACAAAATTAGTATTCAGATTCTAATTTCTAAACACAAGAAAATTGAAACCATGATATAGTGTTGTAGTTGCATCCCATGGCTTGTGAGCCCAAATCATCAAGGAATTACCCATCATAACACAATTTCTCTCAAGTCTTTCTTAATAAAATAAGTTTTACAATAAAATGAACTTGAAGTTTCAAAAGAAAGTAGTCTTCTTGGTTACTAATTAAGAGTGCCATAAAGATGGTTAAAACATGACCTCTACTAGGGGGATTTACAAGACGACTTATTAATGTGACACGACTTCACACAAAGTTAAACGAAATAGTGTTTGAGTCAAACAGGTTCGGGTAACAATCAAGTCGACGCGTTAATGACATGATTAAAAATGCAAATGATACAAAACAGTTACATTTTAGTTACAAAATATAATGTCATATTTTTATTTAAAGTTCTAAATTTTGACATAAAATACCCAATCGATTCAATTTATAACATAAAACATATATATAAATAAAATTTAATGGGTTAAGCGGGTCTACCTGCAACCCGACAGGAGTCTGACACAACCCGTTTTGCTAAACAGGTTCGCAAGTTCAGCCTGAAACGCTCAAACGCATTTATACAAAACTCAAACTCGTGAATTTCATGTTTGGTATGTGTTATCTCAGGATTTCACACCCCAAATAATAATTAACATTTCTTTTCACGATAATCAATGTTTAATTTTGACTTTATTCAGTTAAATTTTCTCTTCATATGGCCAATGATTCTCTTCAAATTTCAACAACCCTGTGTTTTGTCATATTATGATTTATGATATGATCTAGATGTGTGCAAAAAAACCGGTTTGGGTTCTGAAACGGGTACGGTTTGAGATTACAGACCATTGAACCCGGTTTCGATCCTTAAAAAGGCTATGATGATCATATTTAGTGTGTCCGAGTGGATAGGAACAAAGTTTGAGATAATCCGCATCTTGGTTGGGCAGTTCAGATGGTTATGTGAAAGATTCTTTCGCATTGCAACCGACTAATTTGAAGCCATGATGGATTAATCCTGCTTTGTTCCGGTGTTTACAGATCTAAGCCTCATATACAATCATTTTCTCTCATTTTGTTAAAATGCATGATTTATATATAGGGCTTGTTTGGCTAAACTTATTTAACTCAAAAAGAACTTTTTGCTAAAAGGACTTATTAAATTATGAATTTTTGAAATGGAATTTTTAAAAAGTGTTTGGATTAGCTTATGGGGTGGGAAAACCAATACGTTAATAAGTTGTTTGAAAAGTTATAAGAAGTTTCAAAAAGTCATAAAATACTAGCTTTTCAAAACTGACTTTTCCTTCCTATATAAAAAGTTGTTTCAAAAAGTTTTTTTTAATTACCCAAACATTATTTTGACTTAATGACTCTTTGAAAAATCCAATAAGTCAATAAGTTGTTTTAAAAAACTTAGCCAAACATGCCTCAACTCTGACTACTATTATTAAGATGGTGTTTGGGATAGCTTGACTAAATGGCTTATCTGCTTCTTTTAATCCCTTTCGGATGTTAGAATGAGGAAAAGTGTTTGTGCTTCTTTGCTTATTTCAAGGTAAAATAATTCAATAAAAAAATCAAGATCAATTATGTCAAACTGATAATTCTTGGTAGATTTAAAATTACAAGTTTATGAAATAAGCAGGTGGTTAACGGTAGGAAACTTGTTCATGGTATAGTGGAATCTAATGCAATTGACAATGATGACCCCACCAAGCTTCAACATTATTTAAACAAAGAAGACCGCCTCTTATGTTAATGAAGATGACAGTACAACTGAAATGAGAATGCTTAGAGGCAGTACTTATAATGTTGATAGTGAACAAGATAAAGAGAATGATGAAGTGGAGGAAAAATATGTTGACCATTTTGTGTTGGAAATATTAATGATCCTTCATCCCACATTGGTGGGGAGATGAAAGTTGAGTGTCTTATAAGGGATTACCCCTTATGAGCCTCCAAAGTGTTAAATGGGTTGAGAAGTGGGTCAAGCCCATGTGCGGCGAGCCGAGCCGGGAGCTCGCGAATGGGCGCGTTTGATGCGCACTTTGCACTTCGCTAGGAGCTGAGGAGCTTTTACTTTTAGCTAGGGTCCGCTTCAGGTGCGTTAGTGCTGTGGATCGAGATCGGATGAGATAAGATTGGGATAGAGATGAGTTCGAAACTGTGGGGGTTATCTGTATTAATTCAAATTCATGTGGATTATCTATAGATAACTGAATTCGAAACTAATTGATAATGGTTATCCCATTCCCCGTTTTCCTCATTCTCAGTTATAACATGAACCTATAAATAAAAGCCTCCTGCTACCCATTCCATACACAATTTTCGCAGCCTTCCTCTCTGGTATTTCTGTTTCTTCTCCAGCTTCTGCGTTTTCTGGTTTCCATTGCTGTTGGAATACCAGATCAGTTCTGCATTAAATCCTGGGAGTTTACGCTGCAGCTCACAGCAATACGAGCGCGTAAAATCCTTTAAGGACAGGAATCATCCGTGCAGTTCAAGAATCTCGGTTTCTTAAATCGCCAGGTTGGTTTTAGTTTTTGCGTGTTATTTAAATTCATCTGATAACGGGACAGTGTCCTTCTACCTTTCTTCAATCAGTTTGTTCAAGTTGGAATAAACTGGTTTGGCCAATAAGTCGGTAATTAATAATAAAATAATTAATTTTTTGTTTGATTAAATTGTTTTCAACAACCTTAAAGGATTTTATTTTTGTGTTTAATCAACAAAACTAATGGACTCTGAACTACCAATAGCTAATCTAAGATTCATGAATCAAGAGTTTGTCAAGTTGGACAGATTCGATGGCCAGAATTATACTCGCTGAGCGGGCAAGGTTAAGTTCATGCTAGTTGTGCTGGAACTCTACTATATCCTTGATCAAAACTTGTCTGAAATCCCTGAAGACCCTCCTCTTGAGGCTGGAGAGGTCCCGGATCAAAACTTGGCAAAGACAAGACTTGTCCGTAATGAAGCTGAAGATCTTTGCTTTGGCCATATCAAAAATTCTCTTTCGGATCGTCTCTATGACTTGTACGCGCCGGTAACAAGTGCTAGAGAATTATGGAAAGCTTTGGAAGATAAGATAAGGCTCATGAAGAAGGTACTAACAAATACCTTATTTCCAAGTACTTAGACTTTCAAATGGTTGATGACAAGTCAATATTGGAGCAAGTGCATGAACTCCAAGTTCTTGTTAACAAATTGACCGCACTTTCTATTCCGTTGCCAGAAATATTCCAAGTAGGGGTCATTATTGCAAAACTACCTCCTACCTTGAAATATTTCTCAAAGAGAATGATGCACAAATCTGAGGACTACTCGTTGGATGAACTGTTGAAGCACCTTCGAATTGAGGAGGAAACGCGCAACAGGGACAAAAGAGGTAAAGTCGGATCGAGTGTGAATCACATTGTTGGAGGATCTGGGCAAAAGGGAAAAGGGGCATTAAAGAGTAAAAGTTTACGGCACCAAAGAAAAAGGAATTCAAGAAGTCACACCAAACGACCAACCATCAACCAAAGAGATCGGGTAAATGTCATGTTTGTGGAGAAACCGGGCATTATGCACGAGAGTGCTCTCAAAGGAAATCTGGTTTAACAATTGGTTCTACAAGTGTTGTTGATATTGATAAAGTCACAAATCTAGTGGCCAATGTGGGTCTTGGAGACGTTAACATGCTTTCTCAATATACACGTGTTGTCGCATGTAGAGGATGGTTCTTGGATTCGGGAGCCACTGTTCATGTTTGTGGGAATCGTGGCTCGTTTCTTACTTATGATTATGTTCCTCAAGGAACAATGGTGGTATGTGCTGATGGACATCGTGTAGAAGTTCGTGGTATAGGCACGGTGCGACTAAACTTTAGAGACGGTCAAATGGTTACCCTTCAGGATGTGTTGCTTGTTCCTGGTATCACCAAGGGTCTTGTTTCTGCAGATAAGTTTGATCGAAATGGTTACAAGCTGGTTATCAAGAATCTTCGTGTGAAGTTTTCTCTTAATGACATCTATGGGGGTCAAGCTAAGAACACGGGTGGAATGTATCACCTTGACCTAGCTGAAGATGGAATTGATGAAGAAGAAGACTCGGATGAAGGTGGCGTTTCAGTGATTGATGGGTTTGGGAATGAAAGTGATAGTGATAGTGGTGATAGTGGTAGTGATAGTTTTTATCAATGTAATGCAATTGGTTTTGATTTGAATGAAATTATGTCTTCTGATTATATCGCTTGTTCAATTTCTTTATGGCATAAACGTTTAGCTCATACAAATATTAAAAACATTGAGAAAATGCAAACTAAAGGTTTATTAAAATTAAAAGATAAAGAATTTGAAAAATGCGAAACTTGTGTGAAATCAAAATTCACAAAGAAACCTTTTCCAAGTGTCCATAAACGTAATACATCACTACTAGAACCAATTCATTCAGATATTTGTGAACTGAATGGAGTCCTTACTCGTGGAGGTAAGAGATAATTTATCACTTTCTGCGATGACTTCAGTCGATACTTATATGTTTATTTATTGCATTCAAAAGACGAAGCTTTTGAGGCATTTAAAATATATAAGGCTGAGGATGAAAAACAAAAGGAGAAACGCATTAAAATTCTTCGCTTGGACAGAGGCGGAGAATACTTTAACCGAAAATTTGATGCATTCTGCGAAGAGGAAGGCATCATACATGAGAGAACTGTACCATATACTCCCCAACAAAATGGTTTGGCTGAGAGAAAGAACCGAACCTTGGTAGAGATGGCTAACGGCATGTTAAATCAATCGGGTATACCTCGTAATATGTGGGGGAAGCTGTGTTAACCGCATGTTATGTTCACAATAGGATCACTAGTCGTGTGATACCTACGAGTCCATATGAGTTGTGGATAGGAAGAAAACCAAACCTAGAGTATTTGAGGGTTGGGGGTGTCTTGCCTTTATCGCGTACCTGATCCAAAGACACTCAAACTGGGAGAACGAGCTTACAAGAGTGTATTCATTGGATAATGCTCTGCATAGTAAGTCTTACCGGTTGTTGGATGACGAATCAGGTACAGTTGTAGAATCTAGAGATGTGAAATTCTTTGAGAACAAGTTTTCTAGAGATGATGAAAACTCAAATTACACCACATCTTCTAGTACTTCTGTGAAAAGAGTCGAACCTTCACCAATGGTTGAAGAACCGAGGAAAAGTACTAGAGTTAAAAAAGAGAAAAGTTATGGAGATGATTTCTTTCTTACCTGGTTGAGGAAACTCAAAAGAAAGTGACGAGAGAGGTCATTTTCGCTGTTAATTTGGATGATGATCCTAAAACTTTCAGTGAAGCAATGTCATCAAGAGATGCTCCTTTGTGGAAGGAAGCAGTCAATGATGAAATGGATTCCATTATGGGAAATGGAACTTGGGAGTTAGCTGATCTACCCAAAGGAAATAAACCTATTGGATCCAAATGGATTTTCAAAAGGAAGTATCATCCAGATGGATCCATCTCTGCCTATAAAGCGCGATTAGTTGCTAAAAGGTATAGGCAGAGAGAAGGGATCGACTATTTTGATACCTATGCACCTGTGCCTAGAATTAGCTCTATTAGAACTCTAATAGCGGTGTCTGCTTTGAAAGGGTTGTACATCCATCAAATGGATGTAAAGACTGCATTTCTAAAAGGGTATCTAAATGAGGAGATTTATTTGGATCAACCATAAGGGTTTGTGATGCCTGGACAAGAGAACAAAGTGTGTAGACTTATTAAATCTCTTTATGGTTTAAAGCAAGCTCCTAAACAGTGGCATGAGAGGTTTGACACCACTGTGACTGCTTTCGGGTTTCGACACAATAGTGCTAATAGGTGTATCTATACTAAATGCGAACCCGGTTATACAGTCGTGATTTGTCTCTATGTTGATGATATGTTGATCATTAGTACTCACCTTGTAGGTATTTCTGAAACTAAGAAATATCTGTCCTCGAACTTAAAGATGAAAGATCTAGGAGAAGTTGATACCATTCTTGGGATCAAGGTGAAAAGAACTGAAAGTCAGATTTCTCTAAGTCAATTTCATTACATAGAGAAAATTCTGACTAAGTTTCAACACTTGAACATAGAGTTTAATACCCCATTTGATCCAAGTGTGAAACTTAATGTGAACTCAGGGAGAGCAGTGGCTCAACTGGAGTATGCGAGTGCTATTGGAAGTATGATGTATGCAACACATTGCACTCGTCCTGATATTGCTTTTGTTGTAAGCAAACTGAGTTAGTATACTGTCAATCCAGGGACAGAACACTGGAAAGCAGTGGGTAGAGTACTTGGATACCTGAAAAGGACCAGTAACTTAGAACTGACATACACTTCTAATTCCAGAATACTCGAAGGTTATTCTGATGCCAGCTGGATTGATCACACCAGTGATTCAAAATCTACAAGTGGGTGGATTTACACTCTAGCAAGAGGAGCAATTTCTTGGGGGAGCAAGAAACATACGTGTATTGCCCACTCAATTATGGAAGCTGAGTTCATAGCACTAGCTGCGGCTGGTAAGGAAGCAGGGTGGATTAGAGATCTACTTACGGACATCCGTTTGTGGGATGTTCCAATGCCGTATATTCCCATGTATTATGATAGTGAGGCCACACTATCTAAAGTATACAACGCAGTGTATAATGGGAGGTCAAGACACATAGGTCTACGGCACAATTATGTGAGACAACTTCTTGAAAGTGGTACCATCAAGGTTGTCTATGTCAAGACGAGTAGGAACTTGGCTGATCCGTTTACTAAACCTCTGACGAGAGATTTGATAGTGAATACCGCGAGAGACATTGGTCTAAAACCACAATAGAATCGTTAGTGATGGAAACCCAACTTGAACTTAGTGCTCCTATTTCTCAAGTTTAATGGGTAAAAAAGAAGTCACTTAACGATAGAAGGTACTATCAATTTCTGATAGATCCATGTGAGGTATGATAGTACGTCGTTGCCGAGAACTAGGGTGAGCTAATGCTCTTAACAAAGTTTTGGAGGCATCCAAGCAACGTGGATGATGTAAAACTTTGCCTATATGATCTAGGGGTGGTGCCGCCTCGAGTGAAGATAAGTGGTTTGTCTTCTAAAGGATCATGAAAAGGGTTTATAGCGCACGGCCATATTCGCGCTCAGTGAGAACGCAAAGTCGACCGGTGATTTGTGGGGGTAAACCGAAGGGGGCTATCAGGTTAATGGTTTAATTCCATAGGACACCATCGAATCTGTCTCTTCTTGTTTATCAACATAGACTGTGTTTAATCTTCGTGACACCTAGTGGCATCATCTGTCTAAATGAGAGGAAACATTCCAACTTGGTGGGGGATTGTTGGAAATATTAATGAGGAACATACAAGTTGGTATGTTTCCTCCATCCCACATTGGTGGGGGAGGTGAAAGTTGAGTGCTTTATAAGGGATTACCCCTTATGGGCCTCCAAAGTGTTAAATGGGTTGAGAAGTGGGTCAAGCCCACACACGCGCCGAGCCGAGCCGAGCCCCGAGCTCGCGAATGGGCGCGTTTGAGGCGCGAATGGGAGCGTTTGAGGCGCACTTTGTACTTCGCACGTACGCATCGTCGCGAGGAGCTGAGGAGCTTTTATTTTTAGCTAGGGTCCGGATCAGGTGCGTTAGTGCTGTGGATCGAGATCGGATGAGATAAGATTGGGATAGAGATGAGTTCGAAACTGTGGGGTTTATTTGTATTAATTCGGATTCATGTGGGTTATCTATAGATAACTGAATTCGAAACTAATTGATAATGGTTATCCTATTCCCCGTTTTCCTCATTCTCAGTTATAATCTGAACCCATAAATAAAAGCCTCCTGCTACCCATTCCATACACAATTTTCGCAGCCTTCCTCTCTGGTGTTCCTGTTTCTTCTCCAGCTTCTGCGTTTTCTGATTTCCATTGCTGTTGGAATACCAGATCAGTTCTGCATTAAATCCTGGGAGTTTACGCTGCATCTCCCAGCAATACGAGCGCGTAAAATCCTTTAAGGACAGGAATCATCCGTGCAGTTCAAGAATCTCGGTTTCTTAAATCGCCAGGTTGGTTTTAGTTTTTGCGTGTCATTTAAATTCATCCAATAACGGGACAGTGTCCTTCTACCTTTCTTCAATCAGTTTGTTCAAGTTGAAATAAACTGGTTTGGCTAATAACTCAGTAATTAATAATAAAATAATTATTTTCTGTTTGATTAAATGGTTTTCAACATTTTGCCCTTTTGAGTTTGAATTATAGACGATGTCCTCATATGTATACGTTAGACTGAATAATGATTATTGGTAATCTTTTATCATGTTTAGTTTTTTTTATTTTATTTTTGAACGACAATAGAATGATTTTATTAAATGTTGCAAGTTTCTTGAAACATCAGCAAAACCACCTCGCATCGGTAAACTAAAACTAGAAATTACACCAATTCAACTGTTCTAACGAAAAGGACTTTGTCTTGTTTTTATACCGAAGAACGATTGGGTCTTTAATTATCTCCTCCACTACTTTGGTTTGCAAGGTTGATTTGGTGTTGAAGAGTTTATTATTTCTTGCGCGCCAAATAGACCTTAGTTATTGCTTGTGACCGCCTTTTATTGCTGGTTCACATGTCCACCTTCTGGTAGTGTTAAAATTTCTTTTACTGGAACATTATAAACATCTGGGTAGGATAAATTGCACAGTGACCTCATTTGTGTCCACACTGCTCTTGCAAAATGACATAAGACAAACACTGAACACATGTTCTGTCGATTTCGGATCAGCTTCACAGAAAACACACTCCAACACCTACATGTTTACACCTCGATTAGTTAGTATCGTCTTTGTTCGGATTTTGTTTAAGGTGGAACTTCAACCGAAGTAATTGATCTGCTATGGTAACCCTTATTCTCAGCAGTGCTCGTTTTCCCTCACGTTAAATATTTTCATTCTACTTTGTTTCCTCAAAGATTGCATGTGAATACGCTGCTACTATCACTCAGCCATGTCCATTTGTCTTCTTTATTCAAAAAGTTACATCCGTTCGGCAATCAAATAAAATAATATAGCTGTAATTCGTCCCATTCCCAACCTGCTCTCGGCTCATCCTTCCACTGCCATTTCAAGATACTTAGGCGGTTGGGCTCCATGTTTTTCGAAAAGAGCTGGTAAGAACTCCTTTAGAGGCTCGTCGCTGACCCAAAACGTCAAAAGTGTGTATCCTTTCCTGATCCTACAATAGCCTTGTGTGGCTGCTCAAAATGGCATAAATAAAAACCATTTGTTTGAAGACATCAGATATTAAAGAAGGTTGGCTAGGTCAAGTTCTGTAGCATGTCAAGCGGTTTGGGTTAAATTGGGTCAAAATGTGCAACTTAATAACCAAGTTATAGATGAGTTCGGGTTGGCTTAGAGTGGTTTTTTTACATAGATGGTTTTAACAATTCTTTCAAACATTTTTTCTAGCGACTTGGTGCTCAAACGTTGGGTGGAGGAGATGGTACCAAAATGGCTGGTCTAGACGGCAATGTAGGTATTCATTTTTATACTTTCCCGTTTTGATAATATTTCAATCATTCAATTTGGGGGTTCATTATCATCGCTTATCTCATATTCTTTAGTGGTTGTGAGTGGAAAAAATACATTAATTCAAAGATTATGAATATAATATATATGATCTGGATGTGAGGGATTTTTTAAAAAAAATGTACAAATTTTAAAGATAAATGTGTATTTTAGTTAAATTATATGAATAAGGATGAGGATTCCATTGTGAATGTTCTAATATATAGCTTAATCTTTATTTAGATTTGTTTGATCACACAGTCATAAATGCTTTATAATATAATAGATAAGAGATATATAGTAAACGTAATAATGTTTAATCAAACATTCGCGCATTTATCAATCAAAGGATTTTTAAATGACTCAGGTCCATGTTTGATACCTCACATCAATTGAATACATGTATGAACACTAACATCCATTCTCCCGCATACATACACCTTCATGTGTATGCTGACGCGATATCTACTCCTTTTCACCCAAGTTTCAACACCATAACCATCATACTTTGGTCAAACAAACAACCACCACACCTCCCTTCGTAGAGAAACAGAACTCACCCTCACAAACATCCCCATAACAAACAAACAAAAGGGTTAAACCCCTAAAAGGAACTTTAATCTAGAAAAGCTTAAAGACCCTTTTCTTGGATCAACGACCCGATTTGAGGAAAACACAAATTCTGGGTTCTTGGTACAACAATGGGGATGTTTATGATGGTGAGTTCTACATAGGATGATAGTAAGGTGTTGTTGAGAAGTATGATGGTGATTTGGTTGACCAAAAGGATGATAGTTGAAAGAAATAAAAAGAACAAAAGATTGAAGGAGACTGGGTTGATCAAATGAAGTTTCTAGGTTACGTGCACTGTCAATTTATGCATGCATTTATAGGGGGATTTGAATATTAAAATCGTAAATTCAAAAAAAGTATTAGGTTGAAGTAACCGAAAATTATGAATGAAATTGTACACGTGGGCCACCAAAACAGGTGGGAAATTGTACACGTGGGCCACCAAAAGAGGAGAATGCGTAAGTCGTGAAAGAGAGTCGAGTTTGACTAAACTCAAACTGAGTTTTAGTAATTTATGAGCATTTGAGTAAAATGCTACATACCAACCCAATGCAAAGTTCATGGGTTGGCGGTGACGAATTCAGAATTTTTTTTAATAATGGCATAAATTGATTGAAATAAAAAAAGCAAGTGAAAAACAAGTGTGATCAAAATGGCTCACGTAAAACCAATTAAGTAAAACCAAAATGGTTCCTAGTATAAGATTTTTGATATTTTTGTATAATTTTTTATTGAATTAAAAAAATAAATAAAGTAAAAAAAAAGTTCGGCCAAAATATAATAAATAATAAATAATAAATGCATGAATAAATATAAATAGTAAGTAATATAATAGATTGATTTAACTTTCTATTTATTTTTATTATATTTTGTTGTTTTAAAGTAATTAAAACAAAAGAAAAATCGTTGTTGGAACAGAAAAAAAAAAAGAAAACGAAAAATCCTTGTTGGAAATGACTAGAAAGAAAAGACAAGTGTACAGCTTTTTACAGGTTACTCGAACCTAAGTCAACCTACAAAAGTAAGACTAGTGGGTATGAGGAGGGTCATCCTCATAAGGATAGGTCGCCACGTAGGACGTCATATAACCATCCTCTATGAGATGACCTTTCTAGCAAAATGAAAGGGGTGAAGAATGGTCCTATCCCACTTTAGTTTTTTTGTTTTTTTTTTTGTTATCCAATTTTTAAAAAGAACTTTAATTAACAAATTTTGTTAAACTAAAAAGTTAAAAAACCATTACACTAGTTAAAAAAAATACATAACATAGAAATAAAAAATACACTGCCTACTTGTTATCGTCTTCGTCACCGTCCTCGATGTTTACGTTGGCCCATATATGTTCGATCAAATCGGCTTGAAGGTTTGCATGCGCGAACTCGTTGGTTAGCGAGAACGAGTTTAAATCCTGTCCCCGATCAACTGGGTCAGTATACCCGATAGAAGCATTCTCGTTATACTCACAGATCGCCCGACCTTCGTCTTCAATAATCATGTTATGGAGCAAAATGCAAGCGTACATACAAAGGACACAACCTCTTCGGTGTGAATGCACGTGCCGGTTGTTGAATGATGTTGAATTTTCGTAGAACACCAAAACAAAGTTCGATGTCTTTTCTTGCCGCTTCTTAGCGCTTGGAATTTTTTTCTTTTTTCGTCCTCCGGGTAGGGAACAGTCTTGACAATTGTAGAGTAAGACGGATATATTCCGTCAGCAAGATAATAACAGTGCCTATATTCCACCCCAGAAACTGAAAATCTAATGTCCGGATCCAGTTCCATTTATGACGTCCGTGAAGATCGCTGATTTGTAAAGCACGTTAAGGTCGTTAAGTGAACCGGGAAGACCAAAGAAAGCATGCCAGATCCACAAATCTTGCGATGCCACGCCTCTAGCATTAATGTTGGATGGCCTTGATCGCCTCGTGTATATTGCCTAGCCACGCATTCGGGCAGTTATGCCACACATTCTGGAGTTATGCCACGCCCAATGCATACAATCAATGCTACCGAGCATTCCCGGAAACCCATCCGTGCTTCATGAGCTTGGTACAAATGTTGAACATCATCAGCGTTTGGTATCCGCAAATATTTTTTGCTATACAGTTTCACCACACACTTGCAAAACTGGTACAAACATTCCCCGTAGTTCTTTCCGACATTTGTAAGTACTCGTCCAAAGCGTCGGCTACTGTCCCGTACGCTAGTTGCCGAATGGCCGCGTACACTTTTGTAAAGTGGTGAACCCTCGTTTCCACGAGCATCGTATCGTAAGTGAAAAAAGGGTCGAACGCCGCCAAATCATCAGCCATTCGTATGAATCGCTGGCGCGTCATACGAAACCTACGTCTAAAAATCTCGGCATTGAAAACTGGTGCCTCCGAAAAATAATCGTGCACCAATTTATCGTGAGCTCCTATAAAAAATAGTATGACGAAAGAATGAAAAACGATAGAACGATAAAAAAACAATATGACGAAAGTTATTAAAGAAAAACCTTCACGATCTCTGTTAATCTGTTGTTGTCTGGTTCGTATTTCAGACGAGACATCCTCTTCTGCTTCCTCCTCCATAATAATCTTAGCCGCCCATAGCACAACATTTGCGTTAAACATCTCCCCTTCCCCGAAGATGAGGACCACCAAGAATTAGATTGCATTGTGGGCGGAAAGATATTTTTTTAAGAGTATGTTTATAAAAAAAAAAGAGTGTTTTGGGTTGAAAGTGAGAATAAAATGTTAAAGAGTGGTTTTTATAGAAAAAGGGGTTTTTTATTTTAAAATTTATATTTGGGGTAAAGTAGCCGTTACAACAGCTGTATGTTTTGAATTCGGCCCGTGAGACCGGCTCCTGAATGCCGCTGAGGATGAAGCCAACCCAAGGGGGTAGTGTGGGGGTACGGCGTCGGGCATTGCCGGGCATATGCCGGCCCCCATACCCACTAGCATAACAAATAATACTCATTCTTTTATATCATCTTTCCCCTCTAACCTCATGTTTGCCGCTGCAACAGGTTAACCTGCCGGAAAAAAAATTCCGGTGAACTTCATTTTCACATTTCTTCTATTACTACTCATTTAACTACTATTTGATTTGTAATTTTTCAGTAAAAGTTTACTTTTTTTTTTTGAAGGCACCAAATTATGAATGAGACCATGAGGTTACGTGGCCGTTTGTGTAGTCCCATAAATGATCTTTGCTGATTCTTTTAGTAATTAATTAACATGAAGGCCAAACAAATAAGCTTTACTGGTTATTTTAGTGTAACATTTGATTTATGTTTTGAATAGTAGTCTGATTATTTATTTTGGTATCTTGTTATTTCTATTATTTAGTTGATTTTATACCTAATATATACAAATATTTTGAGACATGTGTCATAGTTTTAAGCCTTCTTAGCATGTTTTTCATGTCTATTTCTCGTTAATGTTAATAGCCAATGAGCTATAGCATTGACATTCACCTTATGAAGAACTGAAAATTTGAATTTGAGGTCATAGATGTCAAGATTCCAACCAAGTTTTATTGCAGTAGCCTTCCAGCGAATTTTCCATGTAATTGGAGATGGTGGGCTTAGGCTACCTATGCTCTTTGCGATAGTGGGAGTATGGGGTTGCATTTGCATTGGATTACCCCGGGTAGCCGGACTTTTATTTTGTTGGTCGTTCAAAAAAAATAATGTTAATAAAATAATAAACTTGTAGATTTTTAATATAAATTTAATTATGAATACGTATTATTTATTTATGGAAACTAGTATATCATTAACCTAATGAATGTAATATAAAATTTAATTAAACCACTACATACTATAACGGACTAGTTAGCAAGAGTTCCACCATCGTAAGAGTGATGTGATACTCATTTTCACTCATTAACCATTACCACTATCCATGATCTAAAAGTAAGTAAACTCTAATTCTAATAAGATACATTTATGAAAAAAAAACTAGTAATTAGATTCGCGTGTTTTGCAACGAAGGTACATTGTAAACAACAAACCAATTAGTTCAAGCTTTATGTGAATAATGTGAAGTGCATACCATATGAAAACAGACATATCCGAATTTAACTCAAAAGCATTGTGGTTCAATCAAAATGTAAAGTAATCGAATTTATGTTGTACACTCATAACGTTTTTATATCTGACCCGACCCATACATAGGAAACATGCAAACAAAGAGCATAAAACGTGTATAAAGGAAAACTGGCACGTGCAATTAAAAGTATTCACATCAAGGGTTGAAATTTTACCCCTAGCGTGTTGTGGCGGCGTCGAAATTTAGAGTAACTCGAAATTATACTGTCGAATGAGAATGCATTATATATGACCCCATTCGATTCATAACTAATTTTACGGCAAAACGTAGACCAACTGAAAATGCACATACAATAAGCACGAAAACGTATTATATTTGAGCTTACTTGCTTTACGAACAAAAAAGTTTACGTCGAAACATAGAACAACTCGAATTTATAACGATACATAAATAAAAATACGCATGTAAAAATAGTTTTTTTTTTATTTTTGTATAGGAACGAAAAGGGTAAACACGTAACTTTAGAAACTCGAGTGGGTCAAAATGATATTTTACAAAGTTTTTAAACATAGCGACAAATTAGTTTTTTTTTAAAGAATGTAAAAATAGTTTTTTTGGTAGATGAACGAAAGCGGTAAACACCGAACTTTAGAAACTCGAGTGGGTGAAAATGATATTTACAAAGTTCTTAACACAACGACAAATTAGTTTTTAAAATAAAAAGAAAATTAGTTAAATATACAGGGATTAGTTTGAGTTACATAAAAATTGTAGTTTTCAAAAGTTGAGAGGTTGTAAATGAAGTAATACTATAGGGCTGAGCAATCAATCCAGATGGTTATGTGAAAGATTCTCTCACATTGTTATGGTAGATTTGCAGCCATGGTGGATTTATCATCCTTTGTTCCGTTGTTTACATATCTAAGCCTTATATACGATCATTTCCTCTTATTTTGTTAAAATGCATGAACAGGAAATTACTTTATCTTATGAACAATGATTTTGCAAATTAAAAAGATATGAAATAATAAATTTATCATGCTCTAAATATATTTAATCAACCTGTAAATATTCAGGTCGTGTTCCGGTTTATAGGTATGACATGATTTTTATGTTCGGACAGTGTTCAAGTTCGTCTAAAATTTTCGGATTCGTTTTTAACCCGTTAACCTGCGAACCCGACCCTTTAGCACCCTTATTACAGACGTTTATTTCTTGAGCTTTGACATCATTTGTTGTTGTTGATGATGATAATCTATTCCCTGTAAGAACAAAAAAAAGATGAGGGAATAGTGCCAAGCAGCTGCTTAGCACTCCCCTATTGATCCAACCAATACGATTTTACCCCAGCTTTAAAATTACGATTTGTCATCAGTTTAAAATTACGTTTTTACCCCGGTTCAAAATAAAATTATGCTTTTGCCCAAGCTAAAAAAATACAATTTTTCCCTCAGTTCAAACTTACGATTTTCCTCTGTTTAAATTTACAGTTTTGCCATTAGTTTTGTTTTTTTCCTTCCTAGCCAAATTACGATTTTGCTCTGAATTTAAATTCACATTTTCTCCATCGTTTTTGTTTGTTTCCCCAGTCAAGTTACGCTTTTGCCCTAGCGTAAAATTACAGTCATGCCATCGTTTAGTTTTGTTTGACAAAATTGTGGTAGTTTTTGTTTTAATTCCCTATAAAAACAAAAACAAGACGACGCTCATTTGTCCTGAAAAATTACAATTTTCCTTAATTTTAAATTATAGATTTTCCATCGTTTTTGTTTTATTAAGCAAAAGTATGAAAATGTTTTATTTTAATTTGTTGAGTCAATAAAACTAACCGGCGGCAATCAACTACCTTTTTTTTCTTTTTTTAAGTTAATGTATAATTTGAAAGCAAACTCAAGTATTAAAATACAATGGGAATAGTGTGAGGGTGCCTGACACTTCCTAGTGGTCCAACCAAATTACAATTTTGTCCGTTTAATTTTACACTTTTGTTATTGGTTTTGTTTTTTTTCTCTCTTCTAGCCAAATTACGATTTTACCCTCAATTCAAATTTAGAGTTTTGCCACTGTTTTTTCCTGTCAAATTAGATTTTGCCCCCTAGTGTAAACTTATAGTCATGCCGTCATTTTTTTTTACAAAACTATGGTAGTGTTTTGTTTTAATTGGTTGACTCGGTGTAACTATTATTCATGCCAAGCGACTGCCTGGCATACACTCATTTGTTTTGCTTCCAGTTTAAAAATTATAATCTTTCTATTGTTTTAGTTTTTTAGTAAAAGTATCGTAATGTTTTGTTTTTGTTGGTTGACTTGATGTAATTTTTTTTGAAATCGTGTTATGAGTAGTATGTACAAGTAATGAAACACAGACGTACATGTTTGATAGAGAAATATTAGGCTTAGTGCCCCGCAACGCAGACAGGGTGAAAACTAGTTTAGTATATTTGTTTACTTGTATCTATATTGGGTTCTAGATTATAGATGGAGTGTGTACACTAAATTGCCTAATGCGCCAGGTGCCAATGGCCAAGTGGAAGGCGATGATGACCTTCCTCTATCTGACACAAAGGCGTGTGACTATAGTTAGGCGCATGGGAGGCGATTTTTGGGTTTAAAAAATTAATAGAATATTATTTTTTTGGTTTACAAGTGAAATACAATCAAACACAAACATTTATAATATACTTATATATATTATTATGTTTGTTTGTTTACATTACATTTATTTTTTCTTCTACGAGTATGCACCTTTTTTGCGCCTTGTGTTTAGGGCTTAGCCGAACCCTTTGCGCCTTGAGGGTTTCATGCAACTTGACTAATTATGAGTGTGTTTAGGATAGCTTATTTAAATGGCTTACGAGCGTCATTTAATCACTTTGAGATGTTTGGATGAGGAAAAATGTTTGTACTTATTTGCTTAATTTAAGGTCATGTAATTCACTAAACAAATCAAGATCTCTTATGGCTAGAGGTGCAAACGAGCCGAGCTGCTTGAGATCGGCTCAAAAGAATGCTTGAACGATCCGAGCTTAAACGAGCTCGAGCCTGAGCCCGAGCTTCGCATATCGAGCTCGAGCCGGCTCGCGAGCCTAAACAAGCCTGTTGTCTATACATTTTTTTATTAATATATTAAATATATATTTAAATACTAATGATTAATATTTATAATTTATGAAAAAATACTAAATTATATATAAAATAAAAATTATAATCAATTTAAATTGATTAGGATCTGATAAACAAGCCGAGCTCGAGCTTGAAAAATTACCTGCGAGCCGAGCTCGAACTTTAGAAACAGAGCTCGAATCGAGCCAAGCTCGAGCTCTCATAAGTGAAATGAGCTCGAGCTCGGCTCAGCTCGTTTGCACCCCTACTTATGGCTAACTGATTGTTCTTGGTAGTGATTAACCGCTGGAAACTTTTTCATGGTATAAGGGAAACTAATGCAAATGACAATGATGACCCATTGACCCCACCAAGCTTCATTATTTAAACAAAGAAGATTGCCTCTTATATTGGATTTTGGTGGGGAGCTTATCAATGAAGATGGTGGTACCCGTGAAGAAGATGAAGAGAGTGATGAAGTGGAGGAACAAAAAAAGTTGACCATGTTGCCCTTTTCAGCTTGGTTTAGATGATTTGTAATATATTTATCATGCTTAGTTTTTTTTTTCTTTGTTTAACAAGAAAATAACAATTTAATGGTTTAGATGATTTGTAATATATTTATCATGCATAGTTTTTTTTTTCTTTTGTTAACAAGAAAATACCAATTTTATAAAATCTAGCAAGTTGCTAAACTAAAACTTTAAATTATACAAATCCAACCATTTGGTAGCATGTCAAGCGGTTTGGGTTAAATTGGGTTGGGTCAAAATGTGCAACTAAACAAGTTATAGATGGGTTTGGATTGGCTTAGAGTGGGTTTACCTGGATGGGTTCAATAATTCTTAGAGCATTATTCAGGCGACTTGGTGGTGGGTAGATGGGATGGTTGTGCAGGGAAAAGAGGGAGAGGAACGGGTGGCAGGTATGGACGACGATGGTTGTTGGTCGGCAACATAGGTTTTCGTTTTTATAGTTTCCGGTTTCAATAACATTTCATTTATCATTGAATTTAAGGGTTTACTATTATCCCCTATCTCATCTTTTTGAGTGGTTGTGAGTGGAAAAGATAGTAATTCGTTGATTATGAATATATATGATTTGGATGAGGGGTTTTAATAAATTTAAAAATCTTAGAGCTAAATGTGTATTTTAGTTAAATTATATTATGAATGAGGATGAGGCTTCCATTCTGAATGCTCTTTTTTTAACGGTGAATTTTTTGCTCTTTGTAAGATTTGAACGTAAGACCTCGTACTTAAGTGTTTTAAAAAAGTTTTACCTTACCACTGGACCACCAACCTTACTAATTCTATATGCTCTAATATATGGCTTAATCTTTATTTAGAGTTTTAAATCATCTAGTCATAAACACCTGATAATATAATAGATAAGAGATATATAATAAACATTACAATTTTTTGATCAAACATTTGTGTATTATATTAGTCAAAGGATGTTATACGAATCAAGTCCATGTTTGATACCTCATTCGAAGTGAATACTTGTCACCATCTACACATGTATGAACATTGAAATCCATTCTCCTGTATGCATACACCTGTTAGAAGTTGATTCACAGAACACTGAATTGAGGTATGTATTTCTGTATATTTTCATTACAAGAAAGGTATTGAATTTATACACAAAACCGTAATCTAAATATAGAAGACAGCTTGGTTTACGGCTGGATTTACAGCTGATTACCAGCTGTCTTCGATCCTGCTAATCTTAACAGCTGATTACTAGCTATGTTTGACCCTGCTAAACTTGGGAGATGATGCTTGACTGATCCCGTAATCTTTTATTTTCAACACTCCCCCTCAAGTTAAATAGTTGGATTTCCAAATTTCAACTTGCCCAAACAATCGCTGAAAATTTTCCCGTTAACTGCTTTTGTTAGAATGTCAGCAAGCTGATCCTTTGGTCGAACGAATGGTAGTTCAATCGTCCCATCTTCCAATTTTTCTTTGATGAAGTTCCTATCAACCTCCACGTGTTTAGTTCGATCATGTTGTACTGGGTTTTCTGAAATCTGAATCGCAGCTTTATTATCACACATAATCTTACTTGTTTCTTTTGACGGAAAACCAATCTCAGCTAAGAGTCTCCGCATCCACATGGCTTCTGTTAAACCTCGAGCTATACCTCTAAATTCAGCTTCTGCACTTGAAAGAGCAACCACCTTTTGTTTTTTACTTCTCCAAGTAACAAGATTCCCTCCAACTAACGTGAAGTAGCCTGTTGTTGATCTCCGACTTGCCTTATCTCCTGCCCAGTCTGCATCGGTATAGATTTGAACATTTAGGTGTCCATGTGATTGAAACAGGACTCCATGACCCACTGTTCCTTTGAGATATCTAATAATTCTCCAAACTGCTTCCATATGTGACTGTTGAGGTTGGTGCATGAACTGACTTACTACCCCTACAGCATAGGCGATGTCTGGACGAGTATGTGAGAGATATATTAGTTTTCCCACCAGCCGTTGGTATCTTTCTTTATTTGCTAATTTTGCTCCTTCTTCCATGTAAAGCTTTTGGTTTACACTCATAGGAGTATCTGCTGGTTTGCAATCGATCATTCCAATTTCTGCCAACAGGTCTAAGACATACTTCTTTTGACTAATGAAGATTCCTTGTTTCGACCTTAGTACTTCAATACCGAGGAAATACTTAAGTCTGCCCAAATCTTTCATTTCAAATTCAGCAAACAAGTTCTCTTTGAGTTTTACCATTTCTTCTTTATCGTTCCCTGTAATGATCATATCATCTATATAGATAATTAGGCAGGTTACGAGTTTTCCTCTTTTTTTGAGAAACAAAGTATGATCGGCATTACTCTGTTTATATCCAAACTTTTTCATAGCTATCGTAAATCTGCCAAACCAAGCCCGGGGAGATTGCTTCAAACCATAAAGAGACTTCTTCAGACGGCAAACTTCTCCAGTTTTGAAATCTTTTGTGAATCCTGGAGGAGCATCCATAAATACCTCCTCATCTAGGTCCCCGTGTAAAAAGGCATTTTTTACATCAAACTGTTGAAGCGGCCACCCTTCATTTGCAGCTATCGAAAAAAGAACCCTAATTGTGTTCATTTTTGCAACTGGGGAGAATGTTTCAGCATAGTCAATCCCATGTGTCTGGGTGTACCCTTTTGCTTCCAGTCGGGCTTTATATCTTTCAATTGTACCATCTGGTTTATACTTAACCGTATAGACCCAACGACACCCCACGGATTTCTTTCCCAATGGGAGAGTACATTTTTCCCAAGTATTGTTCTTGATTAGGGCTTCCATTTCCGTTTTCATTGCTTCCTTCCAATGTTCAGATTTTAAGGCTTGATCCACGTTTGTAGGAGTTTCTTCGGAATAAACAGATGAGATAAAGGCTTTGGCTTCCTTGGTGAAATTTCCATCGGCCACACCAGCTATAGGGTAACTAGATCTTCTTGGTTCTTTTTCAGGAGAATACCGTTTCGGAGGAACCCCTCTGTTTGTTCTAGGGGTAACACATATCTTGATGGTGGTTCTTCTTGTCTGGATTCATCTGCCTGCAAATTTTCAGTTTGTTCTGTGGCAGTTTCATGATTAGAAGTACTGGTATCCTCGGAGTCATTAGAAACTTCAAAAATACCACCAGACTGAATAGGATGAGTATTACTTACCTCGGACACCAGGTTAGGAGGAACATTAGGACCGTCAGTGGCACTGAAATTCAAGTCTGGTGACTCTGTAGTAGGTGACTCTGTAGTTGGTACATAGGGCACATATTTTAACCAGCTTAGTGTGTCTAAACACTCCTTCTCCCCCTGACCACTGAGTTGGGAATTGTAGTAATACTCGGTTTCAAGAAAGTCACAGTTTATTGTGGTGAACATATGACGTGTTTTTGGATTATAACATCTGTATCCCTTTTGATTCATTCCATACCCAACAAAGACACATTTTTCAGCACAAGGGTCAAGTTTGGTTCGATCTGATTTAGGTATGTGAACAAAGGCAGTACATCCAAAGATTCGTGGTTGAAGAGTAAGAACTGAGGGTAGTTTGAAGAATTTTGAAAGGGTGTGTAACGGAGTGTTAAGCTTTAGGATTTTTGTTGGGAGTCGGTTGAGAAGATAGGTAGCAGTAGCAAGGGCTTCAGGCCAAAAATATTTCGGGACCTGGGATTCGATTAGGAGAGCTCGTGTCATTTCTAGCAAAATGCGATTTTTCCTTTCGGCGACACCGTTTTGTTCTGGGGTGTTTGGGCATGTAGTTTGGTGGATTATTCCCTTGTCTTGGAAAAAGGATTTAAACGAGGTATTAACAAACTCACCGCCATTATCAGATCGGAATATTTTGATGTTTGTTTGAAATTGGGTTTGGATCATGGCGTAAAACATAGTGAACTTTTCAAATACTTCGGATTTGTTTTTCAAAAAATAAACCCAGGTCATTCGGGTACAATCATCAACGAACATCACAAAGTACCGAAGGTTTTGCCCCCCAAGAACTGGGGCAGGACCCCATACGTCAGAATGGATTAATGAAAATGGCAAAGCAGCCTTAGTATTATTGGGTTTAAAAGTTTTTCTATGGCTCTTTGCTAAAACGCATGTTTCACAATGTGACATAGAATTAACTGGAAATAGTTTTGGAAATAAAATATGCGAATAACTTGTAGAAGGATGACCTAATCTTCGGTGCCATAGCCAAGCTTCTCGTTCCGATGTCCCATGAGTCAGCATCACAGCACCACTTTGAGTCACCTCATCCACATAGTACAACCCTTGATTTTCAGTGCCACGCCCAATGATCACTCCCGTCCTGATATCCTGTAAAATACAAAACATAGGGTACATTAGGACAATACAGTTGAGTTCCTTTGTGACATGGCTGATGGAAAGCAGCTTATGTGATAACGAAGGAACATAAAGACAATTAGAGATTTTTATCGTGGGTGAAATCTCAATAGTCCCTCCCGATTTTACATCCATTATTCCTCCGTTTGCCGTTTGAATATGTGTTTTTTCTGGTTTGGTTGTTGAAATAATATCCGATAGCTCATAAGTCATCGTATCGGTCGCGCCACAATCAAAAATCCATAGTTTTTGTTTTTTGTGATGTTTGTGGGCCATATTGATATTTCCCTTATTTTCAGGGACTAAATGCGCAATATTCGTTTCTTTATAACTTGTGTGTGACCTAGGGTTATTTCCCTTATTTTCAGGGACTAAATGCGCAATATTCGTTTCTTTAAAACTTGTGTGTGACCGAGGGTTTGGTTGCGCCCCAAACCCTTTACCTGTTGCAGTGTTGTCTTCTTCTTCATCTGCTTTGGCCATTCCGTCGAACCCCGATCTGCTCCGGCTTTCTTCTCTGGTGACATCACGGCTGCCGGTGCTAGATGACTTCCCCTTTTCCGTAGTCTTTGTGCCTCTCTTCTGACCATCAGACCACCATTCAGGATACCCAACGAGTTTGAAACATTGTTCCCGGGTATGTTTCGTCATACCACAATGGTCACATTTGAGATGAGTTTTGTCATCTCTGCTTACGGATCCAGTTCTTCTTCCGTCAAACCGTCGGAGCCCTTTCGATGCAAGTCCTGCCCCTTCTATTTCTGTGGCTATTAGACCTGCTGCGATGCCCTGTGCGTCATTGAGAGGTGTTCCGAGAAGTTTTTGGTGAGCGGCCTCCTTGCGAACAGTGGCATATGCGGCTTCTGCAGTCGGAAGTGGTTCCGACCGGAGTATTTCCCTCTTTATAGGGTCATACTTCCGGTCAAGGGCATTTAAGAACTGGAAGAGTTTTTGCTCAGTTCGGATTCTGGAGTATGTTTGAATATCCGTTGAACAAGTCATCGGATTCGGATCAATGCGGTCGATTTCTCCCCATATGCCTTGGAGGGTGATCCACAATTCTTCGAGAGAAGTATTGTTCTGTTTGATGTCATTTGCTTTGACATGAAGATTAAAGGTTTGGAGCTTGTCACGCCCACTGCTATATGTTATAGCCAGGGCATCCCACAGCGATTTTGCTGTCGGAAATTCGGTTAGATTGCTGGCGAGGGTTGGTTCGATGTTTTGTATGAGCCATGAGAAGACGACTAGGTCGTCCTGTTCCCATTGCTCATATTCTTCACTGGTTTGGTTCGGTGGGTTGGTTGATAAATGGTTTAGAAAGGTTTTTGATTTACCGCCTATGGCTACCCTCATCATCCGGGTCCATAAGGCATAATTCTGGCTGTTGAGCTTGAGGTTTATTTGAAGGTTATCGGACAGTTTTGGGTTTCGGTTTTGTGGGTTGAGGCCATTCTTGAGAAGATTGGCGATTTGAATTGATAGATCTTCTCCCAAGTTACCGGCTTCGGCCATGGCAGCTTGGTTGAGAGGATGATTGGTTTGGGTGAGCAAGGTAAATGATGAACAGGTCAAGAACGACACTGCTCTGATACCATGTTAGAAGTTGATTCACAGAACACTGAATTGAGGTATGTATTTCTGTATATTTTCATTACAAGAAAGGTATTGAATTTATACACAAAACCGTAATCTAAATATAGAAGACAGCTTGGTTTACGGCTGGATTTACAGCTGATTACCAGATGTCTTCGATCCTGCTAATCTTAACAGCTGATTACTAGCTATGTTTGACCCTGCTAAACTTGGGAGATGATGCTTGACTGATCCCGTAATCTTTTATTTTCAACAACACCAAGTCTATACCATCCCGATATCGACTCCTTTTCACTCAAGTATCAACACTAGAACAATCATACTTTGGTCAACCAAACCACCATCATACCTCTCTTTGTAGAGATAGAACTCACCCTCATAAGCATCCTCATTGCTGCCAAGAACCCATGATTTGTCACTTTTCTTTGAGCCATCGATCCTCTTTATCTCTTCATTTAGGAAAACTCAAATTATGGATTCTTGGTTCGACAAAGGGAGTTGTTTATGGAAGGTATGAAGGTGATTGGGTTAACCAAAAGTATTATAGTTGAATGAAAATATAAGAACAAAGGTATGAAGGTGATTGGTTTCATCAATCTGGCTATGGATTCGGGTTTGCGGTTGATTCCATAATAGCTTTTGATGGAGATAATAATGGTTCTAGATTATTATGATCCTGCCAATTTATACATGCATATACGGGTGGTTTGATGTTTAAATATTGAAATTGCAAATTCAAATAAACGAAAAGCTTGAGGTAACCGAAAATTATGAATGAAATTGTACACGTGAGCCACATAAACAATTAAGTGGATAAATAAGGAGTGCAATAACTTATAGAGCCACCGACTAATTCCATAATAAATTTGGCCTGTGAGATTAAATAATGGCCAATGAACTTACATGTTTAACACATTTAAAAAGGATGTAAAAAGGATGGGCCGAACATCCCACTTATTAATATGGGGAAAATGTGGACTAAGAAATTTGTTGAATAGATTTTGCGTGGAGATCAACTGGTATTATAATATATGGTAACATGGCCAAACGCTCGACTATCATCTACACAGCACTACACACATCCAATTTGGCTCTATGCCTCTATCCCATATCCAAATTGTGATCGTATAGCTACTCAAATTAAGTTATAAAACGAAAATAAATCTAGTATGTAATATCAAATGTTATTATAGTTGTATTTTAGTTCATCACTATAAACTCGTGATATTTGATTAGCTAATAACTATTAAGTACATATGAACTTGTCTTATCTTTTATAAATAATTTAAATCAACATATTTACGAAATAATCTAGTTATCCACAGTTGCGGATCCAGGAAATTTTTTCACAGGGGTGCAGAAATTTTTTAACATTATTTGTCTGTTGCTAGATAATAGTTTTCCGGGTTAGATCGGGTTGGATCGGTCCTATTGCTATATAATAAGATATCGACAAGTGTTTTAAATTGATTGATAATCATAAAAATAAGTACCGGCGGTCCTAATAAAATCTACACCTTACAAATGTTGTTCATGACACTGCCATATTAAAAACACTTGTTTTAGAAAAATTAAAAGGTATAGTTATCATATTTACAAATGTAAAAGGTAGGTTATATTAATTAACGCTCTCACTATTCACACACCCCTATATTTTATTCTTACACTCTTTTTCAATCTTCTATATATATTAATTTATTTTTATATGTATATTATATATATATATAATATATATAGTGAGAGATAGAAGGGATGAGTATGTGAAAATTAACTCTCTAATTAAATTGGAGTGTTAATAAAACCACACATCAAAATCTTATTTTCACACTCTCTATAACCCGTATAGAATAATCTGACATGACAAATATTGGTTTGTATAATGCTATATGACTCGTATAGATGGAAAAAAATATTAGATCGTATACCATCTATATGAGTCGTATAACATTATATAAAAATTGAGTCGCATAATATTATATGAGTCGTATAACATTTTATTTGGTCGTATAATGTTATACGGCTCTTATCATGGAGACAGATAACAGGAGCCGTTAAATTATTAGAAAGTAACATAATAAAAGGAGATGCTATATTTGACTAGTTGTGAAATAAGAAATAAATAGAAAAACATGTGTTGCCATGTGGCAGCCCCTTAGTGGCTTCACTAATAAATTTAGACAACTTTAACTATTTTTCTATTTCTCACTACATAAACTTTTATTTACATAAATACCCCTACAAGACTAAATCACCTTTTTCTCCGATCCATTCCTGCAACTTTTTTTCATGATGACCTTTTTTTATTTCTTTTCTTTGTATCTTCTCCATCATGATGGTCAAAGTTCAAGGGGTACGATTGCAAAAATTTAAGGGGCGCTCAGATTTTCTAACGAACTGTATGACACTAAATATTTATATTTTAATGGGGCCGTCGCCCACCTTAGCTATATACTAGGTCCGCCCCTGGTTACCCACTTAAAGAGGCTAGCCTATAAATAGTAAAAGAGATTAAATCAAGTTTGACTAAACTCAAACTGAGCTTGGTTAATTTATGAGCACTCGAGTTCGAAAAATGCCACATATAGACCAACCCAATGCACAGTCCATGGGTTGCCATCAGTGGCGAAACTAGCCATTAAATCAGGGGTAGCCCAAATAAAAACTTTTATCGTACAATCATACAATATTAAAAAACGACAATAAAAAATAAAGTATAACAAATACTAACAGATTTTTCCTCTTCTTTTTTTCATAGCTTGAAATCGTTCCGTTACATTGTGTCTTTTACTTTATGAAAAAAAATCATTTTCGACCGCAAAACCATGGCATTGTTCAAAAATTTCGGGCCATTCAATGGCATAAATCCGCCTTGACAAGCTTCCATTTAAAGAAAAAACATCTTTCAACGGTTGCGGTTGCAACCGGTAAAAGCAAATTCAGCTTACTACCCGATAAACCAAATGACAAGAACTATGTGTTCCCGTTTCAACCATAACAGTGCAAGATCACCTATTCATTCAAGTTTGACAAATCTATCATCATTTCTTATATTGTGACGAAATGACTCACCAAAAGAGTCCCTATTTCTTGTGTAGTAAAATCATCCGGGTACATCTTAGCGAACGCCACTATGCTTCGATGGATCAAACTTAGAAAACCCGTTACAAGGATTTAAACCGACATATTTTTTATCAAACTAGTTGTTACCTCACTAATCGATTTCCTAATTCTTGAATTTGCATGTCCAAAACCTCATTAAAAATTGTCAACTTCAAAATAATGTCGATTTGGAATGACATTCTTTAGATTTCTTAGATTACCATAATTTCTGTCAGGTTCCAACATTGTAATGTTGTATTTTTAAAAAGGAAGTCACTTTTTCCAACATCGGAAACCCATCTTGTCTTAAAGCATTTAATGCTCGTTTTGTTCCATTTATCAAGTTGGCCGCTTTTAATAAATCTACATTTGTTTGTTGAATTTTTTGAAATAGCATTTGTGTAGCTTAAAACATCTCACATCAAGTGCATATAAAAAACTAACTCGAGTTTTTTTAAAATATGATTGAATACCTTTTGCATTTGTTCATTGTTGACTACAATCTCCATCTTCTTTAACATATTGAAGTATGGTAACAACTTACGAAAACAATCCACGCAAACTGATGATTCTTCTATGATGTGAACCCCATCGTGTATCACCGGCTCGTGCTAGGGAAACCTCTTGGTTTTATGCTTTTTCCGTTTTAATTTCACTTTCAAGTATTTCTTTTTCCACTCACTTTTTTTGCCTCCCTTAACAAGATATGCCCTTTGTTGGGACTAATCTTGTCATAACTCAAAATTTGAAGGGTGCTAAGTGGTTTAGTTTATTTTTGGTGTATTAACTATTTATGATAGTTTATTTTATTATTATTTAGGTTTCCTAATTCTAGTCTAGGTATGTTTCTTGGGCATCAAGGTTGTTTAGTATAAATAGGAGTTATATGTTTAGGGTTTATGTACCTTCAATTTTAATCAAAGTATTCTTCCTTGTTAAATCTTTTGTTAATTATATTGGAGGGGGCCTGATTTACAACAATTGGTATCAGAGCTTACTGGCTGAATGCGAAAAAAAAAAAAGAAGAGGTTGAGATGAAATTACAATCGCTTTTCGTTACGTGATTGTTCGATGCAAGGATGTGCAAACGAATTCTACTTAATGGTGGATGGTGAATATGGGATTCACATAGTCAAACCATGTGTCGTGATAATAATTGGTTTGAAAGAAAAGGTGGATTTTTATTTCTTGGATGATGCAAGAAATAAGGTGTTAATGGGGGAACAAACTTTTTTTGGCGGCTACTTCTTTGGAAGAAAACAAAGAATGGTTGGTACTTTTAATATTGTTTGAACCAAAGATATTTGGAGGTTGTTTTGATCGACTAAAGGGAGTAGAAAAAGAGTTTGATCGAGGTTGGGTTTCGAAAGCTTCTTAGTCGTGAAGGGGAATCAACGGGTGATTATTCCTGCGGCAGGTAAAAAAACCAACGTATTTGGGTGCATCAGAAACGAGTCAGCAGGGCTGAATGGGGTTCGTTTAGCAACCAAAGAAGACAGAATAGTGGTGGCTTGTCATGTTGGCGGTCGATAGCAACGGGTGCAGATCGATCAGGGAAGTTTCTTCGTGTAATAATCCGATCAAGGTTACTTTCTTTATGTTATTCACAAGGGAAAACAAAGGACGGAACAACAGGTGGTTGTGGTCTTTGTTGGTGGGTTGATATTTGCGGGAAGGCATATCGATGAGGAGTCTGATATGGAGGTAAAACTACGATCTAGAAGGCAGGTGCAAGAGGGTTTGTTGATCAAATGGCAGCAGCAGGTTGTAGTGATCAAGGTTGTGATCAAACAACAGCAGGACTGTCGCAATCAAGGAGCAGAGATTGCAGGCTCGATCAAAGGAGAAAACCCAGGTGAGTGCAATGCTATATCGGATCAACAGCATACTTCAAAGGTGGTGAAGTAGCAGGTTTAATCAAGGTGGAAGGCAAAGGATGTCGCCCTGTTTGTGGTTGATGGTTCAAGTGTTTGGACAAGTTGTGGGAGTGATCTCAAAGGAGCACATATGTGAGCATTGCAGTTGTGGAAACTCAAATTGAGGAGATCTTGGACGAGGCCGAGGTAGAGGTCGGGGGTCCAGGAGAGATCGAGGAGATGGTCGATTACAACGGGACAAAAGCCACATCAGGTGTTACAAGTGCAATGAGTTCGGGCATTACATATCGGAGTGTCCAATGTGGAAGAAAAAGGAAGAGGTGAATTTGACCCGATATGAGGATGATGGACCAGCTCTAATGTGAAGAAAGTGATTGACAAGATTAGGGGGGTGATTGTTGGGACTAATCTTGTCATAACTCAAAATTTGGAAGGTGCTAAGTGGTTTAGTTTATTTTAGGTAGAAGATTAACTATTTATGGCAGTTTATTTTATTATTATTTAGGTTTCCTAATTCTAGTCTAGGTATGTTTCTTGGGCATCAAGGTTGTTTAGCATAAATAGGGGTTATATGTTTAGGGTTTATGTACCTTCAATTTTAATCAAAGTATTCTTCCTTGTTAAATCTTTTGTTAATTATATTGGAGAGGGCCTGATTTACAACATCCTTCTTGTCATACCCCGACCCGCAGCGGAAAAGGTGACCTGGGAATGATTGGGTTTTCATCAAAGCTCATGACATTTATTATAAGGTTTCATATTTATTATTTCAATTTAAAAGAGATCATACAATCATATCAAACAAATACAACATGTTCTATTCATCCTTCTAAACTTCATTATTTTTCTTCTAAGGCAATTTCCTATGTTTTCCTTGCTTCATCCTGTTCACCTGTATCATATGTAAAAATGGTTTTTGAATCAACAAAAAGTTGGCGAGTGAACCTTGTTAGAAAACATTTATTATTTATTTCTGGTTGTATTTAATATGGAAAAATTGTGCAATATTCATATATGAACAAACGTAAATAAACATACAATAACAACAATTAGCATACAATAACAAACCATTAGCATACGATATCAAACAACAACAAACAATAACATACATTAACAAACCAACAGCATACAATCACAAACCATTAGCATATGATATCAAACAACAACAAACAATAACATACATTAACAAACCAACAGCATATAATAACATATCAACTTGCATAAATATATAACATGAATGAAACTGTGCGATCAAGGCTCAATCAAACGGAGCCGATCGTATTGCATGTACTGAATATGATAAATGTCTGTGCGATCAAGGCTCAATCAAATGGAGCCGATTGTATTGCATGTACCGAAAATGATAAATGTCTGTGCGATCAAGGGTCAATCAAACGGAGCCGATCGTATTTAGGCAACGCCAGGTTCACGCTCATAATGAAATGGGGAACTGCTCAACGCTCATAATGTAATGGGGAGCGGCGGCCTATGAAATTGCATGTACTGAAAGTAATAAATTAAATCTAAACAATAATCACACAAACAGTTTACACAGGCTGGATACACATTTATTCATGATATGATGTATGCACAATGATTTAAATATAATAAATAGTAAGACACATGATACACCCCAAAAACGTGATTTAAACGGGAATTTGTAGAGATTCACTCACAGTGGGTGCGTTCGGTGAATGATGATGAATGCGCACGAGTTTAGAGGATTGATCGACGAGGAATAGCTAACCTAATTAATAATGAAAAAGTAAGGTAAATAAATGGATTTTATTAACAACTTTAATAGAATTTTTGGATATATTTTTGTGAGTTTTAGGCTATTTTCTAACTTTAAAAATGTTATTTTTAAGTATTTTTAATTTATTTTTAAATAAAATAAATAAATAAAAATAATAAAAAAAATGTTGACTTGTTGACCGTTGACCGTTGACTTGTTGACCGGTTTTATTGTGTGTATGTATGCGCCGGGCAGGACTCGAACCCGAGACCTCCCGTACGCGTGCACGCAGCTCTACCAACTGAGCTACGTGTCTAACCCGAAATAATTTTGTTTTTAATTATATTTATATACTAACTCAGTTTATTCAAAATTCTTTTATTTTAAAAAATGTTTTAAATCATCGGACCGGTGTCGTCAACAGGTCTCGAACCCGGGACCTGTGACTTAATGTTACACACAGTCCACCGCTGGACTGTGTGTCCTACTTGGTTAAAATACATATTTTTATTATACTTAATATCTAACGGAGTTAACCCGGTTCAGTTTAAAAAAAAGGCATTTTATTACAGCGAATGAGGTTGGGACAGGAATCGAACTCGCGACGTGTATGTATTTATTTGCACACAGTCCACCACTGGACTGTGTGTCTAACTTGTTTATAATACCGATTTTAAATAATCTTATAACATAACTACTTCGTCTTCTTCGTTCAAAACTCAGGCAACGGTTATCTAACTGTTACTTGATTAATTCGGTTAATGAACAAGATGAACAATTGAAAAGTATTGAACCGAAGAGTTTGGGGAAAGAAAGTACCGAACAGATCGTCTTATTCAGAAAATCCGGCGAAGTTCATCGGCTCTGTTTTGGAACCTTCGGCTGTTAGAATCAATTAACAGTTTGGAGGGATTATATGTGAAATTGAACTAATGAGTAATGATTATCAGTATGTTTGAATGATCATACCGATTAACAACGAGTTTCCAAAAAATCCAGAAGTTTTCCGGTGAAAACAGAAAGTCCAGCAATGTCGTCTGTGGTTGATTCTGAGTGATGGATTAATGTTAGTAAGGTTCTAACAATTGATTGAAACAGTAAAGTCGAGGTATTTTACCGTTTTGAGGTGAGTCCCGGTTTTCCGGCGACTTGCAGAGAATTCCGGCGATGATCAGAAAGTAATTCCGACGACCAGAAAATAGAATAAACACGAAAATAGAAGCTCTGGGAATGAAATTGAATCGCGAGATGAGTGTTTTGTTGAAGTAATTCCAGAATGAATGTTTTCGGTTATAAAAACCAAACATCATCTGAATTCAAGTTCATTAACGACTGAATTGATTTAAGATGTCAGTTTTATCGGTTATGATCAAGATTCCGCGAGCACTCAAACGTCTTGGTCGGTTTGAAAGCCGACATCGGTTTCAGTTGGGGCAACAGGTTGATTCTCAGTTGAACATATGATTTAATTGCTTCCCAGAACTCACAAAAAGATCAAGTGGCGGAGTGGTTATAAGTGTGTGAGTTAAGGCTTTGCTGGCTCTCGGCTGACCCGGGTTCGAGTCCCGGCTTCAGCATATTATTTTTAATTCACTATTTTTAATACATTTTCAAAAATAAATTTTATATTCTAATATACTTATTAATTATGTATCGTTTAAAATTAATTTGGGCATTAAATACGCAACGAAATTTTTAACTGGTTGTTCGGTTAATAAACGGAGCGGGTTTGGTAAATCCGGTTTTTGGCGGATGTTATACTTCTTATGTCATCTATTTGATTTGAGTGATAACTAGCAATAGGTGGTCTATCATAGGGATCCGAAGGAAGATCATTCAAATCAACAACACCTCGTGTTGTTGGAATTGAAGTTGTAGGATTACTTGGACCAATATCAACATTTTCTTGCATATTATCATTCGTATCATTCGGACTTGCATCAATGTCATCATTTGCTTGCATATTATCATTCATATCATTCGGACTTGCATCAATATTATCATGATCAACATTCAGAGTTGTTTCATTAGGAATTGTATAATCATCAGTAACCCGATTTTCACTAATTTCTTCGTATTTTCTTTTTTAAAAGTTCTCCATTAAAGATTGTTTTTTAGATTTTGGTTTCATCTTCACTAGTTCACTTCAAAGTATTCAAGTATTCAACAATCCCTAGTTTAACAACAAAAAATACAAAAGTATAAATCAAACTATCAAACTAACAAAAAATAACTAACGAACTATCGAAACATAAAATTCTGAATAACCTAACAAAAATCAAACTATCCAGCACAAACTAACCAAGAAATCAAACTATCAAAGCACAAGAAGAAGAAAATGTTCATAAACAATCTGCGGATTTTGATCAGTCGATGTTGGTTCAAATTCTGATTAGCTCTTCGACTGCAATTCTGCATCTGCTTGTTCAAGAATCGAAATTATGATCAGTCACTACTTGTTCGATATTTTGATTAGTCTCATACGTGTCACACTTTGTCGAATATTGATCAGTTCTTTGTCGAATTTTGATAACTTTCTGCACTTTGTCACTGCTGATGTTATGGATTAAAGACTTCATATGCTTATGCCTTGTACGACGTTTGGTTTCCACAAATATATTCCCATGCCCCTGCCCCATATTCAAAGGGTTATTATTTGTTTTACGCTAATATATTAGTTGGGTTGGGACTTGGGCTTACATCAAAGGTTTATTATTTCTTTTGGGCTTAAGTAATAAAGTATCCCTTTTTGTCAGGGCTATCTTTCGTATAAAACCGACAAAAAAATACCCTACGGATACAAAGTTGAGCCATAGCCTGTGCTACGGCTCGTTGAATGCTAGTTCCGCCCTAGTTGCCATCCATGATATTTCTTTTATCCATTTTTCTTTTAGGTAGTAGTCTGATTATTTATTTTGATATCATATAGGGCTACGGCTTCTTGAATGCTAGTTCCGCCCCTAGTTGCCATCATGTTTCTTTTATCCATTTTTCTTTTAAGTAGTAGTCTGATTATTTATTTTGATATCTTACAATATCAGATATTATTATATATAAAAATAACTTCTAATCTCAAATTTAAATTGTTGTTACTTAATATCTATAAATGTAAGTACCGTGAATATATAACATTTTTTTTCCTTTTTCTACACAGGGATTTGATAGAATATCAACAAGACATTACAAATAACAAATGTAAAATCTAAATAAATAAGGTGTGTATTTCCTATATATTAATTTGCAAAAGTGTTTGTGAGTAGAAATTATCGTATAATTTTTTACATGACATTAATGCTTTATGTACAACATGGTGAAGCATAGGTCATTCTCCATTTCTCCATCCAAAGACTTTGTTTTGATTGGTTTACACTTTACACCATCACTTTTCTATGTATCACTCGTACGGACACTATATAGGTAAAATCAGCACGAATACCAATATAGTACAAGTACCAATAAGGTAAAATTGGTACGAGTATCAATATGATATAAGTACCAAATAGGTAAAATCAATATGGGTACCATAAATACCATAATATGAAATAAAACATAATATAAAAAAAACTTTTAAAGTTCCACATAAAATTTGGTACCAGTACCCTTTTATACCCGTACCCGTACAAATACCGAATACCAAAATCAATAAAAGTGAGTTGCAAAAAATGGACCGAGTACCTAATATCGATACGGGCATTTGAGAAAAAAAAAGTCCATCCATAGGGACACTGTTCACCTTTATAATTTTTAATATATTTTGAAAGTGGTTGTGAGTGGAAGAAAAAGAAAATGTAATAATATAAGTATTAAAAAGTATTCTTTAATTGAGAAAGAGAGAAAAAAATAGTGATTTTTAGTGTAATATAGGGTAAAAAATAAGAGGTTGAATGTGAATGCTCTTAGACCAAACGGTGTGGAGGGGCTTGAAGAGTGGGTGCTATTCGCCATGTGGATACCACGTCAGCGCGTCACGTGTTAACAGTTCCCTCATTCTGTTCTGTTGGATAAATTTGGTTGAGTTATATCAGCAGAATAGTGGCGTGGTGGAGAGGGGGGTGCGAAGGGGAGTGGAAGAGGGTGTTATTCGACCCGCGTCACCTATTTAATATTATTATTTTTTATCTAAAAATTATATAAAATCAATTAAATTTAATTACATAAATTTACAACACTACATAAAATTACAAAATAAAAAATAATCTACGTAAACTTTAATTTTCGTCTTCGTCAACGTCAGGGTCGTCTCGTGAAACGCTCCAAATGTGTTCATCCAAATCCGCTCGAAGGTTATGATGTGTTGTATTATCTCTAATTTCATTCAAGTATATATAGGTTTTTTTTTTAAATTATTATAGGGTCAAAGTACGTTAAACGGCTAGTTTCAAACAACTATCAACAAAGCCCACCTCGTTCTATGTTGGCCCTCGACGCCGGTGGAGAATTCGGAGCCCATGTCACTACGCCGAGCACAACAGGGGGGGATGTGGTTTTGTGGGCGTTGACTGGCGACAACGCCGCTGTTCGACGCACACACCCTATGGTCTTAGAGGGGAAACTTGGTTATGGTACAGGGGAAACTTATGCAAACTTGTTCGTGGTAAAGGTGAAACTGATGCAATTGACAATGATGACGTCACCAAGATTCAACAAGGAGCTTCTTTATTTAAACAAGGACTTAGGAGCCATTTTTAGTCCAAAAGAACGATTAGGTCTTTATCTCCTCCACTACTCTGGTTACCATGGTTGATTTGTTGTTTAAGAGTTTATTATTTCTTGAGCACCAAATAGACCTGAGTGAGCTTATGACAGCCTTTTGTTTGTTGGTGCACCTGTCCACCAACTTCTGGTTGTGTTAAAAATCTCTTTTATTGGAACATTAAACATTAGTTAGGTAGGATAATTGGACGATGACCTCATTTATCTCCACATTAGTTGAGAAACAAATCTTCTGTCGATTCCTTGAGCTTCTCAGAAAACAGTCCCTCACCTGCATGTTTACACCTCTTCGATGGTAACCATTCTGCCAGCAGTGAGAGTGTTCCACCACACTAAACATTTTCTTTTAAATTTGTTTCCTTAAAGAATGCATTATGAATACTCCGCTGCTATCACCCAGCCTTGACCATGTGTAACAGAAAGGTTACATCCCTGCAGCACAACTCATGCTTTCATCGCCATTTCCAGATCACTTAGGGTCCATGTTTTTATAACGCAATGGAGATATTCATTTCTATGGTTTCTGGTTTCGATAATATTTTATTTATCATTGATTTTGGGGGTTCACTATTATCCCCTATCTTAAATTTTGGGTGGTTGTGAGTGGAAAAAAGATACTAATTCATTGTTAATAAGGATATTGGATTTAAATAACCCTAAGTTTCACCAATTGGCCGATAACACTCCCAACTTTTGATTTTTACACTAGCACTCCAACTTTCAACTTCTTAGCCGATAACACTCTCTAACTAATTGAACCATAACCCAGTTAGTTTTTGCTGATGTGCCATCTGATGTGGATATTTTTTGCTGACATGGACATGGCGGCTGATGTGGTATTTTTTATGACGTGGTAGCTTACGTAGCTTTTTTGATGACATGCCAGCTGATGTGGCAGACTGGAATGGCATTTTTATAACGTGGCAGTTGACATCAGCTAACTGTGTTAGGATTCTGTTAGTTAAGGAGTGTTATCGGCTAATAAGTTGAAAGTTGGGAGTGCTAGTGTACAAATCGAAAGTTGAGAGTGTTATCGGCCAATTGATGAAAGTTTGGGTTATTTAAATCTCATATCCCTTATTAATATAACAAACATTACAATTTTTAACCAAACATTCATGTATATATAAATCAAAGGATGTTCCACGAACATGTCCATGTTTGATACCTCATTCGAATTGAATACTTGCTACCATCTACACACGTATGAATATTGAACTCCATTCTCGGGCATACGTACACCATATCTATGCCGACCGATATAGACTCCTTTTCACTCAAGTTTCAACACCATAACCATCATACTTCGGTCAACCAAACCACCTCCACGCCTCCCTTTGTAGAAATAGTTTTCACCCTCATAAACATCCTCATTGCTGGCACAAACCCATAATTTATCACTTTTCTTTGAGCTATCGATCCTCTTATCCCCGCATACTCTTTGATGGCAAAAAGAGGAGGGTTAAACCCCTTAAGGAACTTTATTCCAGAAAGGCTAAAATTCCTTTTCTTGGATCAAAGACCCAGTTTGAGTAAAACACAAATTTTGGGTTCTTGGTACAGCAATATGGATGTTTGTGAGGGTGAACTTTACATAAGAAAGTGTTTTTAGCAGGTATGAAGGTGATTGGGTTGACCAAAAACTATGATAGTTGAAAGAAATTAAAAAAACAAAGGTATGAAGGTGAGTTATTGATCAATCTGCTGGCTATGGATTCGGGTTTGCGGTTGATTCCAAAAGTTCTTTGGAGGCAGATGATAATGGCTCTAGATCATTATAATCATTGTCAATTTATGCATGCATTTACGGGAGGATTGATGTTTGAATATTGAAATAACCGAAAATTATGATTTCCTGGATTCCATGCATGCAAATTTTACACGTGGGCCACAAAAACAAGGACCCAACCCACCGACTAATTCTAATATGGATGTGGATTACATAATAATAGTGGGCCAATGAACTCACATCCAAATTGTGATCTTACAACTCTCTTAAAAATGGTATAATGGCCCTCACATCTAATGGGATCGAACAAGTACAAAGTGGGGCATAAATCAGGTTTTTTTAATACCCGGTTTCAGATATTGAACCGGGTTTGGGTACAACCGGGTTCTACAAAATCAGGTATTGAAAATATCCGATTCGGGTTCAGGTTTTATACAGAATTATGTATATCATATACACCCGTGTTCGGGTAGGGTCCAGGTCGGGTTTTCTAATACCCGGTATTATTATAATACCCTATTTCCGGATTCGGGTAGGGTCGGGTATCGATCAGGTTGGGTTCAGGTAAGCCTGGGGTATGAATCGGGTTTGGTTCGTATATGCCTCGGGTATTCATTTTTTTTACATAAAACATAGAAATATAAAAGGCAAAACCTTTTTATTTCATAAAATATAGAAATACATGATACCTAAATAATCATAGAACCGGGTCGAATAAGATGATGAACATAGATAGCTTCGAATAACTTGATCTTCGTTTATTGTTCGACTCTACTCTCGAGGATAACCCTTGCGATTAAACAAAACATCAAAGAACCCTTTTATAGGGTATCGAGATACAACGTAAACCAAAAAAATGGTCAAAATATGCTTTCTAACGGCTATATAACCGTTACCATGGTAAAAAACTCGAAAAAACACAAAAAGAAAAAACGACAAAAACCTGAACAGGGTATTGGAAAACCCGGTTCCGTGTTCGGGTTGAAATCGGGTACTCGTAAACCCCGGGTTGAAAACGGGTATAAAAAAAACCCGGTTCCGGGTTCGGGTTTTATAACAAAAATGCATACACGACCCTGTTCGGGTATAAAAAACCCGGGTTTTACATACCCGGTTCCAGGTTTGGGTTGAAACCGGGTACTCGTAAAAACCGGCTTGAAAACGGGTATAAAAAAACCCGGTTCCGGGTTCGGGTTTTATAACAAAAATGCATACACAACCGCTACCCAATGGGTAGGGTCGGGTTCGGGTATAAAAATCCTGAGTTTTACAATACCCGGTTCAAGGTTTTTTTTCGGTCCGGGTCCAGGTTCAGGTTTTTTTTTTGTTCCGGGTTCAAGTACAACTCCTATGTTTCTTTTAAATATCAACCGAACTGAATTTTGAATTTGCAAGCTAATCATTAAGAATTAATCCAATATTTTATACCCAGATTCAAATTTGATTTGATTAGTATTCGAAATTCGAATTTGCGTACAATTTTATTCATTCAAATAAATTATGTTCCATTTAAAATCACCCAAAAATTATTTATGTTAATTTTCTTTTCAAGACTTTTATTTCCAATACTATTACAAACTTGAATTAAATTTAACTTAAAAAAAATACAAATCTATCAAACTTAAACCATCAAAACTCCCATTTAACTTTAAGAGTACAATTTACTTCTAAGAATAACCTTTCTTGTCAGATAAGTTAAGGTCTTGGCTAATAGAGTAATAGTGAAAGGCCAGATAAACTTCTAAGAATAAGTTGAAACCCATGTTGTTTTCGGGAACATTTTTGATACTTGTGGAGTGTAACCTTCAAAAGATTCACAGCACAAAGAAACTCTTACTGCATTTGTATATATGATTTGAATAATTATTTTAGTAATGCGTGTGTTATATGTTTATGTTTTTAACTAGAATTGATCCCCGCGTTGCAAGGGTCGTTTCTTTAAAGTGATTTTGAACATCGTAAGTAAATCAGAAACCAAAAGTGAAATAACAGTCATCAAAAATTATATACCGAAACTTGGCTACATATTCATGGCATGATAAGCATTGAATATGATATAATTATATTTATTGTAAATATCATTATCTGATATATGGATTAATCTTTATTTAGATCTCTCGGATGAATAAGTCATAAATGCTTTATAGTATAATAATATATGAGATATATAATATTCACTACAATACGCGTATATTATTAAGGATGTTAAACGAAACAAGTTCATGTTCAGTACCTTCTTTGAATTCTTAATAATACTTGATAAGTTGATATCATCTACACATGTAAGAACTTCCATTCCCGGCATACATACACCGTAACCACGCCTCAATCCATGTCTATACCAACGACGCCTTTTCACCCAAGTTTCAACACCATAACCATCATACTTTGGTCAACCCAACCGC
Source organism: Scalesia atractyloides (assembly GCA_947069175.1). Lineage (NCBI taxonomy): Eukaryota > Viridiplantae > Streptophyta > Magnoliopsida > Asterales > Asteraceae > Scalesia > Scalesia atractyloides. The sequence continues at coordinate 92,453,614 of CAMTDV010000014.1, forward strand.
CATCGCACCTCTCTTTGTAGAGATAGAACTCATCCTCATAAACATCCCCATCGCTAACACGAAACCCATAATTATCACTTTTCTTTGAGCTACCGATCCTCTAATCTGCGCATACTCTTTGACGGCAAAAAGAGGAGGATTAAACCCCTGTAAGGAACTTTAATCCAGAAAAGCTTTAAAGATTCTTTTCTTGGATCAAAAACCCAATATGAGGAAAACACACATTTTGGGTTCTTGATAGCAACGGGTATGGGAGGTACGAAGGTGATTGGGTTAACCAAAAGTGTGATAGTTGAAGGAAAATAAAAGAACAAATGAAGTTTCTTCGATCATCAGATGATGGTGGTTCTAGATTACGATCACTGCCATTTATGCATGCATTTATGGGGGTTGGATATTTGAGTATTGATTGAAATCGCAAATTCAAATAAAGGAAAAGATTGAAGTAACCGAAATTTATGAATGAAATTGTACAAAAAAAAAAACATATCTTATGATATTAAGTGGATCAGGTGGGAATTAATAAGAAACCAATAATATTGTAGATTTATACACCCACCGTAGATATCCAAATTTTTATTTTTTGAACGGCACCGTAGACTTTCAATTAATCCCGTATTCAAATTGTGATTGTACAACTCCCTCAAATTAAATTATTGACCCAACTAAAAAAATCTAGTAACGTATAGTTGAATTTTTGTTTATCTTGAATAATAACTTGTTATATTTGATTAGGTAATAACTTTTTTTCAAAGGGGCATTCTGTTTTGTTTTAAATAATTTAAACTGATGTGTTAAAGAGGCTAGAACTATACAAAACGAAAGACAATTACAAAGGCGAACATTGACAAGTATTCCAAACAAAAGAATTATTAGACGAACGTTATTAATCCACAAGTAGCTCAGCGCCTTTATGTCTCCAAGAAGCTTCGATTTCACCACCCATTTGATGAAAAAAAAAAACAGACTCGTTCCTCGCTTTCCATAGCACCCAACAAGCTGTAAAAAGGATGCCCTACAAAATAGTCTTTTTTCGCTGATCAATGTTGCTGAAATCATGGATCTGCAGAAAATCATTGAAGGAGAATGTGTATATAGGCTGAATCTTGCACTACGATGAGATAGCGTGCCAAATCTGCGAAGTGATCGCGCATGAACTGAAGAGATGATCACTGGTCTCTTCATAGTCATTGCAGAATTGCACATAATCGAGTACACGTTCACGCCCCTCTTTCATAATTCCAGGGCCAAAGGAAGCTTATTCTGAGCCGCTTTCCACATGAAGATATTAACTTTCTTTGTGATCAGTTTGCACCAATTTTTATGGCAGAATGTATAATAGTGTATAGTAACACATATTTAAGCTTTTAACATATTACAAAGCAAAAGAAGGTCAAAATTAAAAACCCTTGGAAGGCCAGTAGTATAAACACAAACAAGCGTTGTAAAATTGGGGATCTCTTCTTCCATTTTACATTGACTTGGAGAAAGAGACGGAAAGAGGAGCAATGGTTTCTAAGGGTGGTTGCTGCCTCTCTCCGCCGATCATTTTGATTAACTTTTCTGAAATTCCAACAACCCTTTGTTACATATGTACATTATGTCGAATCTCTAAGCTTCCAAGTAGAAGGTCCGACTGATTCGTCGGCGCTGACTAAGCTTCCTTTCGTTGACTGCAAAAGAGTAAACTGTTAGCCTCGTCACGGAGGGCACTGGAGGTGTAACAACCCGCATTTTCGCAGCTCGTTACTACTGTTACGCCTAGCACCAGGATTCGGATCATAATGTAAACTATATCGCTTACTACGCTACATCGCATACTTTCGCACTACATTGCTTATTTCAAGACTATACATCGCACATCACTACACATTCACTCACAAAAGCATTCGCTTATACAAAGAAAATCGCATGATGTTCCCAAGACCACTCACTCGCTCTCACATCAACGTGACACTCACAAGACTTGGGGACTAAAAAACGTGACTTATCATGCTTACACACCAACACAATATTCACAAACTCGGGAATTAACACTTGACACGCATATTACGTCGCTTATTTATTTTAAACGCATTTTATTTTAATTTCCGTATTTAAAACGCTCAACACCTCGCTAGAACACTTAACGCACTTAACCAATAAAAAATTCGTACGAAAATGACCAATTTCGTACAAAAAATGGCATTTTGGCACGAAAAATGACATTTTCGCACGAAAATCATCACCAAACTACTCCCACCCTCTTCTCCTATAAATACAACACTTAGACATTCGTGTTCTGCTTGCTGTCATCAGCACGAAAATCACTCCTAGCTCATTTCCTCTTATCCAAGTAAGAAAACTAGTTTTCCACGCGAATCACAATGATTTCTACAACGATTTTACACGGGTTTATCTCCAATTTCATCTAAACTTCTTCTGTTTATGAAAACCTTAGTCTTTTTCATCAAACTTTCTGATTTTAACTTAGATCTACACTTAACCGAGCATGTTTGAGTTAACCTTGGCTTCTCAGATCAAAAACTTTGTTGTTTCGAGCTCACAAAGTGTTTATCTTAACAAAACTGTTTTATAAAATCATTTTCACACAAAAACGGATAAAGCCGACGTATGTTTCGTTCACTAAGTAGTGGAACGAAGCAGTGTCAAAAACAACCTTGAAATGGATTCGAAATCACATCCGTTCCAAACGAAGATTCAGTTCCGGTTGCACAAAGACGCAAGAACAGTCACTTGTGCAAACTGGACTCGCTTGCACGAATCACTTTGGGTTCGTACAACCCAGTCCGAGTTTCCACAAACGACTCACTCGCTCTAAAGACCTCTCCGGCTCAAGGTTCGATCAGTGGCCTAAGGCTGGAGGGATGAACACTCGATTTCCCGAAGACTGACGCGAAAACACTCGATTTTGGACAAGAAACAAGGCATTTTTTGCATGAAAATTTTTGCACGAAATTTTTTCACGGAAATTTTCGCACGAAAATTTTCGCATGATATATTTCCCGCATAACTCTCCGTTCAACCGTTTCAACGCTACTGGAGACTACTGGTGCACTTCTGCTTCTACCCGCATGCTAACCTGACACTCTCCTCACTCCATCTCGCTTCAGTTACTCTTTATGCACTCACTGTGAGTATACTTGACCCATTTCGCTTTAACGCACTTTTTGGGTGTAACAACATTCATATTAAAAGTACACAACACTCGCTAAACTGATTTATCACACGCGAATATCCGTTATACATATTTACACATGATGCTTGATACATATATACTAAGACAATTTTTCGTTAACTCCAACCTTAGCTAGTATGGTACTATAGATTGGCTGACACCCGACAGGGTCTAGCTAGGAAGAACACATCGGCTTACAAGCCTTCCCGGAACTTAGCATGTGAAATTTGTCTTGTTTAGTTTATATGTTACGTGGGTCATGTTTATGTATATGGAATTTCGCGACGCTTTTCTCTACTATGCTATTATAACAAAACCTGTATGCTCGCCAATACATTTTTGTATTGACATTATTTTAACTACGTTGCAGTAATGCAGGTTATCTTGAATCAATGATTAGGACTCTCTAGATACACGCTTAATCAAGTGTCTAATTTATTTTATTGTTTGAGAAAATTGGATTTATTTCAATTATTGTATGAATAGTTGTTTAGTTTTATGGGAATTAAACCTTGTTAAATATTGTCATATAGTAATTGTTATGGATTCTCTTGAGCAATCTGATTGGCTTAGTGCCGCGCCCTGATGATTCCGCCATCGGTTGCGGTGTGACAGGAGGGGGGATCCATTACCAAGCTCCAGCGTGAGAGAAAACAAATTTTCTGGAAGACAAGAACGTTCCGACGAGTTATCGACCCGGAGTGTTAAAGGTGTGAATATAAAGGTATTTAATGTGATTCCAAGAATGTCGGAGTTAATGTGTTTGAGAATAAATGAGATAGTACTAAATGAAAGGGTTTTGAATGCATTACCATGGTGGTTTATCCTCGGATCAAATATAAAGAGTTGCTCTTATCACCTTGGGGAAGTCCCAAGATGATCTAACGGTAAAGGCAGTGGCCAGGCTAGTCACCGTGGATACGTGTCTCCCATCCGGTGGAAATATGCTTTTCTTCATTAAATATCGTCTGAGCTCACCTCGTACTTGTCCGGCTCCAAGTTAAATCGAGTTGTACATTTAATGCCTTGGCTTGGAGAAGATGACCTTGGAAAGGTGAGCTCTATTTGAGGATTATTAGGCTCAAGTGGCTATGTGTAATGTACCTGTCTTTACTTAATGTGATAGCTCAAGACGAGGAGGCCCAATCTGGGACCCTCGTCGTCAAGTCATCCTTAATCCACGGCCTGAGTTCTATGAATGGGTCTGGATTCAGAATTATTTGGCGCTGTGACTGTTGATGGTGGACCCGGGTGATGTACAATCGTCATCTCTGATGATTGCCTATGTCTGTCCAGGCTATATGATCGACGGTTGGGGATGAACTGATTCCCACACGTGCCTTGATCTGCCCCTTCTTTTTGAAATCGTGATGGGACGGTTACCGCCCACTTGAGGGAGTTATAATAACTTCCCCTAACTCCTCCTCTTCTCTCATTATTCATTATTCTTCCTTGTTTCATTTTCTCTGGTTTTGCTTCTCCCTTTTCTCTTTGGATTTCCTGATTTGCCCACATTATGAGTATAAAGGATCGAGCCTCCATTCGTTCTATCATTACTCCTGATGAGTTAGACTCATTCGTTGCCTCCTACCAGATTCCATGTCATCTTTCTCCTACACTTCCCGGCCCGGATGACTCGGCTACTTATTCGCCAGAAAGAATGGTGATTTATACTCTCTCCTTTTCTTTTTGTGGAGTCCGCTATCCCCTATCGCCCTTCAAGATGGATCTTTTTAATTACTACGGTACCCATTTTTCTTTGTCACACCCTCTTGCTCTTTTGAGGGTTGTCCATATTGAACTTACATGTGTTGCCTTTGCCGGTGAACCATTGATACCGTTGTTCCGGCGGTTTTACCATCTGCGTTCTGATGGCGATTAGTTCACGTTTGAGAAACGGAAAGATAACATCACGTCTCCTTGTTATTCCTTCATGCCCACATCTACATACCCTAAAGAATGGAAAAACCGTTTTATCTTTGTTTCTTCCTCGTTCTTATCGGAACCGCTTTCGATTAGGGATCTAAAGGCCTCTGTTGAAGATGAAGTTCGCTCCTTGATTACTGCTGAAAGCGTTTTGTGGAAGAAGATGTACGAGAACCCCACCCGGGCTTATAACTTTCCAGAAGGTATTTTGGCTATGGGGGGTTTGAGTCCCTTGTACCCAGTTCGTCCCTGGGCCTTCGTGGATAAGAATGGTATGTGGTTTCCTGTTGGTTCATTTACTCTTACATTATGAGTTTTTCCTTATTTTTCCAATCTTTGTCTTTTTGCAGAGATGACATTGTGGAACTTGATGCAGGTGGACACAAAAGGTGTGTCTTTTGTGGTAGATGGTTTTGAGAATCAAACGATGGGTGATGTTCTTGCGGGGAGTGCCCCTGCGGTGGAATGTTCTGATGTTACGGTGGTTGCAGGAGAGGGGACTAAACCACGCGTTGGGCCACTGAGCGACCCTCCCCCTCCCTCGGGGCAGCTAGTTATTAAGTGGGATTGTTATTTCACAACACATAGTCTAATAGTGTATGCTTAATATACTTAAGTGGTACGGACAAAAACAAAGACATCCTAGGTAGGGAAGACAAAAAAATATGAGCCCCAAAAAAACGTATAAACAGAGCAAATTATTTTTTTATCCGCTAATTCACACTTTCTAATCTTACCGGACTTGAACCTTCAGAAAATAAACATAAGTTAATTAAATGAATACTTCTTTAAAAACCATTTTCGTAGGTTAATACTTCTTTGAAACCATTTATTATTTATTTATTTATTTATTTATTTATTTATATACCCTATAATTTGTATCATTTCTAGGCTATGAAAGTTGTACCTTCTGCTCAAATGGTGTTTCTTTGAAATCTATACACACATTCCTTTCTTTTACAACTCATACCCCCAAACTCTTACATACACATCTAGAGAGAGATAGAGTCAGACCGGCATTGCATCAGAGAGAGAGAAGTAGGATAGAGAGAGAGAGACCGATGAAAGGGAGAGGAAGTCGGCCACCTCAACCCGATGAAGGGGATGATGGTGACGGCGTATGGCTGAGGTCTTTATTCCGACAACCAGATTGGCAGTGATGGCGGCTAGGGTTCCAGTTTAGGGGTTTTGAAACCAGATCGTGAAGGTGTTATCACTCACCAACGGTGATTCTCTTCCTCATTTCTGCATTTCTCTCTCCAAAGTCCAAACCGCCATGTTAGGCCGTTCCACCGGCGAACGTTTCTTTCCGCCGCCGCCGTTTTATCCCAAGATCCAACGCTGGTTTAAGCTCGATTTGAAAGTCTTCGAAGATCGCGCTTCAGAGGTACGATAGATTGATTAGTAAACAATACTATCTGGAAGTTGATTGAGCATTCTTTTGGTTTGTACAATCAGTTAGAACTTTCTTATCTATTGATTTAGACCTTACTATGTGAATGATATGGGATTTGGGACTATGGATAACATAGAGGAAAAAAATCACTGATTTTGAAGCACTTTGATTACTTGGTTTCTTGATGTGAGATTATCTGGAAAAAAAATGGAGAGGTTGGTGGGTGTTGTTGTTGTGGTAGTTAGTATATCTTTGTGTGGTATAACGGATCATTTTGTTGATCATGTCTTTAGTTTTTTTCTTTTAGTATATCAACAGTTACATAGATGCAATAAGAGATTTTTCTTTTGAGTGTCTAGAATATTTTGTTTTGTATATATGTTTTAACGTATTGTTCGTTTTAACAAGTCAAGGTTGTTGGTTATGTGACTAATTTCCATTTTTCTGTAGCTTTGAAGCTATGGAATGGCTTGAAAGTGTAGTTGGGCAAATAGGTATGTATTTCTGGAATTTTGTTATTTTTAATCCAATTATGCATTACAATAAGTTTAATGTTGTAGGTTTGATTGCTTTCGTTGTTACTAAATTCGCCCTCTAATTTTCATAAAGAGAACAAAAATTGAAGTTTGTAGAGAGCTTGAAGTTTAGCACATCAGGTGTTCGATTTAATGCTCATTTGAAACATACTTTTAAACTTGAGATCAATTTTGGTTTGTTGATGCTATATATAGATTTCTATTAAATTAACATGAATTTTGTTTTTTTCATTGTTTTCATCAGTATAGAAACACTACCACTATATCTCCATCATATGTGCTTCATCCGCCGCACCCTCCAAACACAAACACTCTTGTAGACTACATGCCAATGCTCTAAGGCTATCCTCATTTCTCCCCTCTTTCTAGGTACTTCTCTCCAGGTAAATTTACATCTTTACCCTTCCATCCTATTTCTCTCTATGTGTGTTCTCTTGAAATTGTGCAAAATTCAGATGACAAAATACAAACTTCATACCATTGATATTACTAACCATGCTCAGCCTCTTTTTCTGTACTTTATTATTATTATTATTATTATTATCATTATTATTATCATTATCATTATCATTATCATTATCATTATCATTATCATTATCATTATCATTATCATTATCATTATCATTATCATTATCATTATCATTATCATTATCATTATCATTATCATTATCATCATCATCATCATCATCATCATTATTAATATTAATATTAATATTAATATTAATAATAATAATCTGTTTGCCTTAGAACCGAGCACGTGTAGGCTAGGCGAAATAAACGTTTTAAAGAAATGCAAAGAAATTATTAAGTAGCTCATGTATATATGTGTTTGTATAAACATGTAGGGTCTGAAACATATTGTAAAATGATTTTGTGGGTTGATTGCCATGTTATCATCATTACTAAATTAGGTAAAAGCGAAAACCTTCGTAAAAGAAGGGACTGAGTCGAAAAATAGCTATTAAAAAAACTTGGTGAAAAATTATAATAGAACGTTGTGAAAAAGGTTGTTTATGATTATGGACTTGTAATGTAGCCTAAAAAAGCCTTTTATTTCAATTTAAAGAAAGATACATGCAGGACCATCTTGGAGAGTAGCAAGCGTCAAAGCCACGAGTGATGTTAACTCTCCAATATCGTTAAGGTAAGCCGTCTGAGACTCCTGGTTTGGTAACCCACCAAATCTTTCTTTTAAATATATACAATTGATTTGACTCTTTCCAAGTCGTGTACCTTTTTGGAACATATAAAATGTAGGTCACTAAATCTCTACACTTTTTTATTAACTCAAAGATGGTGATTAAGCTTTTATCCAACCTTAAAGAAATTTCATTAACCAGATTTACAGTGTTTTCTAAAAAATAATATCAACATATCTATTACCTAATATTATTTTCAATTATTACATAAAATAATTGAAAATACCTGTACGTCTCACCCACACCCACGCACCTGATTTTTTAGTTGCATTTTTTCAATTTTGTTCTTATCTCTTATTAATGTTCACCAATATATCTCTTATCGGGTCGGCCCGATTTATTATGTTTATATCCAAAACCGTGTTCTGTGGCTACGCGATCGGTTATTGGTCCCCTACCAAGATATCAGTGCAAAATATTCGTCAGAATATCAGTACCGATAATATCAGCGATATTGACCGATATTTGACCGATTTGGACCAATATATCACCGATTTTCCCGATATTAGTACTTCTTAATTCTACCATTCATCTTTCTTCTTATTGCTGCTATTAGTGTTTTAAGTCTTAATTGTTAGTGTTTTAAGTCTTAGTCCGTTCCTACTCGTTACAATATTTAGTGTTTTGCAAGTTCCAAAAGGTTAATTTGTTAATTGCAGGAGGGTATACTAAATTGTTAGTATTAAATTGCTATATATATAAATTTAGTATGATATTAAAATAACCGATATCCCATAAAACCGATATCTCAAATATCGGTCTTTGACCGATATCCGATAGAACCTCACATAAACAAGCAGGGTTACATTTCCCTATCTGTTGTGGTATTATGTGTCCGGTTATTGTCTCCTCCTTCTATGAAGAACTCTTACATTAATAATGCTTTAGAAAATGAAGCAGACCCATTTGGAGACCACAAATAAAATGTGAAGGTTACCTTATAACTTGCTTATTTTGTTAGGTGCATGATTTTAATTCTTCAAAACAAGAGCCCACCACTAAAATATCACACATGTGGTTGATATGTATACTTTTACTTTTACTTTTGGAAGTCGGTTTTTTTTTCTTCTAACCCTGTAGTATATTTTACCATCAACAATTTTTTTTTCCTACTGCGGTTGGATTTGTTGCAAAGGTTTGCTAATCTCCTTCAAGAGGTCATAGAGTTGGACCGTATAATTAACAACATTAATTAGCTAACCAAACTGGTTAGTAGCATCTGCCAAAAACAAGCCGCATTACAAGTTGAAGTAGACGTGCTTATAGCACACTTTTCTAGGGAAAACAATGTTAATGAAGAAAAAGCTTATATGTCGTTAGTAGGTTAAGTAGTTGGTTGTTAATTTTGGTTACCAAATGTAAACAATAAACAATTGTACGTATATTTCGGTATTTTCCGTAATCTAAGTTTGTAAACAAAATCACCAAAAGTTTGACAACATATGCTAAAGCCCCCGCCGCATCGCGGCTGGGCACATATCTAGTTTTAGTAAGTTTATGAACTTTAAGAAAGTAAGTTTATGAACTTTAAGAAAGTAAATTGAATACTTGAGTATTGTTCCATCAAAACTGTTTTACTAGTTTGATATTCGTTTTTGTTGTCTTTTTGAACAGATCAACAGATTCTGTATAAGTTAACACGAGAGACCAAATAACTAAAATTCTATATATACCTACAAATACAAGATCAATCTACAGTATTTATTTACATTTGATTGGGTAAGAATGGCGGTGAGCCAATCAGACAACACCATGTGTAGCCCACCAACTTTATCTATCTTACTTTAATCACATTTCTTTAATTTTATATTTATTTTCTTTGAGAGGTAAGGTTCCTGTAAAAAAGACTAAAAATTGAGAAGGATAAGGAAGATTATAATAATAACATATGTCTCTATCTATTTTATTAGTTTTAAGAGTAAGATCGTAATTTAACCCATAATCCTAATTAATAATATAATTAAAGATATAATCTTGTAACCGAATTCATGAGTTATTTTAGAAAGTCATCAGTTATTTTACGGATACATCACCAGTTCGTATAAAACACCATACGAATTCCAAATAAACAATACAACTTGAATCGTAATACAATCATGGTGTTCTAACATTTGTAATGATTTTTGTTATTTTTGCAGGTATAAAACACCATACAGATTCCAAAAACACCATGAATTGAATCATAATACAGTCATGGTGTTTTAACATTTACAATGATTCTATTGTTATTCCAGATGTTAAAACACCATGACTGTAATCACATACTCTAGATGTAACAACTCGCAATTTCGTTGATTATTTTGTTTCCCGTTTGCTCTGTTTATATCTTTTGTTGTACTCCGAGATTCGGTTATGAGAAAGTTTGTGTTTGCTAATTATATTTTATTACAACTATATTGCATCTAATCGCTTATTAAACTCAACGCTAACTCAAACGCAATCACAAAGTAACTGTATTACTTTAATAGCCGAGTGTGTTGTTGTACAATAACCACTTGTGCCATCGCATCGCTTACCGCATATCATCGCAAAACGCAGTTAATTATGTGGAATTATGTTTTATGTGTGTTATATATTGTTTATGTTATGGTTTACTATCGCTAAAACGTTCACACGCTCACGCAACTCGCACTCTATCAGTTCAATGGTAATATAACGCTTAATGCTTTGCTAAAACGCTTAATATAATTATCTAATAAGAACCAAATCGCCAAACGAACACCTAATGGGAAAATAACAAGCGAAACTTCGCCTTTAGGCCAAGTTCGGCCGAACTTGTGCATCACAAGTTCGCCTGAACTTGCTCAGGCTATCTATTCATCAAACATACCCCCAAGTTCGCTCGAACTTACATCATTCAAGCTGAACTGGCCAAGTTCGCCGAACTTGTGCCAAGTTCGCTTGAAATGATGTCAAGTTCGGCCGAACTTGACCTAATCCAGCCCATTCTCACATCACCTATAAATACCCAGCTCCTCATTCATGCCCCCTTGCTGAACAAGTTCGCTCAGAGCTCTCCCGACCGAATATTTTCGTTTTCTACGTAAGAATCAACTTGTTTTCAAGCTACAACAACGTTTTACAACGATTTTGCACAAGGTTTAACCTTCGATTTCATCAGAACTCTTCTGTTTACGAAAATCTTCATCTTTTTATACAAAACTTTATTTTTCACTTAGATCTATGCTTAGATCTAACTAAAACCCCTTTTAAACATTGATTTTCACACAAATTTGGACTAAATGACGTATGTTTCGTTACTTTGAAGTGGAACGAGGCGTTGTCAAGCAAGATCTCAGATTTGCACAAACTGGACTAACCCGTACGAACCTTCAAGTTCGCCCGGATTAGTCCGAGATTCTGTAAAATGGCTAAAACTCACTCCAAAAGACCTCTCTAGCCTAGGCTTTGCTCAGTAGCTTAAGGTTGGAGGGATTGACACTCGATTTCCTCAGCAAACGACGCGAAAACGCACGAATTGGTGACCAAAACAGTCAAGTTCGCTCGGAAAACCTAAAGTTCGCTCGAACTTGTCACCAGAATGGTGACCAAGTTCGCATGAACTTGTCTAAAACCTTAACAATTCAGACAAGTTCACCCGAACTTGTCCAATTTTCAAGAGAATTAGACAAGTTCGCCCGAACTTGTATCAAACCTCAACAAATAGGGCAAGTTCGCCGAACTTGTCCAGATTCTCAGGAAAGCAGACAAGTTCGCCCGAATTTGTACCTCCAGTAAGTCAAAACAGTCAAGTTCGCCTGAACTTGTACCAAAATCCAGGAGATTTGGTACAACTTCGCCCGAACTTGTCTACTGTTCCTTCAACCGTTAACCGTTTCAGCATTTCGAAGACTGATGCACTTTTGTTCGCTTACAGGCTGATCCGGCGCTCTCCTCAACTCACCTCAGATCCAGTATCTCTCTCTAATCTCACCAACTGTGAGTATACTTGAACCCTTTTACGCTTAAACGCACTTTTGGGTGTCACATATGTTCGTATATCAAAACACATCACACAACTCAAACGCTTAGTCGCAATCCCGCTTATACATGACTATACGTGAAACCTGCTGAACTTTATGTGTTACTTGATTGCTAGTACGCCACCCTTAACATGATAGCTTGCTAGAGGTTGACCCGCCACTCGGAGGCCCGGGGTTGTTAAGGATGTGGACACTTGTTCGCATGCCTCGCACTCGCGGTTTGTTGGTTTACTTGAATCTAAGTAGATACATAGTTCACATCTCTTACGTAATGTCATGAGATGTATGTTAAACGCTTTTATATCTATTATGTACGCAAAACCTGTATGCTCACCTTTACTTAATTGTATTGACGTTTTATTTTAACATATGTGGCAGGTTGAGGATATTTGCTATTGCTGCTTTTGGTTAGGATTTCACTTAGAAAATCATGTAATAAATCTAGGGGAGATCGAATTGGATTTTATGTTTAAGAGATTGTTTAATATTGTAATGATTAATTGGGATTTTATTGTTTAATAGTATGGGATATTAAACATTTAGATATTATCGCTTAATAGTTGTTATGATGTCTCTTGAGCAATCTGATTCGCCTAGTGCCGCGCCCTGATGTTTCCGTCATCGGTTGGGGTGTGTCAGATTGGTCTCAGAGCAATAACTATAGGATAAGTAGGTAGAATTGCCATGTTCCACCTAGTTTATAGTTTAAATACCCAATTTGACCAATCTTTGACTTAAATGCTTAAACTACTTGCCATAAATGCTTACATGACCTTTCCTAAGGCTAACACAATGTACACGCTCGAAAACGCTCGTATCACACAAAACGGTGATCAAGTAGAGATTAGGTGTGAAAACCAAGAACTCTCGATAAGATCATTTCACTCCGCGCATTCTCTATCGCACGAGATACCATCGTTGAGTAGGAGTGATATCCAAACCTCAATGAAAATCTCCATTTCTCTCTAGTGGAACTCTCCGATTTGATCGGTGAGCACAACCACAACTAGGAACGATGTTGTTAAGTTAGGGGTGAAACCCGCATCTTAATAACTAGTCCACTCCTCGATTTTCAATCTCACCAAAGTCTCGATTATTTCGATGACTCGAAACACGACGTAACTGGAAGGATAAATGTCATTAACCGTGGTACGGCGAGAGCATTTGTCTATTGACCAAATCGTGTGTTCGAACTCAGAGAATTCTCGAACCAATTTGGGTAGTCGCTGTCTCAAACTCAGGACGCTCCCAAATTGATTTAAGCCTTCAATCGACGATTTTACGCATCATCGAGTTTTTATTATTGTTTATGTGTTTAAACTTGAGGATTTTACGCTTATTTGATTTCTCGATTTATCGCTTTTTACGCTCCATTGATATACACACAACTCGCACAGCTCTGGTAATCTAAAACGCTAAATAATCACCAACCAAACTAATCGCGCAACTCACCTACGCTCATAAGGGCATTTTGCCTCATACGCGGTATTCCTCGCATATTTCGCTTATATCTCGCATCTCGAACGCGCTACACTTTACTTGTAAGAAGGTGAATACGTGCAAAGTGTATGCTTACATGAATTATGTGACTACGTGCTTACGGCTTATGTTCTATGTGCTTATGTGCCTACGTGTTTACTTGCCTATGTGTTTACTTGCCTACGTTTTTATGTGATTTTGTGCCTTACTTGAATAATAATAATAAGTAAACTTTTGAACATAAACCTACTATAATCGAATCTCACCCAATCAAATCCTTCATGTAGATGTCTTCCATGGGATCTCACACAAGTAGGAACATCCAGCGCAACAACGCTGACAAGCGCATCGCCTCACTGGTAGCCAAGCAGATGGCTAAAGTGATTCCCCAGATTGTCAGCGAGATCCATGCTGTCAAGCAATTCAAGGCATGTGGACCTCTTACTTTCTCTGGCACGGAAAGAACAAGTGCTATGTTCCATTGGTTCGATTCCATCGAGGTTACCTTCCGCCAAAGCGGATATCCCGAAGCTCTGCGCACCATCAACGCTACCGCGTGTTCCAATCAAGGGCACTTGATTGGTGGACAGCGGAGCGCAACAAGCGCGGAAACAATGAAGCTTACGGGCTCACTTGGTAGGAACTCAAGGAAATCATGGTGAAAGAATTTTGTCCTCCTCATGAATTTCAAAACTGGAGAACGAATTTTGGGATATCAAGCAGGATGGCTCCGACAACGCTGGTCTCACAGCCCGTTTCAAGCAGATGAGTATTATCTGTCCCAGTCAGGTGGACACTACTGAGAAAGCAATCAAGAAATACCTCCGTGCACTACCGGATTGTGTCGCTGATTTTGTTCAAGCAGCGCGGCCCACTACTATCGAGGAGACCTACCAGCTAGCCGACGAAATCAATGACAAAAGGGTTCAGGCTGGTTACTTCAAGAACATCAAAGTTGTGAATCAAGCTATCACCGAGCCGAGTACTACCACCGAGCCACCTCGTGAATCAAAGTCCAGTCGCCGAGGTCACAAGAGAGAAAACCCAAGAAAGAACTGTGCAGCTATTGCACCGTTGAACTCTAGTCGTTTTAGGCTGCTACACCAAATGCACCTCCTGCAAATCGTGCGTACACTGGTCCTCATCCGTTGTGTTCGAAGTGTACCTATCAATCACCCAGTTGGTGGCAACTGTCGTTTCTGCACCAACTGTAACATCTACGGCCACTTTACTGTCAGCTGTCGTAGTGGTCCTCGTCAGCCAGCTCCTCAAGCACCAGCAGCACTGCTAGCTCCACCTCGTGCTCCTCAGACCAACCAGCACGCCTCAACAGCAAGCACCAGCCCAAAAAGCACGTGCTTGCTATACTTGTGGTGATCCAAACCACTTCGGCAATGTCTGCCCTAATAGAATCGTGAAGCAAGAACAGCAGCCTCAGCCTTAGCAGCAGCCACCACCGCAGCCTCAGCAGCAGCAACAACCACAGGCTGCGCGTGGAAGAGCCTTCAATCTCAATCATCAGGCTCAGAACGACAACAATGTTGTCAATGGTACGTTCCTTGTTAATGGTATTATGCTTCTTGTTTATTTGATACTGGTGCCGATAACTGTTTTGTATCGTTAGAATTCGAAAAAGTTTTAAAATGTAAAAACGCTAAACTCCCAAAACTTTCGATGTTGAAGTCGCCACCAGAAGAACCGTTACCGTTAACTCCATCTTACGTGGTTGTTCTCTCGATCTCAACAACCACATCTTCTCGATTAACCTCATACCTATGCAACTAGGTAGCTTCGATATCATAGTAGGCATGTATTTTCTTCATGAAAATCGTGCTGAAGTTCTTTGTTTCGATAAAATGATTCGTATTCCTCTTCCTAACGGTGATCAACTCCATGTTTAAGGTGAAACTCCCTCAAAGAAGTTGATGCTTATGTCATGTACATCAAGCGAGCAAGTGCTTGTGAAAGCAATGCATCGCTTTCCTAGCCCACATCGTGAACCCGGAGAAAGAAAAGAAAACCTGGAAAGATGTACCTGTTTTTTGTGAATTCCCTAAAGTTTTTCCCGACAATTTACCTGGTTTACCCCCTACTCGTGATGTCGAATTCCGTACCGATTTAATTCCCAGTGCTACTCCTGTTGCTAAAGCTCCCTATCGCCTTGCACCATCCGAAGCGCAAGCTATCTAGCCAACTTCAAGAGCTTCTTGATAAAGGCTTTATAGCCCGAGCACTTCGCCATGGGGCGCACCCGTTCTTTTTGTGAAAAAGAAAGATGACGTTCTAAATGTGCATCGATTATCGTGAACTTAATAAGCTCACGATAAAGAACCGTTACCTCTCCCTCGAATCGTGATTTGTTTGATCAGATTCAAGGTGCTACTTATTTTTCTAAGATCGATTTACGTTCCGGTTATCATCAGCTACGAGTGTTGGAAGAAGATATTCCGAAAACCACCTTTCGTACTCGTTATGGCCATTTCGAATTCGTGGTCATGCCTTTTGGTCTCACAAATGCGCCCGCGGTCTTCATGGATTCGATGAACCGTGTGTGTAAAGCTTTCCTAGATCGTTTAGTCATTGTGTTTATCGATGACATCCTTATCTAGTCGAAGTCGAGAGACAAACATGTGCGTCATCTCCGTTTAGTCCTCGAACTTCTCCAAGGTAATCGCCTTTATGCCAAGTTCTCTAAGTGTGAATTCTGGCTCGAAGAAGTCCAATTTCTCGGCCACATCGTTAACAGTCAAGGAATTCATGTCGACCCTGCAAAGATCGAAGCTGTAAAGAGTTGGATTACGCCGAAGAATGCATCTGAAATCCGTTCTTCTCTTGGATTGGCGGGTTACTACCGTCGATTCATCGCCGACTTTTCTAAAACCGTTGTCCCCCTTACTGCTTTAACTCATAAGGACAAGCCTTTCGTTTGGGATTCCAAACAAGAGGAAGCCTTTCAAACTCTCAAGTGTATGCTATGCAACGCTCCTGTACTCGCTCTACCCGACGGAAACAACAACTTCGTTGTTTATTGCGATGCCTCTAACTTAGGTCTTGGTTGTGTTCTCATTCATCGAGACAAAGTTATCGCGTATGCATCTCGACAACTCAAGATCCACGAGAAGAACTACACGAATCACGATCTCGAATTCGGTGCAGTTGTTTTTGCATTAAAGATATGGCGACACTACCTTTACTGTCACACCCCAACCGATGGCTGAAACATCGGGGTAGTGGCACTAGGCGAATCAGATTGATCAAGAGATTCCATAACGATCGTTTAAAAGATAATAATCAACATTCAACATCCCATACTGTCAAACTCATAAAATCTTTAAACAACCATTACATATCAAACAAATCCCTTAATCATAACATCCGATTCGATCTTCCCTAGATTTATTACATGATTTTCTAAACGAAACCTAAACTAAGCATCCATAGCTTAATCCTCAACCTGCCACATATGTTAAAATAAAACGTCAATACAATTAAGTAAATGTGAGCATACAAGTTTGCGTACATAATAGATATAAAAGCGTTTAGCATACACCACATGACATACGAGATAGTTGTGAATGACGTAAATACTTAGATTCATGCAAACCAGCAAACCGCAATTGATCGAGGCATGCGAACAAGTTTTCACATCCTAAAAGGGAAAATAAATGCAAAATAAAAATGCGAGCCTTAACAACCCCGGGCCTTAAGGTTGGAGGGATGGACACTCGATTTCCTCAGCAAACGACGCGAAAACGCACTAATTGGTGACCAAAATAGTCAAGTTCGCTTGGAAAACCTTAAGTTCGCTTGAACTTGTCACTAGAATGGTGACCAAGTTCGCCCGAACTTGTCTAAAACCTCAACAATTCAGACAAGTTCGCCCGAACTTGTCCAATTCTCAAGAGAATTAGACAAGTTCGCCCGAACTTGTATCAAACCTCAACAAATAGGGCAAGTTCGCCCGAACTTGTCCAGTTTCTCAGGAAACTAGACAAGTTCGCTCGAACTTGTACCTCCAGGAAGTCAAAACAGTCAAGTTCGCCCGAACTTGTACCAAATCCAGGAGATTTGGTACAACTTCGCCCGAACTTGTCTACTGTTCCTTCAACCGTTAACCGTTTCAACATTTCGGAAGACTGATGCACTTCTGTTCGCTTACAGGCTGATCCGGCGCTCTCCTCAACTCACTTCAGATCCAGTTTCTCTCTCTAATCGCACCAACTGTGAGTATACTTGAACCCTTTTACGCTTAAACGCGCTTTTGGGTGTCACATATGTTCGTATATCAAAACACATCACATAACTCAAACGCTTAGTCGCAATCCCGTTTATACATGACTATACGTGAAACCTGCTGAACTTTATGTGTTACTTGATTGCTAGTACGCCACCCTTAACATGATAGCTTGCTAGAGGTTGACCCGCCACCCGGAGGCTCGGGGTTGTTAAGGCTCGCATTTTATTTCTCATTTATTTTCTCTTTAGGATGTGGACACTTGTTCGCATGCCTCGCACTCGCGGTTTGTTGGTTTACTTGAATCTAAGTAGATACATAGTTCACATCTCTTACGTAATGTCATGCGATGTATGTTAAACGCTTTTATATCTATTATGTACGCAAAACCTGTATGCTCACCTTTACTTAATTGTATTGATGTTTTATTTTAACATATGTGGCAGGTTGAGGATATTTGCTATTGCTGCTTTTGGTTTAGGATTTCACTTAGAAAATCATGTAATAAATTTAAGGGAGATCGAATTGGATTTTATGTTTAAGAGATTGTTTAATATTGTAATGATTAATTGGGATTTTATTATTTAATAGTATGGGATGTTAAACATTTAGATATTATCGCTTAATAGTTGTTATGATGTCTCTTGAGCAATCTGATTCGCCTAGTGCCGCGCCCCGATGTTTCCGCCACCGGTTGGGGTGTGACACTAGATGTTAAAACACCATGACTTGAATCACAATACAATTAAAACACCATTGTATAAACATAGACAAAACACCATGGACTAAATCATCCAATCGAAACGTAATTGTTTTCTCTACATAAGTATAACAATATGGTACTCGTATTAAAGATAAAAAACACTCGTTATTATGGTGTAATTTAAAAAAAACGAGTTACGTATAAAAAGTTATCGACGTTTCAAAAAGAAAGCGGGAACTTGCATGTAGATTGCATGTGACTTTCTAAATTTAAAAATGTTAAATTTACCTTTATACCCTTAATCTATAATATTAATTATTTTAATGGTAAACTATTTACAAGATTGCCATTAAGATCTTAACCATTAGATTAAAGATCTAATGGTTTAGATTTTTTCTTATCCTTCCTAAAAAAACATTTTTTTACAATAACATCACCCGTTTCTGATATATGATCATTTTTTTTTTTCAGATTAGTTGGTTGGTACTTAATTGTTAAGGCTTGCTTATATTACTTGTTCAGGTTCCATACCTTCACACCCCACTTTTTTGTTTATAACAATAATAATATTTTATTTGTGTTTTATAACGGTATTTTATTTTTATTTTAATTATAACCGTTTGCAAGCTTTTTACTAATTTTGTTAATAGCTTATTTTTTTTAATCTCTTTTATTATTTTATTATAATGACTCATTTTGATATATATTACTTTCTTCCACTTTTTTAAATACGATATTTTACGAAACTGAGCTATTAGTAGTAAGGAATGAGATCAAATACAAACACTTATATTTGTAAGAACTATAAGAACCAAAAACATAATTAACAAGTGTTAAAAATTAGTTTAGGGGTAATTTAGACAGTTTGACTATATTTATTTATAACTAATTAAAATAACTATTAAAATATCCTAAATCCGTGCAAGTTTATGTTTGATTTTTTTAACATATTTATGATCTGGTAACTCTCCATGATCGAACCAACCTTCAAGAACCACCACCAAAAAAAATATAATCAACACTACACTATATAATTAGCACAACATCCTTAATCATTCTCCATTATCAGCACATCGTCCTCAATCGTTCTCCATTATCAACATATACGACATTAGCACAACATCCTCAATCGTTCTCCATTATCAGCACATTAGATGTGCTGATTGTATCAACTTTTGGTTTTCAGATTTAACATAGATGTGCTAATTACATCTGCTTTTGGTGTTTGGTTGTAATATTGTAATTAACACATAATCAGCACATTATCAACACCTTTTGGTAACTTTTTTTAAAAGTCACTTTTATAAAAAAAAGTATAACAATATGGTACTCATATTAAAGATAAGAAAATACTTGATTATATGGTTTAACTTCTTTTAAAAAATAATAAAGTATGTATAAGCTATTTTAGTTTAGAAAACCTTGGTGAAATTTGTATTTAATGGAAAATGGTCAAATGACTAGCAATTTTACGAAATTACCCTTAACTTTTTAATACTAACTTTTAATTATAAGGGTTTTGTTTGTAATCAAACCAACCCTTGATTTAAACTATCAATGGCTTAGATCTGTTCTTACGGTTCTTACAGTTAGCACTGTTTGTACAGGAATTGTACCACAAGCGTAAGTGCTATCAAATTTACCCCACTCTTTAGGTTTTCTTTTGTATAAATTGGCGTTTTACGCCTTTTGTTTCTCTAATGACATAATATAATAATTTAAGAATTGCCAATATACATTTGTGACACCCTTATTTTTGTCTATGTTTCTATTAAAGCTTTCCAAAATCGACGGGTCTACTATAGTTTACATCTTTTATTATGACGAACCAAACCATTACCGTCCGAACAACATTATTTCTGATATCGGGTGTATGTAATTCTCAACGTTCCTACAAGTGTAGTAACAAATAGAAGTTAGAACTGACTCTGACAACATCGGTTCCAATAATTGATATTCTCTGACCCTGTACCAGTATTCCTTTTATGGTTTCGACCAATATAAAACACATATCGATATCATCATGGACATATTTCTTTCGGTTTCTATACCGAGACCTGACATTGTATCACTATTATAATGAACAATGCCAATAGCAACGGAGTCTTTGCCGCAACTCGTGGGAACTCCTAGTAGTTTGGAACAACTGAAAGTTTGAAGCTTCAACTATCTATTGATGAATACCTAATTTGTAATTAACACTCGAAACACCCTGCACATAATATGAACAATGAGGGCAGAAATTAGGGCTTGTAAACAAAATCCACTTGACGACATGAGATGAGGCCGGAGGAGATCTAGTTATTAGGGGTGGTTGCCCTCCTCTTATGAAGTTTGATTTTGACTTTATAATTAAGTCAAAATTCATCTTCGTTTGGCCGATGATTCTATTCATATTTCAACAACCCCTCTTGTGTTGGATCAGTTGCAGATACCAACATGAAATAAGGTTTTTTTTTTTTGAATGGCCAACTACCATTCTATACACGCACCCCTGAATAACAGAGTTAAGTATTCCAATGGTTCTTTTAAGAGGGTGTTTGGGTTTAGCTTATTTTGGAACAACTTATTACTTATTCACTTATAAAAGTTAAAGAGGCTGTGATGATGGAAGAAGTTGAATAATAATATGTCCGAGTGGATGGGAGCAAAGTTTGAGACGATCCGCATCTTGGCAGGGCAATTGATAGATATGCAGCCATGGTGGATTTATCCTTCTTTCTTCCCTTGTTTACACATCTGAGCCTCAGTTATTAATTATTTTGTTTTTGGTTTTGAAATTACTTTATTTGAGAAAAAAAAAAACAATTTGCAAACTGAAAAGATCTGAAATATATGAATTTCTTTTTGTTACTTTTGATGTTGGGGATAAATTTGGGGTTAATCGGTTGGGTTGGGAACACTATTCTTCATATATGAGTAGAGGTGTACAAACCGAAATTTTTGCCAAACCTGTTCGGGTTATAATACAAATCGGTTTGGTCAACTTCGGTCAAATCCGATTTGAGGAGAAACCAGTTTGGGTGAATTTTTTTTTAATCATATCCAATTTGGTTTGGGTCGGGTTGAAACCAGTTTGGGTGATGAGGGGGGGGGGGGGAGATCGGTATACCGGTGCTTTGGGATAGGTTGAACCCAGTTTGGTAGTGGAAATCTGGTCGGGTTACCAAACCGGTTTTTTGTTCCATCTCTTATAATAATATGAGGTAGTGTTAACAGGATTTAGAAAACCTGTTGTTTGTCTCTAGGAAGGTAGATCATATATTTTGTATTGTTCACTTGTTAAAGTCAAATCTGAATAGCAATCTTAAAGGGCTAGTGGAGATAGGCTTATTAATTTTTTTTTATTTTTTTGATAGGCTTACTAAATATGTAGGAGATTTGCACTGTCCTTTGAGCTATAGGGTTGTTCTGATTATTCTTGTATATAATTTGGTTATGATGCTCATTAATCCTTGTGACTTAAATGTGTTGTTTGATCCCTGTTTGCTTTTTATATCTTCTTAATTTTGTGTTTCCGTCTGATGAAATTTCTGACCCCTGAACTGGCTTTTGAATTGGTCAATTGGTTTCTTTAGTTCTCGTTCATCTTTCAAAAGCTGGATCAGTCCATACATACGGATTTTGGTGCTGATGATAGCTCGCTAGATTT
The DNA here is from genome assembly GCA_947069175.1 of Scalesia atractyloides. Classification (NCBI taxonomy): domain Eukaryota; kingdom Viridiplantae; phylum Streptophyta; class Magnoliopsida; order Asterales; family Asteraceae; genus Scalesia; species Scalesia atractyloides. The sequence goes on from CAMTDV010000014.1 coordinate 92,475,900, forward strand.
ATTATCAAGCTTATCTGTAACCGGTGTTGCATGGTTATCGTTTAAAATTTGTAGTATTGTTTGCATTGTTCGACTGGTTTGTTTGTCATATTTAGGACTTAGGAGTTTTGTGGCATTGGTGTGTTCTAGCCTTGGCTCTGTCTCTGGTGGTCGGAACTAGATTCAATTATCAAGTTTACTTTAACGGGTCTTGCATGGCTATTGTTTACAAGTTTTGTACTTTTGTTTGCTATTGTTCGGTTGATTTGTTTGTCATATTATTAGCCCATAATTAGGACTCAGGAGTTTTGTGGCGTTGTTTTGTTCTACCCCTGGCCTTGTCTCTTTCATAAGGTTGTTTTTTATGGACCTAATTTTCTGATTATGTCTGTTCATATCTTGGATATTTGATGTCTTCATAACGAATAAGTATATGGGTCATGGTCTTGTAATCTTTATAATGTTCAATGCAATCTCATGATATACTTATCGACGCTCAATGCTATCTCATGATATACTTATCGAAGTTCAATGCAATCTCATGATATTCTTATCGATCTTGTAATCTTTATAATGTTCAATGCAATTTTATGGATTTATTTGGACTTCTGTTGCTAAGATTATGGGCTGTATTGGGTTAGTGTAGTTTATAAAGTGTCCATCTGGGTGAACTGAACTGAAATTAGGATGAGTTAGAGAATGGGTCAACCAGACCTTCTATTTAGGTTATAGCTATCTCTTCAGTACTGGCTTCCGCAAACAAGGTTTGATTTTGTTGTTTCTTTGATCTCCATTTTTCTCTTGTATTATTCTTGATTTTTCTAGTCCAAGTTTATACTAATTAGAGGATTTATTTGTGGGTTTTTGTTTTTGTTGTTTTCATAACATATATATACGTAATGTTGTCAAGGAGCATATAATCAGTGAACCTCTATTACGATTATGCAGATGTGTAATTGGTTGCATGTCGATCCGATACATTTACATTGTTCAATCACTGCAAAACTATCTGCGTTATTTTTTAGCATGTATTTTATTTAATCTTTTTAGAATGTTCAGATCCGACCCGTATTGATTTTGGTCAAAACCAGTTCTGGTACAAAAAAAACTTACGATCATTTCTAAAATGTCCCTTTTTTATATGAACCTGTTCTGATCAAGTACCCTGTATGGTTTGACCCGATCAGTCTGTTTGCCAAAAAAGAATTTTGTGTTGCCTAGATGGCGTATTATTTGCTTCCGCAATTGCGATCAAAGAGTTGAATCAATTATTTATCTGCTATTGAAAATTGATGGTTTCCTATGGGTCTTCTGGTTAGCGTGACTAAAAACGTATGTAATCCTTGTCTTAAACTCTTAATAGTTATTTACCATCTCTTTAAGTAGCGATATATAATTATCGTAAATATATATTTTTTACAGTTTCTCGACAAAGGTTTTAAAATACATATTTGGTTTTTTCGGAATGTGTCACAAAGTTGCGAGGTTGTGACATTATTTCAACAAATGTCGTGATTTTGTTATAATTCCATCATATAATTATAGTTTTGTTTTCATCAGAATTCGTCGGAAATATGTTGGCGTATGATGTTGTAGGAAAATGAGCTGTTTTCTAGTAGTTGGCCCATTGCTTGGGTTGTCATAAAGAAGATGGTATGGTGATACAATAACCTAGAGATGGGCATAATCGGTTCCTTTTTATACCTGGAACCGGTTCCTAACCGGACCCGGTTCCTAAATGTGTGTCAATGGAACCGGTTCTTGTTGTAACCGGGTCCGGTTCCTACCCGGGTTTTAACCATTAAAACTAGAACCAAGTGTACCCGGTTCGGGTCGGGTTGGAACCGGTTCCAGTTCCTTAGAAGAACCGGTTCCTAATGTTACAATTAAATGGAAAAGACTGCAAAGACTATTAGAAAACCTATTCATTCGGTCAATTCAATGAAAAAAGCTGCAAAACTATTAGAAACCGATTGTAAATTCCTTGCCTTCTTGCCTCCTTGCATTCCAATATCAATAACTTACACTTTCAAACTTCCACAATTAAAATGGCGTGCAACGACGAGGTTGTGATGGTTTATATCTTGTAGGTGTAAGTTAACGGTAGAGATGGGCATATCGGGTTTTTTTGTCCTACCCGGAACCGGTTCCGGGTAGGAACCGGGTTCCGGGTACGCACCGGGTCCGGGTAGGAACCAGGTACGAACCGATTTTATTTATAAAATGTGGAACCAGGTTGGAACCACCGGGTTTTTTGAACCTGGAACCGGTTCTACTATTAGCCGGGTAGGAACCAGAACCGGTTCCAGGTCGGTTCCACCAGGTCGGGTTTGGAACCGGTTATTATGCCCATCTCTACAATAACCCCACGCGGCCAAACCAACGACCTTTTCTTTCCATATTTCTTATTGTCCCTCTTCCCCCTACTAATACTCCAGCTATTCAAAGTGTAATTAATAGTCTTCTAAGATATTTTCTAGAAAAAAGATTTCTTTCAAAGTATAACATGCTCCTTCGAGTCCTTCTGTTAAAAGAGAAAAAGGTTAGCCCCTCAGGTATAAATCAGGGCACAAACCTCGTCTTTTATTTTTCAAAACAACATGAAAAAACAAATAATTTCATGTTCAAACTTGTTGCTTTTGTCTCTAGCTGTATTACTATTATCTGTACCAAATTATACTTCTGCTACTTTGGAGGAAGCCAATGCTCTTCAGAAATGGAAAGCAACACTTCAAATTCCAAGCGGCTTCTCGCTATCTTCTTGGAATCCCCTCCCTATGAACCCTGCAACGTCTGAATTATATGTGTTATCCGTGTTATATCTTCTACTTAATTAGATATTGCTTATTGTTTTTACCTTCATCTTGATTAGTATTTAAATTCAAATGTGTTAGATAGACATTGTTATTAGATAGGCATCCTTCCTTTTCATTGTTATCTTTATTTGTGTAACACGTTATTAAAGTTGAACACATCTTGTCAATTTCACCTTGTTAAGGTGACAATCTAATAATGTTTTACACGATGGTCGGTTAATAAAAGAAGCGGGTTTTGGAAACCCGTTTTTCGACGGATGTTACACGTAGAGTTTAAAAATCTCTATATAAATATATGTATACTGAATTATACACATATATGTATATAGTTAATTTTAAACTATACGTATGTGTATATTACGAAAAGCTTAGAGAAAATGTGTGGTCCAAAATGTTTCTCAAGTTTCTCAATTAACATAGTGCTTCTCACATGATACTAACCTTATATATATATATATATATATATATATATATATATATATATAACTTTTTATAGAAAATATCACATTCAATCACTCCACAAAAAATATACATTCAATCTTCAATTTTTTTAAAATGGGATCTTCTACACACTTGAAGGTTCGAGCCGTCCAAAGAAGAAAATGGTTCCTCGTGATCGTATACATGCCAACGAGGTGTTAATGAATTATTATTTTGTGGAGAATTCGGTCTACAATGCCAAAACGTTTATGGATTGGTTTCATTTGCCAAAGGATTTATTTTTAAAGATCGTAGGAGACATCGAAGCAAGCGAACAATGGTTTCAAGAACGTTACAACGGGAGGGACAAACGTAGTTTCACTCCGATACAAAAATGCACGTCCACTATTCGTCAACTAGCGACAGGTAACCCTCTCGATCAATTTGACGAATACTTAGCAATGTCGGAAAGAACTTCGCGTGAATGTTTGCAATTTTTTTGTAACGCGTCATTAAGTTGTATGCCAAGGAGTTTTACGTAGACAGACGAGACACGATATCACACGTATTTACGCCGCGCACGAGGCTCGATGGCATTTTCCAGGGATGCTCGGTAGCATCGATTGTACACATATTGAATGGAGAAATATCCAAGAGAGTTGCGAGGGTCGTATGTTAGGGGTGACGTTAAAAGACCGACCATCTTATTTGAAGCGATGGCGTTGAATGATTTTTGGATTTGGCATTCGTATTTTGGTGTTACTGGTTCAAACAACGACATCAATGTTTTGTACACATCGTCGTTGTTTCAAACCGTAACAGATGGCACCACACATTTCTATCCGTTTATGGTTAACGGAAAATATTACAGACGAGGTTTTCTTCTTGTGGATGGTATCCACCCATCATGGTCAGTTTTTGTGAAAGCTCCTTCATTTCATGTCGAGGTTAAAGAAAAGGCGTTCAAGAAGTTGCAAGAATCGGCTAGAAAAAATGTTGAGAGGGCTTTTGGTGTTTTAAAGGGTAGATGGGGGATACTAGGCCGACCGGTTCGTGCGATGAATAAAAATACAATCCATAGCATAGTATATGCATGTATCATATTGCACAATATGCTAATTAAAGAAGACGGACGTGAAATATCTCCAGATTGGGTGCCGGATCCTCCAATACAAACTTCTGTTCCAGAAAATGTCCAACAAGACTTGCGTAGTGAAGAACTTCACTTTCGGTTGAGATATGATTTAATTGAACTTGTAGGTTCTTTAGGTTAGGAATTTCCGGATTCTGACGAAGAGTAGGCTTTGTTTATGTATCTTTTGAATTTTATATGTTTATTTTTAAGTTGTATTTTTAGAAATATTGTTTTTTATTTAAATGAAATTTATAATTTATAAATTAAAATTTATTGTTAATTTATAATTTAAAAACAAAAAGAAAATAAAAACAATCACTATTGATGGAGTGATGGAAATCCCTAATAAAATCCACCAAATTTGGCTCGATGACGTGACGTATGGTGATTTGATGTTGTAAGTGATGTAATTCCATCACTAACAAGGCACCCCTACCCCCTAAATACTATTGATTTTTTTAATAGCAGTTAAACACAATCCCAACACTATACGGATTATAGCGTTACAACATTGGGTCTATACGAGTAATACAATAATACTGTAAACAGACTTGTATCTAAACTAAGAACCACATATACTTGTTTAACTGTTTACTATTATTTAAAATAGAGTTAAATGTCTGGATAGTCCCTGTGGTTTGGCTGTTTTTCACTTTTAGTCCCTAACTTTATAAAATTACCTCTATGGTCCACAACTTTTCAATTTGCGTTCTCGGATAGTCCCTGACCTAAACGATTGTTAGTTTTTGGTGTTAGATGTATGTAAATGACAAAAATATCCTTAATATTAAACAAAATAAATTAATTAAATACATATATATTACATGTACTTGTGGGACCCATTAACTATAACAAAAATACCCATCTGCTTCTTCCTTCTCATCTCTCTCCACACCTCCCTCTCTCTCCTTCACTCCACCGCCACCACCATCAATCTTCCCCACACCCCATTGCAAGACCACCTCCGTTCTCAAACACCAACACCACCTCCACCGTCAACCTTCCGGCGAGTGTTCATCATCTCCACCACCAGAAAAAAGCTAACCCAACCCATCAACCACCACCGGCCCCCACCTCCAGCTCCACCCACAACCCACTGTCGCAACCACCCCGCCACAACCACCATTGCCACCATCTTCATTCAGCCACCACCTTGTCTACAACAACCTCCGGTCACCGCCACTTCTTGTCTGCAACAACAACCTCCGGTCACCGCCTCCGATCGTCCACAACTTCATGCTTCAAATACCATCCATTTAATTTTAAAATCCGTTTGATTTGGTTCCACAGGCGATTTTGGCTACCAGGAGTTTGATTTAGCTGGATAAGAGGTCTCGTGAAGCGGCTGCCATGGTTGCAGCGTCGGCTACTTATATGCCCGTAAAGCGAAGAAGCCGGAGATCCTTTTGGTGTTGAAGTGAAACCAGAGTATGTATTTTGTTTTAATTTGGATTTTTTTTGTTTGTTTTGCTGATTATATAGTGTTTGAGCTTGTTGTAGTGGTAGAGGTATAATCTGTGTTATTTATAACTATACATATATTTGATTTGTCAACTCAAAAGGTTGATGATGATGGTGAAAGGTGGCGATGGTGGTTGGGTGAAGAGTGGGGAAGAAGTGGGTGGGGTAGGTGGTGGGTTCTACATAAATGTTTAAATATTAATTATATTTATTTTAATATTTTAGTTATTAAATTGACAGTAAGGGTATTTAGGTAATTTCACACTCATCTAACTGAGAAATCTAACCCCCATCCGCTTCAGGGACTATCCGAGAATAAAATTGCAAAATTTGAATACTATAGCAGTAATTTTAGAAAGTTAGAGACTAAAGGTGAAAAATGAGCAAACCACAGAGACTATCCAGACATTTTTCTCTTAAAATTATACATATAAATTCAAATTGATGAGTAATCTCACTTTATATTTTAATGTTTCATTTACTTTTTAATTCTATATTCATTCGATGTATTTTCTTAAAATATTTTAATCATCATTCAATTTCTTTTGTTTTTATCTAACAACATGTATTTGTTAACTTTTCAAAACATTTAAATCCGCATCAATGTTTTTTTTCAATATTGCGATAAAGTATTATTGAACATGAACACCGTGCCGCTGTGATACCACCGAACCATACCGAAACCGACGATGAATGGTACTTTATTATTTTAAAGTATCTGTTTTTCATTTTTATAATTCTGTACGGGTATTTATTTTTATTTCTTTTACTTTTGATAAGCTGACACGTACCATACCGAACAAAATCGGTACCCGTACCATATTCATTTTAACGGTTTTTGGTTTCAATAATTTTTCATTTATACAACTTGTCTACCACAATAAATGAATTTCGATACAAATTCCGTGTGATGATCTGAACCAATTGATACCGTTCGACAACAACATCAATATAAAATACCTGTTTATTTCTATAGCGAGTGAAAGCGTCCAAATACTGTAGCAAATCAAACCGATACCAATTCATCGCTCGCGATAATGTACCGCCGCAACGCACGATGAATTAACCTAGCTTAGAATTACTGAAAGTTGTAATCTCAAAGGGCGTATTGAGAAATACTCCAAGCACCTAACTAGTAATCTACTCTCAAACACCTACCTGCCCACGAATATGAAGGGAAAATTAGGGTTTTTTTAATTCCCAAATGTAAACAAACTCCAGTCGGACAAGATGAGGCCATCTGAGAGAGAGAGGAGATGGTATCTATCTAGGGTTGTTGCCCTCCTCTCTTCTAATCGAAGTCTAATTTTGACTTTATTTAGCCAAAGTTTCTCTTCGTGTGGCCGATGATTCTCTTCAGATTTCAACAACCTCTGTGAACGAAGTCTAATCGTTCGTTCATTTTTTTTGATCGAACGGCAAACTTCAAACACATTCCAATCCTATATCCAATCATATGTGACATCTAAACTCAAAGAGGCTGCTGAATCAGAGCAGAGTTTTAGATTATCCGCATCTTGGCTGGGCAATTAATACGGATGGTATTCGTTCACATTGCAACCGATCCATTTGCAGCCATGGCGGATATTATTATTTATTAGCTAGAGGTGCACAAAAAACCGGTTTGGATTCCAAAACCGGCACGGTTTGAGATTATAGACCGTAGAAACCGGTTTGGAACCTTAAAGAGGCTGTGATGATCAGCTTTAGCGATCTGTCCGAGTGGATGGGAGCAAAGTTTGAGATGATCCACATCTTGGCTGGGCAATTGATAGATTTGCAGCCATGGCGCATTTATCCGCCTTTGTTCCCTTGTTTACAGATCTGAGCCTCACACATAATCGTTTCCTCTGGTTTTGTTAAATGCTTGATCTGTTAATTTTCGTATTTGACTAACAAATAAACTTGCCAACTTAAAACATCTGAAATATATTCGAATTTATCTTACTCAAGTATAGAAGTTGTACATTTTTCTTTGAAACTTGTAATTGCTGATTCTGTATGTTATATGATTTGTTAACGATGAGGATTACTCATGTATCTCAGGCGTTTAGGCGACATTGAACATTACTCATGTACATTATGTAGGTAAGAGATTATACAGTTATTAATCCAATTTGATACTGATATTGGTGTGGCTGTTGTTTGCTTTTTATATCTTCTTAATTTTGTGCTTCCGTCTGATGAAAATTCTAACCCATGAACTGGCTTTTGAATTGGTCAATTGGTTTCTTCAGTTCTTGTTCATCTTTCAAAAGCTGGATCTGTCCATGCATAGAGAATTTGGTGCTGATGATAGCTCGCTATATTTTATTATCAAGTTATCTATAACGGGTCTTGCATGGCTATCGTTTTTAAGTTTGTAGCATTGTTTGCCACTGTTCGACTGGTTTGTTATTAGCCCATATTTAGGACATAGGAGTGTTGTGGCACTGGTGTGTTATAGCCTTGGCCCTGTCCCTGTCTCTGGTGGTCGGAACTAGATTTCATAGTCAAGTTTACTTTAACGGGTCTTGCATGGCTATTGTTTACAAGTTTTGTACTTTTGTTTGCTATTGTTCGGTTGATTTGTTTGTCATATTATTAGCCCATAATTAGGACTCAGGAGTTTTGTGGCGTAGTTTTGTTCTACCCCTGGCCTTCTCTTTCATAAGGTTGTTTTTTATGGACCTAATTTTCTGATTATGTCTGTTCATATCTTGGATATTTGATGTCTTCATAACGAATAAGTATATGGGTCATGGTCTTGTAATCTTTATAATGTTCAATGCAATCTCATGATATACTTATCGACGTTCAATGCTATCTCATGATATACTTATCGAAGTTCAATGCAATCTCACGATATTCTTATCGATCTTGTAATCTTTATAATGTTCAATGCAATGTTATGGATTTATTTGGACTTCTGTTGCTAAGATTATGGGCTGTATTGGGTTAGTGTAGTTTATAAAGTGTCTATCTGGGTGAACTGAACTGAAATTAGGATGAGTTAGAGAATGGGTCAACCAGACCTTCTATTTAGGTTATAGCTATCTCTTCAGTACTGGCTTCCGCAAACAAGGTTTGATTTTGTTGTTTCTTTGATCTCCATTTTTCTCTTGTATTATTCTTGATTTTTCTAGTCCAACTTTATACTAATTAGAGGATTTATTTGTGGGTTTTTGTTTTTGTTGTTTTCGTAACATATTTATACGTAATGTTGTCAAGGAGCATATAATCAGTGAACCTCTATTACGATTATGCAGATGTGTAATTGGTTGCATGTCGATCCGATACATTTACATTGTTCAATCACTTCAAAACTATCTGCGTTATTTTTTAGCATGTATTTTATTTAATCTTTTTAGAATGTTCAGATCCGACCCGTATTGATTTTGGTCAAAACCCGTTCTGGTACAAAAAAACTTACGATCATTTCTAAAATGTCCCTTTTTTATATGAACCTGTTCTGATCAAGTACCCTGTATGGTTTGACCCGATCAGTCTGGTTGCCAAAAAAGAATTTTGTGTTGCCTAGATGGCGTATTATTTGCTTCCGCAATTGCGATCAAAGAGTTGAATCAATTATTTATCTGCTATTGAAAATTGATGGTTTCCTATGGGTCTTCTGGTGAGCGTGACTAAAAACGTATGTAATCCTTGTCTTAAACTCTTAATAGTTATTTACCATCTCTTTTAGTAGCGATATATAATTATCGTAAATATATATTTTTTACAGTTTCTCGACAAAGGTTTTAAAATACATATTTGGTTTTTTCGGAATGCGTCACAAAGTTGCGAGGTTGTGACATTATTTCAACAAATGTCGTGATTTTGTTATAATTCCATCATATAATTATAGTTTTGTTTTCATCAGAATTCGTCGGAAATATGTTGGTGTATGTTGTAGGAAAATGAGCTGTTTTCTAGTAGTTGGCCCATTGCTTGGGTTGTCATAAAGAAGATGGTATGGTGATACAATAACCCCACGCGGCCAAACCAACGACCTTTTCTTTCCATATTTCTTATTGTCCCTCTTCCCCCTACTAATACTCCAGCTATTCAAAGTGTAATTAATAGTCTTCTAAGATATTTTCTAAAAAGTATTTCTTTCAAAGTAAAACATACTCCTTGAGTCCTTGTCTTAAAAGAGAAAAAGGTTAGCCCCTCAGGTATAAATCAGGGCACAAACCTCGTCTTTTATTTTCAAAACAACATGAAAAAACAAATAATTTCATGTTCAAACTTGTTGCTTTTGTCTCTAGCTCTATTACTATTATCTGTACCAAATTATACTTCTGCTACTTTGGAGGAAGCCAATGCTCTTCAGAAATGGAAAGCAACACTTCAAATTCCAAGCGGCTTCTCGCTATCTTCTTGGAATCCCCTCCCTATGAATTCTACGACTTCGACTCCATGCATTTCATGGTCAAGTATAGTTTGCAATGATGATTGGACCATTCAAATGGTGAACCCTGCAACGTCTGAATTATATGTGTTATCCGTGTTATATCTTCTACTTAATTAGATTTTGCTTATTGTTTTTACCTTCATCTTGATTAGTATTTAAATTCAAATGTGTTAGATAGACATGGTTATTAGATAGGCATCCTTGCTTTTCATTGTTATCTTTATTTGTGTAACATGTTATTTAAGTTGAACACATCTTGTCAATTTCACCTTGTTAAGGTGACAATCTAATAATGTTTTACACGATGGTCGGTTCAACCCTGTTGAAAGCCTAAATCAGGGTCCTTTTATAGGGAAAGTTCCCAAAATAATCACATGACCAGACAAATAAAAATTTGAATTTTCAACTCCAACAAAATCACCATTACCCTCTTTGCGAAAAACACCCTCAACCCGTCAATGTTTGTGTGAAAACACACTCTATGTTGATAGATTAGGTGTGTGATGCGTGTACTCCTTGTGCAAAAACCACTTTGTAGAAAAACCTAATTTGTGTGAAATACTGAAAATGCAACCCATGAAACTCATTCCACCATTTATTTATTATACTTTATTATTGAATCCTTTCATATCATTCTGCTCATATGGCTATTCAAATCCACCCGTGAGAGGGCCATTTAAATCCATTTGTGTGAGGGCTTTTCTAAACTTGTGAAACTTTCATTTAAATCCTTTGTCGTGTGGCCTCATTTGACCATTTAATCATTTGTCACACATACCACATGACTATTCTTAATTTATCAATCTTTTTATAGTTTTTAATCAATATATAGTTTAACTTCTTCTTCTTTACTTTAGTTATTGTTTTATCATCAAGAACCTTAGCTTTTTCATCTTTAACATAGAAGGTTCTAATATATATATATATAGGGTTAGGATCATGTGAGAAACACTAGGCTAATTGAGAAACTTGATAAGTATTCTGGACCACACATTTTCTCTAAGCTTTTCGTAATATACACATACGTATACTTTAAAATTGACTATATACATATGTGTATAATTCGATATACATATATGTATATAGTGAATTTTAAACTATATGTATGTGTATATTACGAAAAGCTTAGAGAAATATGTGGTACATAATGCTTCTCAAGTTTCTCAAATAGGGTAAACTTCTCTTGGATCCCTACCATATATATATATATATATATTTCCATCATGATCCATTACTCTTCATCACCTTGAGCAGGGTTATGATAACTCTAAGAACACCTTAGTACCGTATGCATACTACTACACTGGCCAAGTGTGTAGTCCACATACTATACACAAGTATTCTTATCATTACCATATCATGTCCTAGGTGAAGATGTTCAGTTCATATATCATCATTAAGCATACCTATTAGTGAATTGACGACCTGTGGGCTCACTAACCATTTATCATCATCATGTAATTATAATATCTACTTATCACAACATGTAGGCATCTAGTATATAAATCTTTCAAAGTAGTTGCGTACCTCATTCGTGTTGTCAATCCTTACTTAAGAATTATCGTTTGCTCCATATCTTTGATAGGTAAGGCCAATAATCATAAGCTGACTCCATCATAGTCATAATCAGTAAATCCATTAATATTCTCACATACCTTTTAGGGGTTGGTTAACCCTCGTACAAGAATCAAGTTTAATCTGTTTCATTGGTGAGTCTAAGTCAATTGCACAAGAAAATCTAACAGTGCAATCGTTTAAAATCATTAATAACCATTAACTTGCCTTTGGTGTCAAGCTCAAGCCTCGGACTCAACACACATCTGTAACACCCTAAAGTTAAAACATTGCCCTGATACCAACTTGTCACACCCTAAAGTTAAAACATCTCGATATTATTTTAATTGTGGAAGAGTAGATCCATTTTTTACACAATATATACCTCACCGTCCAAGTTTCGACTTATAATACTTACAAAACAAAATTATGTAGTTTAATGACTAAACTCTTATCATTCAAATCTTGAAAATGTTTGCAGAATGTAAAACCAACATTTTAGACGCGTGTTGATGTCCAATCCCGAGCACTTAATATTTAACACTCCAAATCCATCTATTAGCTTCACCTAAAGCATTACAACATCACAAATAGTATCGATAATATATAAACTTTATATACAATACCTACTAAAACAAAACTTGGAGTTTATTAATAAAGTCAAAACCCAACCGAGCCCAGCATTGGCTACGCTGCTTGTAGCTAAAATTCCCATTTTTTTCCAATATTTAAACGTTTCGTTTTTTTCCCGAGCTCTTTTACCTACTTATCATTGACAAACTCACAAGAAATGAAGTTAAACAAATAGTTTAACATCGGTTCAAAACATCACTTAAGTGTAATATCTACAAATGGGTCAAAACATCACTTGAATATATTATATACATCAACATTATCAAACGGGCCAAAACATCATTTATATATAATATCTACAAACACGTCAAAACATCGTTTGAATATATTATCTATATCGACACCATCAAACAAGTCAAACGATAATTTAAACATATTGTCTACCAACTATGTTCATGATAAATCAGCCTAATAAAGACATCAAATATATTCAAAACAAATCTAGAAAATTTACCAAAACTCGATTATGATCTTAACTAGCTTCTAACATAAATCATACCATAATAAAATAGTTAAGACCTCCAAACAACCTCCGTAAGTGGCAGGCATATTAGCTGTAAACAACCATTTTACCAACGAAGCACCCGCAAAAACCCCATCAAACAATTTCGGAAAAATCTAGAAAAATTACCAAAAATCCATTATTATAATATAAACTAGATTTTGACCAAAAATCGTATCGAAATATAACGGTTAAGACCTCGAAATAGCCTCTGCAATAGGGCTGACCTGCTATGAACATCAAGTGAAAACCAGCATTTCGAACATGTTATGACATCTTAATACTGCATTTTTTTGACTTGAAACCTTTTCTAGAATTTAAACAAATGTGTCGGAACCGTTGACACAAAATTTCCTATGAAAACGAGACCATTTAGTACTCGGAATAACCCTCTACCCAGAACTGGATAACAACATATTCATCTACCAATTATTCACAACAACTTATAAATTTATATGTAAGCAAAAACTCTACTATATCGTAACAATATGGAATGGTTAAGTCCCATATCCAAGGTATGAGTGACTTACCTTGGTTTTGTATGTTCCTCGTGTCTTGAGTTCTAATCCCAATCTGTTGACCACCTAAAGTCAACATATGAAGATAGTTTCATATAAATTCGCCATAATTGATATTCATAGTTGAATACAATTTAAACAACATCTTCCTGCTCAACATTCAAATAAGTTCATTATCCATCACACATACGTGTATTACATATAACATCAAATGAATATTTAGAACACAGTATTTGTATCACTTTTCTCATTGAGACATTTCATAAAACACCTTGTAGGCATTGTAAGAACTAATCACCATACTAGTCACAAATATGATCATCTATTTTCATATTCCCCCATTAATCAAAAAGTTCAACTTCAACCGTAAATTCATCCCTAAAATATCGAACCTTATATCCCATAAGCATACTAATATACATAGAACAAATTCATATGATCTAGCCACTAAAACTCTAATTAAGCCACACATTAATTATCGTATTTTAGGTTAAATCATGGTCACCCTATATTCCTCAATAGCGTTTTCAACTTGGAATTGAAATTATAACTTTCTTTCACTTAGACAATTATAGATAACACATATACTTTCTAATTCTTCCAATGCATTAGGTTCATTGCACTTGAGTTCATAAATCAAGAATCAAACTCATATATATGAAAGGACTAATGCCCAAATTACATACCTTGTTCTTGATAATCAGTTAAAGCTATGATCTTGAATCTAATCCTTCAATTTCTTAGCAAGGATTTGTGAAATCGAATCCCTAATTTTGCCACTGCCATCATCGCCTTCAAGAGACATGATTTTGGCCACCTCAAATATGCGTGGCTAATTTCTTGAATCCAGGTTATAAAAATGGTTAGCACTTGGACACCTTTAGTCCTTAGAGTTCCATATTTTATTGATAGTTTTTTTTTCACACTTCCAACATCATTTTAAACTAATAACTAAATAGTAACTTTATAAAATGACTACAACCATTATATAAACACATAAATATATTTTACTTCAATATTTATTTTATTGAAACCACTTTAAAGCCTTTATCTTTGTTTTCCCCCACAATTGTTCTAAAACATAAAAGGTGAAACTTTGGGATGTTACAAATTAGGGACTGGATTATCCTACATATGAAACAACGGGACTGAGTTGTCCTACATACAAACAATGGGACTGGGTTGTCCTACGTACAAACATCAGGACTGAGTTGTTCTACATACAGACACAGACACTGGATTGTCCTCTACTCAACCATAAGGGTCGTAAGGTCCTTAAAACTATACAGTGAAGTCCTCGCTAGATATCAGAACTATAACCAACTGCTAGTTTACCGTCTTGAGTACATGGTTGGCGAGGTACTCACTAGCTCGGGGTTAGCTATAGGCTCATGCGGGCATGTTGTCTTTGCCATACGCGTACATCAACGGTTTTACAAGAACAAAGATTTTCAAATAACATGCTGAGGAAAATGGTTTATTACGTTTTCTCAACATTATTTAAACCGGTTACTAAAAAAATTTGAAATCTTACAAACTATGAACTCGCCAACTTTATGTTGACTTTTAGCATGTTCTTTCTCAGGCTTCACATTCAAACTATGGCACAGTTGGAATAGGAGAACACTTAAGGATTTGAGTACTTAGTGAGCGTTCAACTTTCTAGAAGTCTTAGCATTATAATTCCGCTTTCAGTGGTAAGATACCAGTCGTTACGCCCAACTCTGATTTTTGCGGGTGTTACAATCGAAGCGTAGGGCACTCCACATTAGCACTTTTCATCCTCTTACCTAAAATTTCATAACACCCCAATAAGAACACTAGAAATTTAACAAAAACACAGTGAAGGAAAGTCATGTACATTTGTAGGTTAGACCATATTTATTCTGATTATCCGATCGATTTGGGATGAAGCCCCTAAATTTTGTGCATGATGATCGTGATTTTGGGAGAAAGAGCCTATCACGTCAAATCAGTCATAAAAATGTAAAACACTGTTTACAGTTTTGTTTTTCAGATCTTAGCCAATCTAAGGTTGTAAAACACTTCTTACATAAAACACCCTTTGTAGGATAGCCTCACCCTATATATATATATATATATATATATATATATATATATATATATATGTGTGTGTGTGTGTGTGTGTGTGTGTGTGTGTGTGTGTGTGTGTGTATATAGGTAAAGGATCCGGTAAAAAGGACCCTTTATGTGAGAAGTGTAAGAAGGGTTTTACACCTTTAGATCTGATTTTTAATGGTGAAGATCATAATGAAAAAAATGTAAATATTGTTTCAATTTTTAATAAATGATTTGTCTTGATAAGGGTATAAGTGTCAATAAACATTAATTAAATTAAGAAACTACATAACTTCTCTCCCTAAAATAACGATTCTCTCTCTTTCCTCCATAGAAACCAGAGATTATCTATCTTCCTCACCCTAATCCACCATTAATCATTATCTCCAGCCACCGCAAAAAAAAAACCCTAAACCTCTTTCTATGAACATCCACGATTTCTTTCTTACAATGATAATACAGATGCAAAACATCATATGTTAACACATGGGTTTTAAGTCACGATGTTTAAAACAATCTGGAAATACAATCCAAGATATAGTGTTTTAAAATCTATAATGAATGAATCACCATTCAAGTCATGGTGTTTAAACATTTGGAAGGGTTGTATACGATTCAAGACATGGTGTTCTAACAGACAGAAGGAATGTATTTTACGATTCCTGTCATGGTGTTTTAAACAATCTAGAAACATTGTATTTGTGATTCAAATCATGGTGTTTTAAAATATGGAAACATTGTATTTGTGATTCAAGTCATAGAACATATTTTGGAAATACAAGTTTAAAACACCATGTGAAAATGCAGATTTAAAACACTATACTAAGAACACATTCTGTAAATGCAGGTTTAAAACACCATATGAAGAACATGTTTAAAACACCATGAAGTGCACTACGAATTTATTAAAACCATGTTATGAATTTAGTTTATTGTATTTGTGATTCAAGTCATAGAAGGTATTCTGGAAATGCAGGTTTAAAACATCATGTGAAAATGCAGGTTTTAAACAATATACTAAAAACATGTTATGTAAATGCAGGTTAAAACACCTTACAAAGAACATGTATTGAACGCATGTGTAAAACACCATGAATTGTACTACGAATTTATTAAAACACCATGTTATGAATTTAATTCTAATATGTTGTGAATGATGTATTATACAAACGGGTGGTTATCAAACCCTAAAAATATCCAGCTTTGTAACTACCTATTTATTACAATATTTGAATTGTTGATACAATTACAATTATACCCTCAAGTATTAATTTTAGTTAATGCCACATGTCCTCTTCATATCCTTTATTACACTTTTCACACAAAATCCTCCTTTTACAATAACCCCACCCTATATATATATATATATATATATATTATATATATATATATATATATATATATATATATATATATATATATGTACGAGTCGTTTACCAGCCCGATGCGGCAGGAAACATATCACTTAGGTTGGTGAGTTTAGGGTTATGTACGGGGCGGGATAAGCAAATGGTGCATTTGTTGATAGGGATGAGCAAATGGTACCGGGTACCGGTTTGGAACTGGTGCCGGTACCTAATTTCTCAACCCGAGTTGATTTTCGGTACCGACATTTACTGTTTTTAGTACCGGTATTTACTGAATTTTACCACTACTATACCCATTTTCCGTTGGTTCATGGACCGTTTTGTTTTATTTTAGTTTATAAATGATTTAAAAGAGTAATACTACAAGTAATAATCTTATAGAAATAAGAAAGTAAAGCACCAACGTAATACTTAAATGATTGGTCTTCTAGTAACAAACCAGTGCGATGCGACGGCGGCGACAATTTACTATGAGATGTTCGTTTTTGTTTCTTTATCAATTCTCTCGTGATGTATTATACATGACGTTTGTTAGTTTTCTTGTTTATAGCATCCCTTTGTTCTATCTATGCCATAAGCCTTTAGATCTCAATAAAAGGATGTTTTCCATGTAGATAGTCGCTGAGGTTAAAAAGCACAAATTTAAACATATTCTGCTGAAAATCTGGACTCCGCTACATTTAGAAAAAATCTATTTGCTTATCAATTATGTCGTGATGATACACTGAACAATAGTTTACAAAAGTCTATTGTTTGTTGTTTTGATTTTCTTAAAGTCCGGATCTCAAAGAAACTTGGAATTTTATCCAAATGAAATGATGAGACCGATGGATCTTCAATTTAGTCTTACTTTAACCAATTGTATATTTAAAAAAGCTAGCAAAATAACGTGATATGGAGAACAGTTTTTTTTTTGACCGATTTAGTATATTTCAATGAAAAAAATATTGCATTATTTAGTTACAACTTTTTTTATTAAAAGATAATATATCAATAAAATATATCTATAGCGTAGGGATCCTAAGAGAAGAGCATCCTATTTGAGAAACTTAATAAGAAATCTGGACCATACATTTTTTCTAAGTAATTCGTAATATACACATATGTATATTTAAAAGTGACTATATACATATGTTATATAGTCACTTTTAAATATACATATGTGTATATTACGAATTAATTAGAAAAAATATACAATCCAGATTTCTTATCAAGTTTCTAAAATAACTTACCTCTTCTCACATGATCCTAACCCTATATATATACATATATATATATATATGGATCGGTTCAAATGAAAACCATCTATCATCTCTCATCTTGAAAGTATTCATCAGATTCATCTTCAAATAATCATCTTCAAGGAACCCGAATCAGGTGGGTGCTTGGTCGGTGGCGGAAGACGGTGGTGGGAGGTGGTTGGTCGGAGAGCGGTGGTGGGGAGGGGGTTGGGTGGGAGTTGTGCAGGGGAGGAAGACGATGATGGGGCGGTGGTTGGTGGGAGTCTTTTGCGACAACCGCGGTGGTGTCTAGCCACCATCTGAGAATATGTACGGTGGTGGTCGATGTGGGGGTTGTACGGTGGTGGTCGTGGAGGTGTGGGGGTTGTCTCTCTCTCTCTCTTGTTCGAAACAAGGGCCCTGCCGTCTGCCGTCGGCCGCCGCGCCACCATAACAGTGGTGGCCAGACCCCGGTTGTTGTCTGCCCGTCTGCAAATCTGGTGGGTGTTGTCGTTTCCGTTGGTATTTTTGTGTTTTGCATAAAGTGATTCTTTGTTTTGCATAAAGTGATTCGGTTTTGGGATTCTCCGGTGATTGATTTGTTTTTTTGATATTTGGGGAGGTGAGTTGGCAGTGATGTTCGAAACAAATTTTCCGACAATTGATGACGATAGCGCGGCGACGATGGCGGAGGGTAGGTTTTCGAACCTGCAACCCCACTTTCGCAGCCATTATTTTTATTGGAAACTCTGAGCCAAACTCCGTTTTTTTCAAGATCCACGGATGGTTTTTTGATTAATCGGGTTCGGGGGTAAAAAGATGTTCTGGAGAAACGTTTTTTGTTTTTTTTTAAAGTTGTTGTCAAGCCGTAAAAAAATGGGGCGTAAAAACAGTTTAAACCCGGGGTGTAAAAAAAGGTTAAACCCGAGGCGTAAAACTTCATTTGTAGGTTTTGATTTGTGAGGTGTTCTGACGTCCACTAGTGTTTTTTTGGTTGATTAATTTTTGGGTTCTAGTGATGGTGGTTTTTGGTCAGATAGTTGATTTGAAAAATGACAATTTGTATAAATTGAGCTTCATAAATATTTGTTTTTTCAGATTTTACGAGAAAATCTGATTTTTAAGGGCAAGGTTGATAAGAAAACCAAATCCGAGCTTTAGTTCGTCGTTGGAAACCAGATCTGACGGTAGTGGATCTAACAGTTGCGAACAAGGTGTTGGTGGTGATTTGTCGAAGGTAAGTTGTTTTTTGTTTGTTTTGTTTCCGAGTGATGGTGATTAGGTTAAGGTTTTATTGTAGGTTGTTGAATTGGCTTCGTAAACCTAATAGTAGATGTTTTGATATTAAACCTAATTGTAGATGCTTTGATGTTTGTGATTGTGAGAATTTGAAGTTTTAGGTTGTGTGATTGTTTGTATTGTAGTTGTTATTTTACTTTGATTTTAGGTTTAATTTTACGGATTTCTTGTGTTTTGGTATCTTCTTAGTGCTATGGAAATACAATTGTAAATTTGAGTGAAATCATATTTGTTGTCGCTGAGTTGTTTTTTGTTTCATCTGTTGCGAGTGAGAGTGATTAGGTTTTTGTTGTAGGTTGTTGAATTGGGGCGTAAAAAAGTATAAAATGTTACAACCGAGGTGTAAAAAAGTTTAAAATGTTTTAATAGGGGCGTAAAAATTTTCGCAGTCGACACCTACTTAAACAGGTGACGCTTTACATAACTTTTTTTTGCAAAACCTACATACATACGCCTAGTTAAACAATCGCGGCTTAAAAAAAGTTTACAACCGGGGACGTAAAAAAGGTTTGATTTTTTTTAACTTGTGCGTAAAAAAAATCAACGGGGACATAAAAAGTTTGTTGCAAACCTTTTACGCCACCCGTAAAAACTTTGTTGCAAACCTTTTACACGAACTGTAAAAAATTAACTGCGGGGGTGTAAAAAGTTTACATCCGTATAAAGTTCACACGCGACACCGTGCCCAAAAATCTTGTTGCAAACCACATGTAAATTCCGGATTGTTACGCTTGTGAATGTTTTTTACATCCGTAAAAAAATTCTGGATTTTAACACTTATAAATGTTTTTTACGTCCTTCCAAAAAAACTGTCTTTTTACACCTGTGAATGTTTTTTTACACGATACCGTGCGTAAAATTACTTTTTATATGGTTCACATACAGAAAAACTATGCTGAAAAGCTAAAAAAACCTGTAAAAAACTATTTTAATGGTTTACGCTACCCGTAAAAACAACACCCTTAAAAAAACTGTTTATGAAAAGTTAAAAAAACTTTTTTCAAAACTTTACTTCAAATTTTTACGCTACCCGTAAAAAACTATACACGAAAAAACTGTGTATAAAAATGTTTGGTGTAAAAAACGCTACCCGTAAAAAATATTTGGCGTAAAAAAAACTCAACGTAAAAAAATGTTTGGTGTAAAAAAACCGAGTGGTAAAACGTCGGGTATATATGGGGCGTAAAAATGACGCGTAAAAAACGACGCGTAAAAAAAAGTTTGAACCCGTGCGTAAAAAAGTTTAAAACCAGCGCGCAAAACGGCGCGTAAAAAAAACGGGCGCTAAAAAATGGACGTAAAAAATGGCGCGTAAAAGCCGGACGAAAAAACGGCGCGTGAAAAACGGGGCGTCAAAAACGCCGCTAAAAACGGCGCGTAAAATCCGGCAAAAAAACGGCGTGTAAAAAAACGCCGCTAAAAACGGCGCGTAAAAAACGGGCTCAAAAAACCAGGCGTCAAAAGGGGCGCGTAAAAAACGGTGCGTAAAAAATGGCGCTAAAAAACGACGCGAAAAAATGAGGCGTAAAAAACGGGGCGTAAAATAACGGCCCGAAAAAACGGGACGTAAAAAAACCAGGCATCAAAACGGGCGCGTAAAAATCTGAACGAAAAAAAAAAACGACTCATAAAAATGTTTTTTTGTAAAAAAAATCTTGAAAAAGATCGTTTTTTTGTTAAAAATAAACCCAATTTCAAAATGTCTTTTAATAAAAAATTCTGATTTTAATAAAAAAACTATAAATATAATAAAATAAAAAAGTAATAAAAAACAATAAATACAATAAGACAAAATTTTTTTTTTACCAAACTACCATTTTGACATTAAAATATAAAAAATATAATAAGAGAAAAGGATTTAATATTACTTTTAATTAATTTTAATCTCATCCATCCATTATTTAAGATCCAATGGTTAGAAAGTGGTTCTGATAGTTCTCGCAACTGAAGGTGGTTCTCCATTTTACCCATCCCCTACACACATCAATTCTTGTATTAACTTCATCTACTTCAGAATTAGGTTATGGTTCATCAATCACCAACCCAGATACATAAAGACATTAATAATGTTATGTAACAAATGCCCCTAAAGAAAATAAATTACTTTTATACCATCCCTCAAAACTTACCAACTTTAATGACCCCCATTTGTGAGAATAAAAATAAAAATCTCAACGTTCTTTATGTGTATACAAAACCTCCTTCACTCTACACTCTAAATCAAACTCTTTGAATCAAAAAGATCCCTAAAGGCATGTAACCGCTAGTTTCCTTAGTTCACCAGGTAGTTGAAGGCAAACCCAATCCATAGTAGAACACACCTGCTCCACAACACACCATATATTACATCTTTTCAAGACAAAGTGAAATAGAAACGTGTACATGATTGATGACCCCGAATTAGGGCTGTTCAAAAAGCTCGCAGCTCGAAGCTCTCTCGGAAAAAGCTCGCTCGATATTGCTAGGTTTAAAAGTGCCCCGAGCCAACTCGGCTAGAAAGTGAGCCTAGCTCGCCTCGGCTCGTAACGAGCTGAGTTGGCTCGGTTTGGCTCGCTTTGTAGCTCGACTGGGTTTAGCTCGGATTATTTTACTTATAGTAAATTTTAATTTTATATACATTATAATATATTACAAAAAAAACTGATTACTATTTATATGTATATAGCTTTGTAATTTGATATCTCTGGCATATTTGAAGGTTGATTACCATACTAATGAACTAATATTGTATTTCATTGAAATTAAAACTTAATTTGCATTGTTGAACTTGATTTTGGTTTGCAATGTATTAGGTTGAACTTATTTTTAATATATTCTTTTAAAGTATTGAATAATATTTTAGGCTACTGAATTTTAAGAGGTATATATTAATTTTCTTTATCGAGCCAAACGAAGCGGCCGAGCCAGCTCGTTTAACCAGCCGAGCCCGAGCTTAGATTTTCAGCTCGGTTTCAAATCCTTTGGCAATAGCTTCACAAGTGCTCTTCAACATGTTGGGTAAAACACTTGATTGAACAGCCTGCAATTAAAGGTTAAAATATATTTTAAAGACACGGGTTACCGTTAACTAACCTCCAATAGTTGAACTCACAGGATCATCTTGGCCACCACCAAATGCCTCTAATGCATCTCCAAATGTAAACAAAAAATATGAATTTACCAAGTGTCATCATTATAAATTACAAAGTTATTGCACACCTTTTCTTTACTGTTGTGTATTATAGACATATTTAACAACATTTAGTCACTGAAGTGAGACGGATGCTTGCAATGAATCTTCTTTACCTGAAAAAAGACATGTGGGGCAATTAAACCGAGGAGTGCTGCGGTATACTGAATTTTACCACTACTATACCCATTTTCCGTTGGTTCATCGACAGTTTTGTTTTATGTTAGGTTATGAATGATTTAAAAGAGTAATACTACAAGTAATAATCTTCTAGAAATAAGAAAGTAAAGCACACCAGCACGGTCAAGTTGTCCTTGATTTAAACCTTTTTTTTACTAACCACACATAAGATAATAATTACGATGAGTATTTGGTACCTGGTAGGTACCATACCAGCACCGAATTTTTCGTATCGAATTATTTTTTGTACCAATTCGGTACCCACTTTTTAGTGTTTTGATACCTGTACTTTTGGTTCGGCACCACTTTGGTACCATACCGATTTTTACCTTCAAATATCGCTAGCGTACCAAGCATTTTCGCAACCGACACCCAATTTTGACGAATTCCGATATCCGTACCGAGCTCATCCCTAGACAAGTACCATGAAGTAGAATACACTGAAGTAAACAAACAAACATTTAAAAACTATTAAAACCCAATAAAGCACAAACTTTATTGACAATACCAATTAGTAAAAATTAAAAAAGTTAAATTAAAATGCTTAAACTGATTACAAATTTTGAACAATTGTATTCCTTAAAAGTAACCAGCCTTACACACTAAAGCTGGAGCCCAAATATGCAAGTATTAAGATCAGTCAACCACTTAGCTCCACTTTACGCATTTAGATTTTAAAACACTGCTTTGGTATTGAAGACAACCAAGAAGATACCTGTGCACACCAAAAAGAGCTCCAGCAAGCAACGACATGAAAATGGTTCCAGGAATCATAAATGAATGCATGAGTATGTAAGTTGAACAGTAACCAAGAATGAACTTTGTTGGGTAGATGCTTGCATATGTTCTAAGGTCGTCTCTTACAAAAAAACAATACCATATTTAAACAAATCCGAAATGTAAGTAGTGAGTTTCCTTGCTGTATGTGTGTGGATATTTGAATCCACACTTTCATCTAATTATACCCTCTTTGGTTATCAAGTGTCAATGCGATGTACCAAGCCCAGATCTTCTCCAGTTTTAGCTTGATTTTGAACCTAGTCAAGGAACATAAGAACTGATGCATTCATTCAATCGTAAACCCTAATTTTTGTGACCGACCAAACCACACACCCTCTAATCCTACTCTTAAATCTACACCCCTGTCCAATATAAAACTCAAACCCTCACCCTTGACCCTTATAGATCGGGCACTATTTCCACGCACCGTGGTATCACGATACTACAAGCCCTTTGGCCATAAACCCTAAATAACATATGTTTCTACAGTCTACACCTTATAATACTTATAATACATGGTGGTCACTGCTTCTCCGGTGTCAATTAGCAATTTAAGTCAGGAACTTCTAAGCTGAACCCACAGACGGACTCCGATTCTAATCTTGAACAAAAAAAAGTAAAAAAAACACCATGAGACCAGATTATTACCTTAAAGCTCTAAACTTCTAAAAGTAGAAATCGGATCAGAAAAAGGAGAGCCTTAACAGGACGATGGAAAAGACAACAATAATCACAGATCATACAACAAGTTTGCTTGGGCAAACTAAGGTGAAACCTCATCCAAAACAAGGCCCAAAGTGCCGCAAATTTTCTGCTCATTTTTATCTTTTCAAATCTTTATGTTCTTGATAGAAACTTGGTGGAATCTTGTACCCACCAAGCTCATAACCTAGTCTATGGTTGGGGGTTTGTGTAGAGGTGATTTCCATCAAGTTTGAGTTCAAAAACTCATTTTATTTGAGTTTATACATGGTACTCGAATGATGAAAGCAAGCACAAGACACCATCTTCCATATGGTGAACTTGTGACTTGTGAAGTGTGAACCAATGGAAGCTTGGGCTTTCCAAACTAACTTCAACTCCTTCATTTGGTCTTGTGTATGAACACTCAAAGTGATTTACTAGAATCAAAGTACCTTAACCCCATCTAGCCTCCGACACTTAGTCAACTCTTTCTATGTCGGGAATGGCTCACCCGAGTTGAAGTGTATTTGGTCACTTGAGCTTGTAATAGTTAGATTTATATTCCGAATCGTCTCCAAGATGGTTTGTGTAGTGGTGAATCATATAATGAGGTTTTAACCTCCATGCTTGACATTCATGATGCTACATGATAATCTATGATTGGACTTAGTTTTAGGATGTTATTATTATTATATAAACTATACGTAACTATATAAAATATGGCCGAATTTGTGATGTTAATCAAACCATGATTAACCATCATAAACCTAAGCTATCATATCAAAGATTCTAGAGCTCTGGTTATGATTCAAATGGGCCATTTGAGACCCACGAAACCACTGATTATGGTGTCATAAACAAACTCTTAGAACTTGGATATTACTTTCACTTAAACATACTTTTGATATTTGATTTTCAAGTCCGAATCCTTCCATTCATTCTTAACCCCTTGAACTTACACACCTTTGCTTGTAGGGCGACTCGGTGTTCCAAACTCCAAACCAATCAACTCTTCACGGAATTACCAAGTGGAAGCTTGCAAAACCGTTAGTACACTTGACCCATTTTCAACTTTTACACAATTTGGGTTGTAACATGTTAACTTACAAAATACACAAATACACACAACATACTTTATACACTCAATCTGTTATACATGCTTATTGTTATGCTTAGGTTCATTAACTTGTGTGCTCGCCAATGCTTTTGTCATTAACTTAGCTAGCCCAACTTTAACATATATAGCATTATAGGAGTAGCACGCCGCCCGTCGGGGTATTGTTAAGCTTTATTCATAATTAGTCTCGTTACTTTTGTGGCGAGGGACACTTATAATTCTTGTGGACACTTGGGTTTGACATTTAGTGTTGCATGCTAGTTTACCACGTATACAATTGCCATGTGGATTGGAGTAAATTCTTTTTATACTTATTCTATGTAATTAAAACTTGTGTGCTCGCCAATGCTTTTGCGTTGAACCTTTATTTTTAACATGTTACAGGTTGATGATGATGCTATGACGAAACTAGTAGGGACGGCACAGAAACCCGCTTGAAATACTAGATTAGATTATTCCATTATGTTAAACATTGTCGTATTTGTTTCATGATGTTCTAATTTGAATTTCTTGTATTGTACTCAACAATTTTGATTATGAATGAAATCGGTTTTGAACTTAATTATTATCGCAAATAGTGTTATGTGTGACGAGCAATCTCTCTCGTCTCACTCTGATGTTTCCGCCATCGGTTGGGGTGTGACAGATTGGTATCAGAGCCATAACTATAGGGAATTAGGTAGAATTGCCATGTTCGACCTAGTCTATAGTAGGTACCATACTTGACCATTCTTACTTCATGTTTAAAAAGTTAAAGTCTTCCTATTTGCTTCTCTCTACTTCTTTTGTCTTAATACTTACAATGTTTCTTTCCTAAGACATTTACACAATACACTTTTGAAGACTTGAAGACACTCGTAATACAAACGAGAAGGTTTGCACCAAAATAGGCCCAATGGCCCACAATTTTTGGTGAAACCCCTCATTCCGTGTATTCGATTTTTCATGAAGTTACACCATCAAGTTAGAAGTGATATTCATATCTTGATGGAAAACTTCCATTTCGTACTCTAGTGGATCTTACTAACAAATCGGAATATGCTCCTCATTTACTAAGAAACAACCACACTTAGGGTATGATGTTGCCAAGTTAGGGGTGAAACCCGCACCTTGTCAACTAGTCCCATTCCTCGATTTCAATCTCGCCAAAGTCTCGAATTTTTTATTGGCTAGGGACATGTAGTAACTGGAAGGGTAAAATACCGTTAATCACTTCTCGACGAGAGTATTTTACCTATCAGGCCAAAGCATGTTTCCCTAACTTGAAAGAATTTACAAACCACTTTGGAATAGTTGAAGTTTCTAAACCCGAAACAATCCAATGTTTTATTGAGCATATCTTTTATGTTATCTCAATTTCTAGGTGTTTAAATACTCGTTATGTAACGCCTCGCGTGCGTTTACCAAACTTTCTATTTATAGCAATCCCATGTTGTAATTCAATTTTTGGAAATCATTGTATTCGTATTCTTCATTCCGTTTTAAACGTTGTAATCGAGACTTGAAACATAATGGGAATGAACTTTTTACCACAATACTTGTTGTACATATCCTTACATACACACACATGATACTCATACTAAAAAACGTGACAAACATGCAATACATGACATTTATACTTAATACATACATTATACTCGATGCTTATCCTCGATCTCGAACATTTTATTCATACATATGCATTGTGGTACAACACTTATACTTATAATACTTTAAATGTTCATAAAATACATTAGATTAACACTTAAACCCGTCACCCTTGATCAAAATAACAAAATCCAAATTTTAACCCGGCTAAGGTCCTTAGGGACCTCAAGGGTACACCCTTACGGTCCGTAAGACCCTCTGGGCGGGCAGATTGTGTTTTGGCTCGTGATTTAGGCACGGATCCCACCTCTAATATCCTCCCCAATCACCTTAAACCCTCTTTAAACACCTCCCAACTAACACAACCTTCTCCCCTATAAATACAACACTTCTCCAAACCATTTCACACTTTCACAACCTCTAACCTCTCCAAAATCACTATCAAACACTCTCAAGAACACTCATAATCAGAATTTTCAGGCAGATTGTACCACCTTCACAAAAGTGAGCATAACTTGCTCATTTCTCCATGAAATCACTTGATTCTTTCTTCTATTTACTTAGACAAACTTTGGGTTTGAATCCTAGGGTTCTTCATGGAGAATCCAGACCTGGAAATGCACCCAAAGTGTCCCAAACTTTCTGTTATGATTTTAACTCTTTCAAATCTTGTTTAAACTTATCAAACTTGAGTCTAACTCATCTCAAACCTATGTCCGAATGCTTACAACACTTCTTGTGGTTGGTTAGGCTTAAAAACAAGGTTGAGACATCCAAAATAGAGGATTTATCCTCACAAGAATTTTGTTTTCGTAGAGCTTCAAGCTCACAAGTGATGCAAGTTCATGAACTTGTTCATGTGTGTCCACCTGGTTAGCTTAGGCTATCCTAAACTTTGAGACCACACATCACTTGATGATTTCATAGTTAGTTGTTCTTAGTGCATTATTTACTTCTATATTCATGACCCTCCTTGTGTCTATGATACTTGTGTAGTGGTGAACATTATCTGAGGTACCTAAATAGATGGTTCTACATCCTACCTCCTCCATGACTTCCATGAAATCCTTGCTAGTATAGTTTATTATTATGTACATATAATATGGACTATATTATAAACCTAAAAACCGAACCCTTGATAATGACTAAATAATCACCTATCAAGTTATTAAGTTTGTCACTAAAGTATGTTGTTCCTTGTTACGATTCTAATAGGTCTCGAACCTATGAAACCATAACAAACCCATTCGGGTTATCATGAGTGTCAAGTACAAGTTCTATATCTTAGTGATTATTTTCATACCATAATACTTTATTCTTGTTTTCGTAATCTTGCCCGAATAATCCGAATCTTCCACTCATAATTAATACCTATGTTCTTCTTGTAGAAGGACAAGGTGCAAAACTCTAAGAATCACAACAAAGCTCCCGGGATTTCTTAAGTGGAACACTTAGCAAAACCGTGAGTACACTCGACCCATTTAGCTTTTATCACCTTTGGTTGTAACATGTTTCCATATAAAAAATACACTATCACAAACTTATGCTTTCACATGCTCAATCCTTATACATGAATACTTGTTATGCTTAGATACATGCTAGATTATCCATGCTTGATCATTAACTTAGCTAGCCCAAACTTATCATATATAGCGCTATAGGAGTAGCACACCGCCCATCGGGGTTATGTTAAGATTATCATACTCATTTAGTCTTGTTGCTTTTTGTGACAAGGGAAGCTCGATCTCTTAAAACTTTTGTGGAACTTGGGGTTTGATCTAGTATTGCATGATTAGTATAGTCTTTGCTTACAATTACCATGTGGATTCGAGTTATACTTTTTGTACTTATGCTATGTATCACCAAACTTGTGTACTCACCCTTGCTTTTGCATTGAACTCATTATTTTAACATGTTACAGGTTGATGAAGATGTTGCCATGAAATTGAAGTAGTGATGACGACTAGATACACATTTAGACGTTTAGGTTTACAAATGTTGTATCAAATTTTGCCCTTTGCTAATGTTGTATTTAAAATTTCTTGTATTGTATGACAATTTATACTATGAAATGAAATCAGTTTAATTAAATATTGTCACGATTAGTATTTATGAGCAATGAGCAATCTCTTTCGTCCCGCCTCGATGTTTCCGCCATCGGTTGGGGTGTGACACGTTACTTCGTTCATTTCAAAACCGATGCAAAATTCGCACGTCTCTCGCAATCAAAAACTATAATAATTCTCGTGAACAATCTAAATTTATACTTCTTATTACGCATTCATACGTGATTATACTTGTTGAATACTTGCCAAATACATGCAATTTTTGTGAATCATATGTGCTACATGATACTTACATACTTATACATGCAACACTTTAATTTGAACTATGATCAAGTCTCATCCTTTCTTCTCTTTCGATCCTCTAGATGTCATCCCCAAGCTCATCCAAGAAGTCCAAGAAGTCGCGATCTGGTTCAAAAAGGGGTTCCAACAACAACGAGGACACAATATCAAAGAAAGACCTTGTAGGTTTGATCGCTAAACAGATGGCCGAGCAAATGGCCCGAGTTATACCTGGCATTGTGAGCAAGATCCAAACCCCGCCTACCACCGAATCCCCTAATGCCTCCATTGATTATAAGTTAGAGACACCTAAAACGACGTTTCTTTTCAAACAGTTCATGGCCTGTAAGCCACTTGAATTCACTGGCACTGATGGGGCCACCGCCATGATGAATTGGTTCGATGCCATAGAACTCACCTTCCTTCAAAGCGGGTGTCCTGATAACCTGTGAACCCTGAACGCCACAGGGGTATTCCATTCTTGGGCTCTCGAATGGTGGACCTCCGAGCATAACAAACGAGGAAACGATGCAACCCACGCCTTACCATGGGCAGAACTAAAACAGTTTTATGAAGGACGAGTTTTTTCCTCCCCACGAGCTTCAGAAACTCAAAAACGAGTTTTGGGATTTGAAGCAGGTTGGGAGCGACAACGCTTGCCTGATAGCACGCTTTAAACAACTCAGTATTCTCTGCCCTGGTCAAGTCGACACCGTCCCCAAAGCCATTGCCAAATTCATCCGTTGCCTTCCATCCGTCTTGATGAACTACGCTGCATCCGCCTGTCCAAAAACCCTTGATGACGAGTACAATATATCCACCGCACTCAACAACAATTGCATCCTTGATGGAACCTACAATAAGGCTTCCACGAGGAATGCGCACCAAGCTATCACCAACACCACCACTGAACCTTCACCTCCTCCACCTCCCCACTCCCAAGAACAACAAGAACAAGAAGCGGAAGGCTTCTGGTCAAAACTGTGTGGTTGTTACTCCGCAAAACCCGATACTTTTATAATCAGTTTCCACTACCTCAACCCTTGAACCACCAAAGAGGAACTACACTGGGTCGTGGTCCAAGTGTAACCAATGCTCTTACCACCATCCTGCTAACACCCCGTGTCGCAAATGCGCAACTTGTAATAGGCTTCGGCATCTATCCGAACGTTGTCGCTTAAACCTGAACCCTACTCAATACCAAGCCAATATTGCAAACCCTGCCCCTAACCAAGATCAACCCCAAGCCGCTACTATTCGAGCATGCTTTAAGTGTGGCGATCCTAATCACCTCACCAACATTTGCCCTCAATGCAACAATAACAACCACCAGCAGCCTCAACAAGCTCGAGGCAGAGCTTTCGTTATCACTACCGCTCAGGCGCAGAATGCTATTTACGTCATAACTGGTATGTTTCTCTTTAATCATGTCTATGCTTCTTGTCTTTTTGATACTGGCGCAGATAAAAAAATTTATCTGTTGAATTCGAACTTATGCTTAAGTGTAAACGCTCTAAGTTACCAAGATCATTCGCTGTCGAAGTCGCAAATGGTACATCCGTCACTGTCGATTCCGTCCTTTCTAAGTGTTCTTTGAATCTTAACGATCATAGGTTTTCGATTGACCTCGTACCCATGCAATTGGGAAGCTTCGATATCATAGTAGGCACCGATTGGCTTAGGCGAGTTCATACTGAAGTCGTTTGTTCCGAGAAATTCATTCGTCTTCCTCTTCCCAATGGTGATTCTTTACACGTTTATGGCGGAAAACCTTCTAAGGTCTCAAGATCATGTCGTGTACCCAAGCGAACAAGTACTTACACAAGGAATACTTCGCCTTTCTTGCCCATGTTGTGGAATGAAGGACAAAGGTCCAAGCATAAGTGATGTTCCCGTTGTGTGCGAATTCCTTGGTGTTTTTCCTGATGATCTACATGGTCCTCCTCCTCCTCGTTCTATTGACTTTCGTATTGATCTAATTCCTAGTGCAACTCCCGTTGCGAAATCCCCATACCGTCTCGCACCTTCGGAAATGCAAGAGCTATCGAGTGAACTTCAAGAACATCTTGATAAAGGCTTTATACGCCCTAGTACTACTCCTTGGGGCGCACCCGTTCTGTTCGTTAAAAAGAAAGATGGATCCTTTCGAATGTACATTGACTATCATGAGCTTAACAAGCTTACAGTAAAAAACTGATATCCTCTTCCTCGAATTGACGACCTCTTCGATCATTACAAGGCACAACGTGCTTTTCCAAGATCGACCTCCATTCTGGTTATCATCAACTTCGAGTTCTCGAGGAAGATATACCCTAACCGCCTTTCGCACACGTTATGGTCACTACGAGTTTGTGGTCATGCCTTTTGGTTTGGCCAACACACCCGCAGTCTTCATGGACTTAATGAATCGTGTGTGTAAACCTTATCTCGACTGCTTCGTGTTCGTCTTCATTGACAATATCCTTATCTATTCCAAGACGCGAGAAAACATGAGCGACACTTGCGTCTTATCCTCCAACTTTTGCATATTGAACGTCTTTACGCCAAATTCTCCAGGTGTGAATTTTGGCTAAAGGAAGTTCAATTCCTTGGCCATGTCGTCAATGAACTCGGTATTCACGTTGACCCTGCAAAAATCGAAGTTGTGAAGAATTGGATTGCTCCTAAGTCTCCGTCTGAAATTCGTTCGTTTCTTTGTCTAGCTGGTTATTACCTTCGTTTTATTTCTAACTTCTCAAAAATCGCAATTCCTCTTACCTCCTTGACTCAAAAAGAGAAACCTTTTGTTTGAGGTTCTGAACAACATGAGTCTTTCCAAACACTCAAGGACATTCTTTGCAATGCTCCTATCCTTGCTCTTCCCAATGGTAACGATGACTTCGTCGTGCATTGCGATGCTTCGAACCTTGGCCTTGGTTGTGTCCTTATGCAACGAGAGAAGGTTATGGTTACGTGTCGAGGCAACTCAAAATACACGAGAAAAACTACACTAAGCACGACCTTGACTTGGTGCAGTTGTTTTTGCCTTGAAGATATGGCGAAACTACTTTATGGTACTAAATGCGTGGTCTTCACTGACCATAAGAGCCTTCAGCACATCTTCAACCAAAAGGAACTGAACATGCGTCAACGTCGTTGGGTAGAGTTGTTAACGACTATGACTGCGAAATTCGCTACTATCCAGGTAATGGAATGTAGTGGCCGACGCACTTAGTTGTAAAACTCATGTTAAGGGTATTCGTTGTCTCCAACCGTTAACGATCTTCAAAACCGCATTTATGAAGCCCAATACGCGTCTGTTAACGAGGGTAACCTCTGCAACGAAATGCAATGCGGTGCTGAAGGGAGTCTTCTGTCTATATCCGATGGTATCCTATACTATCTCAATCACGTCTGGAATCCAAATTGTGATGACCTTCGAGACTTTCTGACGAAAGAGGCACACAAATCAAGGTATTCTATTCACCCTGTGTTGATAAGATGTATCACGACATGCGTACATCCTGTTGATGGCCTGAATGAAGAAAGATGTCGCCACTTTCGTTACGAAATGTCTCACTTGTTCCAAGGTTAAAGCTGAATCAACGTCCCTCTGGCTTGCTCGTACAACCAGAGATTCCTGTCTGGAAATAGGAGAGTATTGCGATGGACTTTATCACTAAGCTCCCTCGTACCTCGTCTAGTCATGACAGTATATGGGTTATCATTGACCGTTTGACCAAATCCGCCCATTTCTTACCCATTCGTGAAGATGAGTAACGTTAGTTGTTAAAAAAATTATACGACCCCTGAACTCTAATTGATTTTTTATTAATAATATATGTTTATACTCCTGAACTTTAGTAGATCGGTAATTCGTAAGTTTAATAATAATAATTTTTCTAATAAAATGATTTACGTGTCAACCCCGAACTTTAATAGAGTTATCACGGCTCTTGAAATTTAATAAATTTATTTTTTAATAAATATTGTTTGTTTTATTTTTCTATAAGTTTAATTCTTTTTGAAGTTTGCTTATTATTTATCTAACTTATTATAATTAAAGCTAGCTTTAGACATGTTATTTAATTGTGTTACTTGTTTTTTTAGTCATCATTTAGATTAAAGCATACATTGCCTAAATTAACCCTTCAATATACCAGCTAAGAAATATTATTCTTTTATTTACCTTATTACAGCCAAACTAACTTTTAACTCTAAGCATGTTTATTTAACTATGTTGATTACTTAGTTTTACCATTGTTTAGTTAAAGTCTGCATAGACTATAATAACTCATCGATATATCATGTAATAATTACATTCTTGGCAGCAACCTTCTACGATCCCGCCGTAAAGCGCGGGTTCCAATACTATTAAGAAAAAAAGGTTGAATATAAAAAGAATTATAAAAAAAAGTAATCTAACTTCATTCAAGAAAGTGAGGTTCCTTAATTTTTGCTGTCGCCTCACATATATCTTCTAGAGGGTTTAAGGTTTACTTTTCATTTTCGGCAAGGTAAGCATCTGCTACTTCTCCAACCGGAGAAGATAGGCACCACCCTCTGAGTGCAAACTAGTTCAAGTATCGAAGTATATCCATAACAATAACGGACAAAAATGTACCTTTAGCAATGGAAATTAATATCCAAAATAGCATCAAACTCTAAAGGCAGCGTGAACCCGGTTAAGATAAGATAGTCTAGCTGAAGTGGGGCAACAAGGCTCTCTAATTTGAGAAATGTGGTAGCCTAATACAAGAAAGTCCCGTTTAAAAAATATAATGTACATCTTCTTGTTAATTTTATAGTGTTGTTCCTACAAGCGAGTGAGAAGACCGGTGGTAGTAAAGACTTCATCAAGGCATCACAGTTGCTTCCTTCATTGTCAACAATATACTAGGCAAATAGGTACCGGCCTTTTAGTACTAACTACTTCAAAACTATCGATATCGATAAACAATAATGAAAAAAAAATATATAAGGTACATATAACAATGGATGTTATTCAAATTTGTTTACAAAAAATATACATCTTATTCTTCAAAGTTAGAGTAAATTGCCAAAATGGTCTATGTGGTCTGGGCGGTATTGTCAGTATAGTCCAAAGGTTTCATTTATCTCCAGTGGGTATAAAAAGGTTTCATCATGGGTGGATGTATCACACATCCCTCTAAAGTTATCTACACATCCCGTAGCCCTATAAGCTCTTATTGCCCAATACGCTTAATAAAGGGCCCATCTATACACCCCTTCTAGTGCTATACGCCCCTCATTCTCAATCCCCTCATTTAATGGCAATCATTGGGTGTCAGCTAGTGATTTCCTAATGATTGGCACCTTTTATATGGAATAAGTTGGTGGGGTTAATGTTTGAAAATTTGAGAAGATAGTGAAATATTATTGTAAATAAAATTGATAGATTTTTGTATAAAATGTACATGTAACCAGTTTTAATAAATTAATTAGTCTAAAATATTTCTTAGATATTTTATAAAATAAGGTTTTATAAAATAAATGTATTTATAAAGTTTTTAGTAAGTTTTTTTTGATTTAGTATAAAACAATTTGTATGTATCAAAGTTTTATTTATTAATTATTATCAAAAACTTCTTAGAATTTTTTGGTAAACCAAGGTTCTAAAATATATCAAGTTTTAATTTGTTTTTTAATTTATTAAGAAACTACATATTTTTTTTATAAAATGTGGTTTTAAAAAATTGTATGTTATAAAATGACAAAATTTTATTTATAGAATGTGGTTTTAAAAAATTGTATGTTATAAAATGACAAATATTTTATTTATAGAATGTGGTTTTAAAAAAATTATAGGTTTAAAAAAATTGTGTTTCACTTATCATTTTCATAACGCAACAAGAAACGTAATTCAAAATGAAATTGAACATCGGTTTATATTATAACCCAAAACATGGCACTTTCATATAAAATGTAATAAAAAGATAACCTAAACCTAAACGTTAATCGTTACATATTATTGAATTCGCGTACGGCTTCGATGTTGTCAAGAGTACACCAGGGGTGTTGCTAAGACCACATCAAGAGCTCACCCAGTGGAGGTGGTTGGGGCAGTGGGTAGTGTTGCTACCCTAGGTTCCAAAGGCTCTGATGCTATCAAGACTACTTCGGGGGTCTTACTAAAACGACATCAATAGCACACCCAGTGGAGGTGGTTGGGGCAGTGGGCGCGGGAGTCGACTTCATCACCCACTGCCACTATGGTGCGTCCCTCGGCATGAATCTGAAATAGGTACGTGGGGATGCCTTTAAATCTGAAATAAATAAGCAGTGCACTTCTCCTTAAGGATTACGCGGCCACCACCGTCAATGCACCGACTTTCGATATCCTGTTAAGAACGATTGGTTAAAGTGTTAGACTCGACATTCGAAATTGTATTATTTTAAAAGATAATAATAAACAAATCTGATAACTACCACACACACCACCCACCACGACACCACCATAGCCACCACCACCCTCAAAAACCTCCACACGACCACCCGCCACTGCCACGCCACAGCGACCACCCGCCACCATATCCCACTACCACGTCCACCATAGCCTACTACCACACCCACACACCACCATACCACCACCCACAACCCACCACCACCCCGCAACCACCACCTTACCACAGCCACCACCCACCACCACCTTACCATAGCCAACCACCATAAACCACCACCTCAACCGCTACCAAAGCCTACCACCCACCACCAAACACCAATTTATCCACAGCCTACCACCCACCACCACCTCACCACCGTCAACCACCACAAACCTTCACCATCAACCACCATAAACCTCCACCGTCCACCATGAAACACCACCATGAAACACCACCATAAACCTCCACCGTCCACCACCACCACAAACCACCATGAAACCCCACCCCAACCACCTTCAGCCATATCAACCAACCCAACAACCACCCCAACACCACCCAAACAATAACCACCACCCTAACACCATCACAAACGGCCATAGTAACCACCAAAAATTAAAACATCAAATATGGAAAACGAGCTAACCTTGAATACTCCAACCGTATCAAGTGATACGAGAGAGAGAACAATACGAGAGAAAAGAATCCGTTCGTGTGTGTGTACTTCTGGGTCATCATGGTGTGGTCCAAGAATTTTCTTTAGTGGCCAACTTTGCATATTCGGATGTAAATGTGGTTTGTAGCTAAAAGGAGCAAGAATACACATGTATACGCCTCTCATAGTGCAATGAGGGCGTATAGATCTACATTTTCTGACCTTTTTTTCGTATTTATCAAAAAGTTGTCAGCTTTTAAAACCTATAGCCTCTCATTGCACTATAAGGGGCGTATACAAGTATTAATTCCTAAAAAGTTGTGTCTATACGTCCCTCATTGTACAATACGGAGCATATGTACTTAATGTATCAAAAAAAAGTTGTCAGAAACCGTACGTGTATACACATCTTATTGCCCTATGAGAGGCGTATTGAATTTTTTTTCTGATCTAAATAAACATCAAAATAAACATTTAGTCCTATTGATCTAAATACTCTAAAAATTCGAAATCAAAGCAACAAAATCAAACCGATGATGGGGGGTGGTGGAGGCGCTCGTTGTGATGTCTATGTTTGCAACAAAATCAAACCGACGTGGGTTTTGTTTTCTTAGGGTTAAATGTATATTCGTGGGCTCCATGTTTTGAAAATAAAGTCTTTCCACCAGTGATTCTTCATCCGGGGTTAGCCTTCTTGCAAACGCGTGACCCTCGAGGAATTCTAAAGGCTCATGGTTATGATTGTTTTTAGTATCCACTATGCTCCAATTTCCACTACTTGTGTCTCGTTTCCCTATCACCTTAAAAGGACAACCAACCTTTGCTACCGGAACGCCGAACTGTTGCTTTACTTTTGTGTTCGCCTCCACGGTCGCATTGCAACCATATCTTCACGGTCCTTGCTGACGAACCTTCGCCTCTTGTTATCGTTCGTTGGGTCACCATGATGTAACCTTTCGCAACTTCACTTTGGTAAACCCACTCTTTCAACTCTTCAAGTGTCCCAAATACCTGAAACAATGGTACATTATAAGGTTGTTAAAATAATTTTTTTACAATGAATTCTACGTATGAATGAAAAATCTGGGTTCGTTAATATAATTATGTGGTCGGAATTTTTTGTTAAAAAATTGGACCGTGATCGGTTCATGTATATGAATGAAATTTCGGGTCGGATCGGTTCCAGTTGGATTTGTAAGAAAATTGGGTCGTGTCGATTCGGATTCTTATACAACCTAATACAATGAAAAACCTAATAAACGATATATTAACGAATAACACATAAGTACGGTTATGTCATACCTTTTCTGATTCTTTCCTGGTAGTTAGTGCCTTCCTCGTTAGCACCTTTGTCGCTGTCAACACCTTCGTCCTCGTTGTGACTCCATTCCTCAAAGTGCGTGACGCCTTCATCGACTTCTTTATCATTTTCCTCGAAGTCCTTAGCACCTTCCTCGTACTCTATGTTATGTTGTTTTTTCGTATACGTATGGTAAGTCCCGTACGCGTGATGCGGATATCTTTGAGCCACGTAATTTGGTTCAAATCAGGTAGTATAGGGCCCCACTCCCGTCATCACAACGAAGCACGGACACAACCTCTTCCTCACCTCGATCAACATCGGTAAACCAAACACTTTCGGAGACGTATGACTGGTTTGTATCTTCGCTAAAAAAGGAACTAAAGTTCCAAGATGACATCGTGATTTGATCAGGCGGTTTTACTTGTGAATTTCAACATTATTTTGTGAAAATTACAACTTTTGAAAAAATGCTCCCGTCTCCAAGGATAAACAAACTTTTTAACTTCGATATGGAGCGTATAGGGCAATGAGGGGCGTATGAGAGTATTTTTTCAGACCTTTTCAGTCTGAACTCACTGCCGTGTCAATCTGCTACCTTAAATTCCTCAAACATTGTATCAGTTGAGGGTTGTATAGCTCAATGAGGAGTGTATAAGGTTAAATCCTTCAACTACCTCCAGCTTATAAGGGTCTTATAGCGCAATGAGAGGCATATTGATTCACCTTTTTTCACTTTTCCTGACACAATTTAATGCACTTCCCCCTATATGACCTTTATTGCCCAATACGCTGCTGCTGGGGGTGTGATTTAATTTGGGGATGTACCAATACCCTCACCCTTCATCATTGTCATTTTGGTTCAACTGACTTAATCTCATCTATTTTTCTATTAACTAAAAGGGTAATTTAGTCATTTTATATTCTTAACATAAGGAGGACTATCTAAAAAAACATATAAAACAACACCTTCAGAGCATTTACATTCTATTCTTCGTATTTATTTGAGTGCACTCTTTATATTTTAAAATGCATTCTTCGTATTTATCCAAACCACAGGGACCGTTTTGTCAGTTTACTCTAAAAGTTAATTACATAGATAGCCCATGCGGTTTGGACAAAACAACACCTTTAGAGCATTTACATTTTATTCTTTGTATTTATGTGAGTATATTCTTTATATTTTAATGGAGTTTATTTTATGTTATATGATGTATGGGTGTTAACAATAACTTTTATTACATTTTCTATGAATTTAGGTAAAATATCAAAACACCCTTGGTATTCGCAATCATAAAATACAAAAACATATACAATTTTTGTTTTGAGTCGAATGTAATCAATGGGATATATGCAATTCTTCTAATAGATTAAGTGATATGCTAAACGTATCCCGTTTCCTAGATTTTTGTTAAATTCGCTCCTTCCCCTACATTCACATCACCTCTCTACTTTATCTCACGAGGGATAAATTAACTATACAATACATTTAGTAAAACCCTAATCTCTTTCGCACTCATATCTCAGAGATCTATGAACTTATTCCACTTAATTATTCGTGTAGGTATCATCTAATTAAATGGGGGACTCTTCCGAGTGCTTTAGCAGGAAAAGGGGAGTGAGTCTGGGTCAACAAGGTTGTTTTGTAATGTTTCTTAAAAGACCAGCAATAACACCCTTCTCGTGTATATAAAGAGGAGTGGAGCACTTCATTAAATATATCAAAAACCCTTTAAACTGTTCATTTCTCAACCCTTTTCTCGCTCTCTCAAAGATATATAAGCTAAGCTTTGTAATTAATATAACATAAAATAAACTCATATAACATACATACAACATATGTATGAGTGGAGCACTTCATTAAATATATCAAAAACCCACAAAGAACCACTTCACCCTGTTATCATCATCACGGGTAAGAATTTTCACATTCGGAGAGGGGAGGGGGTGGGCGGTGTTACCGACGCTATAGAACGCCATCACCCACATAACGGCTTCATTACGACTCCACGACACATGGACAATTGATAAAAGAATAGATTACGAATTGAACAAAGTGACAGAGTTCACAATAAATAAACATGATCAAGTTAAAAAGAACATATTTTTTTAAATAAATAAACTAATAATAGAGAAATAAATATAAATGATAAATTAAAACAATTTTCATTTAATTAATTAATAATTTATTAATATTAATTATCCCTGTTATAAT
This sequence comes from Scalesia atractyloides, assembly GCA_947069175.1. Taxonomy (NCBI): domain Eukaryota; kingdom Viridiplantae; phylum Streptophyta; class Magnoliopsida; order Asterales; family Asteraceae; genus Scalesia; species Scalesia atractyloides. The sequence goes on from CAMTDV010000014.1 coordinate 92,515,691, forward strand.
AAAGAATTTTAAATAGTATTTTCTTCAACGTTTCGTAATAAACTAGACATATATTTTTATTATTTATTGTATTAGGTTAAAAGCCCGTGTTACACGGTTTAAATAAATATAATTTTTATATATTAAATAATAAAAAAGTTATATCTTTCATAACTCTGTGTATTTACGGTTTAATAAATATAATTTATATACTAAATAATAAAAGAGTTATATATATTATAAAATATTGTGTATTACACGGGTTGAATAAATGTAATTTTATATACTAAAGAATAAAAAAAGTTACATATTTAAGAACCTCGTATATTGTACGGGTTGAATTAATTTAATTTTATATGCCAAATGAATAAAACAATATATCTTTAAAAACCTCATTTATTACACGAATTAAATAAATTTAATTTTTTTAATAACTATCTTTGATTAAATATAGGTAAAAAGAATTAAGTAGAAGACATACTGAGAAAACAAAAAAATAGACGGCTCCAAAATAATAACACGTGTCCCCAGTAATTTTCTTTTATTAGATTTCGTTTTACATAAAACAAGTATATAAAACAAAGATATAGATTAATATTGTACATACAAAATGTAATTAAGATAAACGGTAACAAATATTTAATATCAACTTTGATTTGAAAATTTAGTAATGTTTCTTTGAAAATTGGTAATGTTCAAAACTGATATTTAAATTTTGTTAAGATCTTTAATTACTAATGCAATATATATAACCCTCCTTCATGTTTTTAAATAGTACAATCTAAATCTTTTTGTTCTAATTATTGTTTCATCTGTTTTTTGATAATAATACAATTCATTATGATTAAATCCTATCTCAATTAATTCAAATAATTTATTTCACCAATTTAATTCCATAACTTTTATAAAATTAAGTGGTAACTCATCCTCTCCTCAGAACGTTTTAAAATTGGACTAAATGTATGTTTGTTATCTTTATATGTTTATAAAATAAATTAAAATTTGTCAGATCTTTTGATTTTCAACATGCAAGGTAGGATCAAATAAAAAGTAGGTTTTGCCTAAAATGAATCTTCACTTTTTATTTTTCAAATTAATGGTTAAAATGAAAGTCTAGTAAAAAAACTGAGTATAAAGTATTTTTGTAATAGTCTATTTGTTGATTTTCGCTCTCCGCATGCAAAACACATGAATATTCCACCCTCATTTTTTAAACGTTCATAACTATTTTATATGACGTTATTTTTTTAAATAAAAAATCACTATAAAATCGAACATTTTTTATCTTTAATTTGGGTACTATATTACTATATGAAATATGAAAATTAAAAAACCTAAAAAATATGTTGTATATCTATATTGTATAGCATTTTTGTGTTGGATTTTTGTACTACAATTTTGTGCTGAATTTTTTATATTAAAATTTTTTCTTTAATTTTTTGTGCTGGATTTTTTGTACTAGATTTTTTTGTGCTGTATTTTTTTATGCTATATTTTTGTACTATATTTTTTTGCTCAATTTTTTGTATTAAATTTTTTTCTTTAGTTTTTGCGCTGTATTTTTTGTATTAGATTTTTTTGTGCAATATTTTTTATACTAGATTTTCTATACTAGTTTTTTTTGTTTTATTTTTAAGAAAACAAAGGGTGTCACATATCATCTTCGTACTCCTACTTATATGGAACAAAATGTTTTAATACAAAAATACTTTTCCATCCTACTTATAAGGAGAGTCATATGTTATTATCACAATCCTTATTAGACTAGTTAGGCAAAACCTATGTTTAATAGATCCTTCCCCTTCAACATGCTATTGAGTACTATCCATTGTTTGTTTGAAGGTTGAAACACACACCAATTCAATCGCCACGGGTGGATATAAGTAAAATTACAATTTTGTCATTTACTAATTGCGATTCTTGATTAATTAACTAGTATATCAGCTTCTTTTATTGAATCAACACTAATGAGTATGGCCATAATTTTAATCTTGCCATTCTAATTCGTTTTCTTTGATGAGGCATTGGCGATAATTACATTTATTATTTGTATAAAAAAAGTTATTTTTACCTACAAAAACTAATTAATAAATTTATTTTATCTTCCAACTATATTTATGTAGAACTTATGTTGATACATGAATTTTAAAATGAAAAGAAAAGTTCATTAATTTTAGACAGTTGGTACCAATCTATATATTAAGGATTTCGAGATTAACTGCGAAACAAAGGGATTTTGGCGAGAAAATAGAATTCTATATGGTTTCAAAGACTGTCATATGTCATTTATTGGTTTATTTTATTATATATAGTATAGTATAGATAAAATAAAATATGGAATGCATTACCACATCTCTATTATATATATATATTTATAGGATTCGGTTCAAATGAGAACCACCATCAGCTGCGATAACTTTTGATTTGGGGTGAGTTGGGGCAAATTTTTTTGCACAAACGTAGATGGAAATATTATAAACACATCTGTCAAAAATATATAAAAAATTGTGAGTCAGTAGTTTCGTCTAATGCAAAATTACGTCTGGCTATAATTTTACGCCAAGCGTAAAAAAAATTTGCATCAGTCTAAACTAACGCCTCAAGAATTTTATTTTTTTTTTTTTTACAAATGTGTTTGTAATATTCTCATCTACGTTTGTGTAAAAAAATTTGGTCCAACTCGCCCGGATCAAAAAATTCTTGCGTTTCTTGCAACTCGTGTTGGTTCTCATTTTAACACATCCCTATAAATACATAAAAGGGGAACCGAGAACCATGAATTTAACATGTTAAAAATTCAATTTAACATGTTAAAAATCAAGTTTTTAATCTTTATTGAAGGTTTATTCTTATAAATACATGTAGAGGCTTTTTTAATAAAAAATTCAAAAATTAAAAATATTTAAAGAAAGTTTAAGAAGTTAAAAAGGTTAAAAAAATTATAAAAATGATTTTTTTATTGAAATAGCTTCTGCATGTATTTATAAAAAAAAGCGCCAAAACAATTAAAAGTTTATTTTTAATAGATTAAGTAATTTTTAAGATATATATTTAACATGTCAAATGCATTGTTCCCCGGTTTCCCAATTTTTCTGTATTCCCTAATAAACCTCACCCTGTATATGTTATAGAATATGTGAAGAGAGCACTATGTAATTAGAAACTTGAGAAGCATTCTGGACCACACATTTTTTCTAAGCTTTTCTAAGTTTTTCCTAATATACACATACATATAGTTAAAATTGACTATATACATATGTGTATATTACGAAAAGCTTTGAAAAATGTGTGGTCCAGAATGTTCTCAAGTTTCTCAAATAGGGTGAACCTCTCTTAGGATCCCTAGCATATATATATATATATATACATATATGTGTGTGTGTGTATTGGTCCTTATAAGTAGGACTGTGAATATGACATGTGTCACCCCTTTTGTTTTCTCACAAATACAACTACAACTACAAAAAAATCTAGTACAAAAACATGTAGTACAAAATTATAGTACAAAAAATATAGCACAAAAAAATCCAACACAAAAAAATTATATTACAAAAAAATACAGTACAAAAAAATCAGCAAAAAAAAATTAATACAAAAAATTTCACAAAAAATTTGCATAAAAATATAGTAAAAAAGTCCAACACAAAATACAAAAGAAATACAACACAACTTTTTAGTTTTTTTTTGTTTTCATAATTTATATAGGAATATGGTACTCATTTTACAGACAAAAATATCGCTCAATTTTATAGTTAAACTTTTATGAAAAAATAATGTTGTATAAAATAGTTATAAACATTTAAAAATTAAGGCTGACATATGTATGTGCCTTCCATGTAGAGACAAAGTTAATAAATATGATTTTGAGTACCCTTACATTTCTCTTTTTTATAATTTTTTTTCAGTTCATTTTATACAATAACTAAGTTATAATTCCGTGTATTACACGGGTTAATAAATGTAAATGTAAAAGTTTATAATTAATGATAAAAAGTTTATGTTTAAAAAATCATATGAATTGCATGGTTAAATAAGCTTGTGTATTATACTAATAAAATAAAATATACTACAATTTATTAACATATATAATTAATGATAAAAAGGTTATTTTAAAAAAATCCTATGAAATTGCACGGTTAAAAAAACTTGTGTATTATACTAATAAAGTAAAATATAATACAATTTATTGACATATAAATATCAAGATAAGCATTTAAAAATAAACATTGACGTGGCAGGAATAAGTTTTGTTAAATTAATTTTAAATATTATCTCTTTCAACCAGGAATTAACTTTAATTTTTTAATATCACTTTATTTTTATTATTTAGTACATTGAATTTTTATCATTCTTATCATCTAACCATATTAGATATTTGAATATATTTAGAAATGATTTGTAAAAACAACTATCATCATTATTCTTCATTTTTAATATTTTTAACAACACAATTTTGAACATGGTGAAATTTTGAAGTAAAAAAATGTATATGTTTGTTTAATAAATCAATAATAACTATCTTTAACTAAAAAGGAAAAAGTAAGTATCTATAATTAAGTTAAGGAGAGAGAGAGAGAGTTGGAAAAACATAAAAGAAGATGGATCCAATTGATAACACATATTTGTGGTTGGTTTTTTTAATTATATTATATATATATACACATACACGCTAAGGTTCCGCTAGGAACTACCCTTTATTGCGAGAAGCCGGGAACCAATAAGAACACAACCAAAAATGCCTAAAAATCCAAAAAACATTTACTATATTTTTTATTATAAAAATCGCTATATTTTGTCACTAAAAAAATTGAGTAACATTTATCGATGCACATGTGCATATTTATCATTTATTTGACAAATTCCACAATGCATTACCAATATTAGACAATTTAAATTACCATAATACACTACTTTTTAAATTACCAATATTAGAAATGCACATGTACATCTATATGTATGAACATGATATATCGTGTTTTGATACACTACTTTGAATAGACTTTCTCTTTTATCTATGATATCATCCATAATACACTACTATTACCTCTTACCATCAATATATAATACCATTACCTTCAACCATCTATAATACAATACCATTACCAATATGTATAATATTTTCACTTTATGCACATGTACATAACACCCTTCGTACCATCCAAACAACATGTTACACCATAAATTGCCAAATATAACTAAACCATCAATCACTAGATATAACTAACCAAAAACCATGTATATGGGCCTACTTCATCATTCCTAATCACAAACTTTTTGTACCAAAACACGTTATATCATGGTTAAACATAATGATGCACTTGTGCATTTTTAATAGTGGTAATTTAAAAGTAGTGTATTACAAATGGTAGTCTAAATGAAAGTGCAATTTTCTACTACTGGTAATGTATTACGGCATTTGTTAAAGAAATGATACACATGCATCGATAATTGTTACTAAAAAAAATTTAGTCACAAAATATAGCGTTTTTTATCAAAAAATTAGATTAAATTTGTGTGTCTTTTAGGTATTTTTGGTGTTCACATTGGTTCTCGCAATAAGAGCGGTTCTCAAATGAACCCTACCAACTTTTTTTTTTTTAATATTTTTATGAAAAATTCGCTATATTTCGTTTTTAATAAAACAAAATTTTCAAAAAAAAAAAAATCTTTTTGAGTAACAGTTATCCATGCACATGTGCATTTAGATAATTTATTTGACAAATTTCGTAATACATTACAAAAATTGGACAATTGTACTTTCATTTACACTACCACGTGTAATACACTAATTTTTACGTTACCAATATTAGAAATGTACATGTGCATCTATATGTATCAACATTAAATAAGGTGTTTTGGTACACTACTTTGAATACACTTTCTCTTTCATCTATCATTTCATCCATAATACACTACCATGCACATGTGCATATGTATCATTTCTTCGACAAATTCCGTAATACGTTACAAATATTAGACAATTGTACTTTCATTTACACTACCATGTGTAATACACTACTTTTTATCGTTACGAATATTAGAAATGCACATATGCATCTATTGTATCAACATGAAATAAGGTGTTTTGGTACAGTACTTTGAATACGCTTTCTCTTTCATCTATGATACCATTCATAATACACTTCCATTACCTCCTACCATCCATAATACAATACCATTACCTCATACCATCTATAATACAATACCAATACCAATATTTTCACTTTATTACATGCATATCAACACCATTTTTACCATCCAATCAACATATTACATCATAAAGTGACAACTATAATCAAACCATCAACCACTAGATATAACTAACAAAAAAACATGTATATAGGCCTACTTTATCATTCAAAATCACAATCTTTTTTACCAAACACGTTATATAATGGTTATACATAATGATACACATGTGCATTTTGAATATTGGTAATGTAAAAACTAGTGTATTAGGGATGGTATTGTAAATTAAAGTGCAATTGTCTACTACTAATAATGTATTACGGAACTTGTCGAAGTTATGATACGTATGCACATGTGCATGGTTTTTTTGGGAAACGAAATATAGCGATTTTTATAAAGAAAATATTAAAAAAAATTTGAGTGTGAGAACTTAGAGAACTCGGCCTTACAAAAAGTTTTTTCAATTTTTTTTACCAAAAATCCTAAAAAAATAAACTTTCCCAATTTTTTTTTCATTTACAGCAGCCGTAAATGGTGTAAAAGGTGATGTCATGCTTATGTCATTACCTTTTTACAGCCACTGTAAGGGGGCGAAAAACACCACCTGGAAATTAGTTTTTATTTTTATTTTTTTAAGGCAGTTTTTTATAACATTTTAATCTAGAGGTGTGAAAAAAATAGGGTCGAAAATCGCACGGGAAGGCCGAGTTCTCTAAGTTCTCACAACTCGTGAGAGTTTTCTTTTGATCCTAATCCTATATATATATATATATATATATATATATATAGGGGATGGGTAAAATGAGAACCATCTTGAGTTGTGAGAACCGTAGAAACCAATATAAGCCATTGATTAAAATGTGTTCTAATGAATGAGATTAAAATATAATAAAATAGTTGTAATCATTGTGCTTTAATTAATTGGTATTTTTACTAAGCTCTTTAATGATTGTTAATTACAGTTATAAGCATTGTGCTATAACTAATTAATGCGATTAATGTTATTTTTAATTATGCAGTAAGAAAATTATTTTACGTAGTGGTTCAAACTTTTTTGCGCGCCGGTTTTAAACATTTTTACGCGCGACTTCAGACTTTTTTACGCCCGATTTTACATTTTTTTACGCGTCGGTTTTAAATTTATTACGCGTGGTTTTAAACTTTTTTTACGCACCGGGTTTTAAACTTTTTTTACGCACCGGTTTTAAACTTTTTTTACGCGCGATTTTAAACTTTTTTACGCGCCGGTTTTACACTTTTTTTACGCGCGGTTTTAAACTTTATTTACGCGCCGATTTAGAACTTCTCTTTGTGCGCCGATTTAAAACTTCTCTTTGCGCGCCGGTTTTAAACTTTTTTTACGCGCGGTTTCAAACTTTTTTCTACACGCGCGTTCAAACTTTTTACGCGCCGTTTTAGAAACCTTTTTTACGCACGGTTTTAAATTTTTTTTACGCATCGGTTTTAAACTTTTTTTACGCGCCGGTTTTAAACTTTTTTTATGCGCGGTTTTAAACTTTTTTACGCGCGGTTTTAAACTTTTTTTACGCGATGGTTTAAAACTTTTTTACGCGCCGGTTTAGAACTTTTTTTACGCGTCGGTTTTAAGGTTTTTTTACGTGCGGTTTTAAACTTTTTTACTCGCCGGTTTTAAACTTTTTTAGGCGCGGGTTTAAACTTTTTTCGCGTGGTTTTAAACTTTTAAACAATCTTTTTTTACAAAACAATTAATTTTACGGGTTTAACTTTTTTACAAAAAACAAAAAATATTTTACGCCAAACAAAAATATTGTATTTTTACAAAAAAAACTTTTTTACAATTTTTTACGCAAACATCTTTTTTCGCCCTCGACACCTCGATTTCGGGTTTACAAAATTTGAGGATTTTACTAAATGAACTCACCCAAAAATCACGACTCAATATATGTCTCATGTTGATTTTAAATAAAAGAGAGGGAAAAGATGTGACATGTTGAGTTTTAAATAGAAGAAAGAGAAAAGATATGACATGTTGACTTTTAAATAGAAGAGAGAAAAAAGATGTGACATGGAAAGTAAAAAGACTAAAATACCCTTTTGATATAATTTGGTTATGGGTGATGTGTAAAGATGTTATTGATTGATAGGAGTTCTCATGGTTCTCGCAACTAGGATTGGTTCTCTCTTGAACCTTCCCCTATATATATATATATATATAGGAAGGTTCATTAAGGAGCACTAAAAAAGTGGGGAACAGTGGGGAACCGACTCAAACTAACTCCGATTGGACTCATTCCAGCGGCGTTGGAACCGGCTCGTCGAACCCTAACTAGGATCTTTTAACCCTAAACCCTAAATCCTAAATCCTAACCCCTAAACCCTAAAGCTAAAAAATAAGGCTAAAACCTAAGCTAAATCGTAAAATCTTAGCTATAAACACTAAAAGCTAAACCTAAAGGCTCTACCCTAAAGCAAACCTAAAATCCTAAACCCTAAAGCTAAACCCTAAACCCTAAAGCTAAACCCTAAATACTAATGATTAACCCTAAAGCTAAACCCGAAGGCTAAACCCTAATATAAGACCCTAAATCCAAACCCTAATATATTTAGGGTTTAGGGGTTAGGATTTAGGGTTTATGGTTAAGAGATCCTAGTTAGGGTTCGACGAGCCGGTTCCAACGCCGCTGGAATTAGTCAAATCGGAGTTCGTTTGAGTCGGTTCCCCACTGTTCCCCATTTTTTAGTGTTCCCAATGAACCTCACATTATATATATAATGTGTGTTATATATATATTTATATATATATATATGAGAAGGATCATGAGAAAACTAGTTTAAATAAGAAAATAAAAAACTAACTAAAAAATCAAAAAAAAATCATATCAACTTTTTTTTATTGAAAATCGCTCAAAATAATATATAAAAAAAGTAAAATAAAAAATAAAAATTGTACTACACATGTGTACTAATATGGAAAAGCCTAAACCACCTAACCCACCCCCACCGGCACCCCCAAAAACCTAAACCCCACACCCCCAAAAACATAAATCCACCCTCCCAACAAAAGCCTAACCCCCCACCCACAAAAAAAAACCCTAAACCCCCCACCCGCACCCCTAAAAATATACTAAACCTCCCACCCGCGCCCCCAAAAACCTAAACCCCTTCTCTCCCCACACCCAAAAACCTAATGCTAATCATAAATCTCCTAAAAAACCTAACACTAAAAGCTAACTTTAAGCATATAATGCACATGTGCAGTACACATATAATGCACATGTGTAGTACAAGTTTTTTTTGAAAAAAGTTTTTTTATAAAAAAAATTGTAAAAAAGAAAAACTTTGTATGTTTTTAGGCTTTTTTAGTTAGTTTTTTAGTTTTCTCATATTATCAAAGATTAAATACCCTGTTCACATAACAACCAAACAACACCACGATATGAGCCGTTGCCATACAAGCTAAGTAATCTTGAACATAATCCAACCCTGCCTTGTGATGACTAAATGTATGAATTATGGCGTGCATCAGGAGTTTGTAGGGGTTTGGCACTTCCCCTTTCTTCAGTGTCGGCTTGTTCACGCTTCCTTTGTAACCATTCTGAAGAAACAACCACGCACCATCCTCTCATCAAGATAAATATGATCATCTTCTTTATCGTTGAACTATAATACTCTGCGAATATCATCTTCCGTTACAGTAATCGGCTTAACTTCATTACCAACTTGCACAGTAGAAGTAATTGTCTTCTCATCAGCACTCAAACTTGCATTCATCTAGAAATGAACAATGTGTGATCGATTCGACACTGTGCGCTCTGTAATCGCTCTGTGAATAGTGCTTTCTTCCAGAAACTTCAATATACTGTCGTATTCTTTAAGTGACGGACAGATCGTTTCGTCGAGCGTGATGCACGTGTTGTGAGTCTTCGAGAACTCTACTGAAATTACATGTGCTGGAACATGTGCCTGAAAATGACGCAAAACAATTAGCCCGTTTATCGAGAAAAATCTTTCTAACACTTTATCAAGTTCGAGCGAACTTGATATATGTGTTACAATTTTCTGATTTCTCAAGTTCGCCCGAACATGTTCTAAACACATGTTCAATAAAGAAAGATAAGTTCGGGCGAACTTACACATTTAACAGTTCAGATTTCATTAACATAAGTTCATTCGAACATGTATTTAATTCTTTCAAACACAAATTATCAAGTTCGGTCGAACATACATTTTTAGCAGATTTAAATGATCTTTGATGCAAGTCCGGTCGAACTTGACAACAAGTTCGGCCGAACTTGTCATCTTCTCCAACCAAACCTGTTAACATGTCAATTATCCATTTCAGTTCAATCAAACATGATTACACGGTCGATTTTAAGTGTTGATTCTGGTTTTAAGTTCAATTTTGATCATAAACACCTAGAACTATCAGATTTGAGGTTTTAGATCTTGTTTGTTCATTAAAGGTTCAATTTACGGTTCAATATCCAAATAACTACCTCAGCCATTGTGGTTGGTGTGTAAATCACCAAGAACAATCGAAAATTTGGCAGTATAACGACTCAAAAGTGTCAAAATCACAAGATCTCTCAACTATGCTTAAGTTCGCTCAGAGGTTTTGAAAGCAGTTGAATGAGTTCGGCCGAACTTACTCAGGTATTTATACCTAGGTAAGTTCGGGCGAACTTACAAGCCCATTAACAAAGCCCAGACAAGCTCGGGCGAACATATGAAAAAACAGCCTTCTGCAAGTTCGGTCGAACTTGCTTTTTTGTTAAACATCATTTGTTTAGCAAGTTTGGCCGAACTTGCCAAACCCTAAAACCAAACTTTTTCAAATTTTCATTTTTTCATTTCAACCCCTGAACTTCCAACTTTTTACCAGTTATGAAAATCCACTCAGTTGACCAAGTCCAAGTTAATGACATTGGTTAACCTTGCCGAGTCCAAGTTAATGACCCCGGTTTGACCCATTACGAACAAACTGTTGATATTTCAAAATCAAAGTTTCAAATTAATGAACTTTTTATCGTTTTGACTTTTGAGATTTTACAGATTAGCTCCCAACCTGTTGTCGAAGAGATTCCCACCAGTTCTAGCATCTTACCAGACTTCGAAGATCCGTTCTCCAACATTGGTTTGCTGAAAACAATGTAGAAATAAAATCTTTTTGTATTTTTATAAGTTTATGCTAAAACACACCGAAAATCTTTTTGATTTTAATATGTAAAGCTGAAATTTTATGTACAGAACAATGTAAACTATGTACAAACATAATTATAGACATATTTTTGTGAATTCGTGTCTAAGGATCATATCAGTTAATTAAGACATATCACCAGCATCGTTGTCCTTTAAATGACTTTAAGTTTTAAACTTGTTTGCCTAGATTGTCAATATGTTTGTCCACTTAAGCTTTATCACATTTCTCAACTGTTTCAAGATATGTTAAGGTAAGATTTATGAAACTTGACTTAACTGTGGTTCCCTACTTCTTGAATATACTCCCGTATCCAGATTCCCTAGATTTCATCGTACAGGTGAATATAGCATAATTGATATCTGTATCTGGGTTATGCGAGACCTTGAGAGCTCAGGTTAGTACTACCGAACAGACAAAGAGATGAAGGCTCGTCTTTAAGGTGTGTTCCACTTAAGGAATCTTTTTAGCACTGAAATTATTAGATCTTTCGATTCTTTTCAATATTGCATGCAGTTTGGGGATTTTTGGCGAAAGTATTATAAAAGTTCTAGGCCATTGCTTTCGCAAAATCAGAATAACTTGTATAATACCCCAGATATCAACTATCTATAAAGACCTCGTATCTCAGAATCAGGCAATCTTTCAAACGAAATTTTGGAGTACTAAGTCCATATATCCAAGATATGTTAATCCATAAGTTTAAGCAGTTGCTAAATTTAGTTTATATCTCGAAAACAGTTTACTGAACGTGTTAAGCCTATCGACCAATCCACAGTAAGACTTGTTTATCACTTTTTAAACTTTACAATTCTTTAGCATACTGTGATCGTCCACTGATGTACTATCATTTCCTTTTGTGACACTGAACTCTTTTTGTCTTTTTCAATGTTTTTGTACATTTTGAATTTTTCATATGTTTTTGGATTTTAAAAATTTTCGAATGTTTTTGTATTTTCTCTAACATTTCTCCCCCTAAAATCAAAAACATCTTTTTGGATTTTAGTTTTTAACTAAATTATAAACTAGTTTTTAACTAAATTCTAAACTAGAAAGATATTTACAAACAAATGTGGATCACGCGAACTCGTCGTCCGATCCGTATTCAACCTCAGCGTCCGCACCTGTCAACAAATTTTTCATACCGTTAATTCTCAGCAAGTATTTAAACCGTGACAAAGAAAATGGTTTGGTATAAAAATCAGCCTTTTGTTCGTCGGTGTGGATTTTTTCTATTCGCACCAGTTTCTTTTCGTAGCAATCACGAATGAAATGATAACGAATTTCAATGTGTTTTGTGCGTGAGTGATGAACCAGATTTTTAGTTATATCTATGGCTGCCTTGTTATCAACAAACAGCAGAGTGTCTAGAAATTGCAGACTATAGTCTCTCATCTGCTGTTGAATCCACAGAATCTGTAAACAGCTGGAGGACGAGATATACTCAGCTTCACAGGTAGAGAGAGCGACCGTAGTCTGTTTCTTACACTGCCAGGTTACCATTCTTGTTCCGAAGAACTGGCATCCCGTTGTAGTTGATTTTGAGTTCAACTTATCTACACCAAAATCAGAATCAGCATAGCCTGTGAGGTCGAAATTGTCGTTCTTCGGGTACCACAAGGCGGTGCTTGGGCATCCTTTCAGGTATCTGAAGATTCGCTTCACGATCTGCATGTGTAAGATCCTCGGGCATGACTGATATCTGGCACATAGGCAGGTTGGATACAAAATATCTGGGCGCGATGCCGTCAGATACATCAGCGATCCAATCATCGATCTGTATAACGTCTCGTCAACTTTGGCTCCAGTCTCGTCAACGCAAATGCCGTGATTTAGAGCAAGAGGCCTAGATAGAGGCTTCAAGCTTTCCATTCCAAACTTCTTCAAGATGTCGTGAACATACTTAGTCTGATGAATGAAAATACCCTCCGGAAGCTGATCTACTTGCAAACCAAGAAAGAACTTCATTTCGCCCATCAAGGACATTTCGAATTTCTTTTTCATGATTCCCTCAAACTCCTTGCAGAGACTATCGTTTGTAGATCCAAAGATGATGTCGTCAACGTAGATTTGAACTATAATCAGATGACCATCAACTTCTCTGGTGAAAAGAGTACTATCCACAGTTCCTCTGATAAAGCCATAGCCGATGAGATGTTGCGATAATGTCTCGTACCAAGCTCTCGGGGCTTGGTGTAGACCATAAAGAGCATTATCCAGTAGGTACGATTTCTTCTTGTTGAGTGGATCGACAAACCCCGGTGGTTGTCCAACGTACACCTTCTCGCGTAATTTTCCGTACAGAAAAGTCGATTTGACATCCAATTGATAGACCTTAAATCCTTTCCATGATGCGAAAGCTAGAAAGATTCGAATAGATTCCCAGCGAGCTACTGGTGCGTAGACTTCCGTGTAGTCTATCCCTTCCTGCTGGTGAAATCCCTTGACAACAAAGCTAGCTTTGTTAAGAACAATAACCCCTCTATCATCACGTTTACACTTAAAGACCCATTCTGTATCAATTGCTTTCTGATTTTCTGGTAGGTCTTCAAGCTTCCACACTCCCAACTTCTCAAACTGCAATAGTTCTTCTTGCATTGCTTGTACCCAGTTTTCATCGGCTAAAGCTTCATTAACTGTATTTGTTGACGGATGATAGGAATATGATCGCGACAATTCTTCACTTGGAACATCTACTGAGTTTTGCTGATTCATGATGTTGAGATCAACGACCAATTCAACGTTTGGGGAGCATGATGAAGCTTCATTTCTTGGCCTTCGAGTTTGTCGATAAACGTTGAAAACTTGAAGAATTCCCACTTATCACTATTCTTCGGAACCATCAAATAAGTAGCCCATTCACCATCTGGCAGTGCGTCAGCAAGCTTGTCGATGTATTCTTGTTCAGTCTTCTCGAGACCGTGTCTTCGCATTTGAACTTTAAGATGACAGAAGCGCTCGATCATTTGCTTCATGGTCTCATTCTTTAGCATGGTGAAGATATCGAATTCTTTCAGAATAAGTGCCTTTTTTACTTTTGATCATTTCGGCACTACCTTGATACTTCTTCTGTAATGACAACCAAAGATCTCTTGCAGTAGTATACTCTGGTAGCAAAATCAAGATATCTTCTTTGACAGACTGTTGGATGAGACTGATCATCTTTTTCTCAGCAATGTATTCGTCTCTCTGTACTGTCGAGTAATTGTACTTTTCAAGGACTTGCTGATGTTCATCTACCGGAACAGTGTAACCTCTTTCAATTGACACCCAGCCAGCGAAGTGCATGGCTTGAACCCAACAGGTAAATTTCTCCTTCCATGCTTCATATTCGTCCATGCTCATTAGCTTGGGCGCTTTAACAGTCGTTCCCATCTCGTTATCAAGATTGACTTGAGGAATCACGTTGGCATTCGACGAACTAGCTCCGGACATAAAAGCGCTTTTCATATCATCCATTGTGAAAAACGAGAAGTGTATACTGAAAATATTCAAAAACTTTGAAAACAATTAGCACTACTACAAGTTCGGTCGAACTTGTAGTAACAATGAAGAATTCTTGAGTTTATCACAAGTTCGGTCGAACTTGTGATATTTGTTTTGAAAAATTTACTTATCTTCGGTCGAACTTATGACACAAACCAATCAGATCTTCGAGCGAACTTGCTAACAAAGTTTTGATGAAACACAAGCAAGTTCGGGCGAATTTACTCAATAATTCCTTGATATTACACAAGTTCGGTCGAACTTGCTATAAAATCAGTGGAAAATTGACAACTTCGAGCGAACTTGGCAAGAATTTCCTCAAAAATACCTCAAGTTCGAGCGAACTTGCTAAAAAATCACTTGAAAAGTGATGTTTTAGACCAAGTTCGGTTGAACATGCTTAACAAGTTCGATCTTGATGGTTTTCCAAAACATGTTTTTTTCAAAATTTTGACATGAATTCGGTTGAATTTGGTCTCCAATCTTTCAAGGGTTTATCTTTGTTGTATTTTACATGGTTACTCAAATTTGAAAAGATTTTGACCGTGAATTCTTCATTTTATGTTTAAAAGTTAAGAAAAATAGAAGAATGGAGATGAAATAGAAGTGATCTTGTCTTGATACTATCAAATCAGACTGTTCTAGCTCTGATACCACTTGTAGGACCGATCCTCAATACTTAGGAACCTAAATTTGATATCTAACGTTCATAATAGCGGAAATATTATGTCGTGTTTACCAATAGACAAGATTTAATCAGTTAATCGTCAGTTTTATTGATCAAACGTTCTGGTTACAAACTGACTGAGCTTCGCCTCTGAAATGGCAAAGTTACAAATGAACGAGGCTAGCTAGGTATTTATAGGCAAACAAGTTTGCCCCTTGGAGATACAAGTTCGCCCGAACTTGCTACTGCAAGTTCGGCCGAACATGCTTACATGATACTTCATGGGCGAACTTGGCTATTATAAACAAAAATACTTCATATACCTAGCCTATTCAGCTCTATACTATACAGACTCGATATAAGACTAATACATAGACATTATGCACCAACAACGTCAAATTGCTAAAAACTAAAGTCATTTGATTGTCTTGCCCAGGAATTACTCCAACCCAAAAATATAGGGAACCAGTTTTTAATAATACCCGAAACTGAGTTTCATATCTTATCCGAACCCATTATAGCCCTCTAGTGTTCCACAACCGTATTTTAATGGCTTTATAGCCGTTATAGGTCCACGTTGACCATTGTTATAAATTTATTGTGTAAATTAAAATAAATAAATGGCTTATTATTTTATATATGGCCATCCATTTGACCGGTTTCTAATCAAAGCTTCAGGACTAACTTTCGACATATGTCTCGATTTCGTCCTCTTCTTCAAAAGACTCATTCCCCCACTTCAACCTATCAACTATCACATCCCCACACCACAACATTCCTTTAATCAACTGACCTGACCCGGCTGCAATCATCCTAGCCATCGACCCGCTATAATCCTCCATGTTTGGTCCCAACGATCTCCGGTATGCCCACGCCCTAGCCCTGCCGAATCACCTTCCAGTCTTCCACCGCCCTCCGGTTCCTGCACCGAAAACATAAGGTAAACCCTAAAGTATGAACGTATATGAATGATAAAAGAATCAAAGGCCTTTAGTTTACACCTTTAAAGATCGAGATTTAAACATACTTGTTTCTTTCTTCCTTCAAATTACGATTAAGGGTTTTTTGAATGTAAAAACGTAAATGTGTATGAAAGGTATTAGATTAGATCCAGGAATGAGATAGGTGTTGTAAAAATTCCCCGTTTAAAAATGAAACCGAAACAGACTAAAAGCAAATTAAAACCAAAACACCAATTTGTGAATATTGTCATTATGTTTGTTATCCCCTTATCGTTGTCATTTATCTAGCAAACGAAATAATCATATATATTTTCAAAGAAATGTGTTTAACCTCAAAAGAGTGGAAACAAAATCTTTCAAACCAAAAGCGCCTGTAATCATTTCAACATTCACTCTAGATGCAAAGCCCTTCGAATCGTGTTAGCCCTGTCATGACGTGGAGGATCAAAGTGCGGCATTAGCGTACCCAACGATCACGGTCCTTTAGGACTTTCTTTAGGCACCCATGGAATGGGTCTAACAAAGCAGGCTTTTGTATATATAAAAGCATGCATGTGTCTAACAAAACTAGTTAACAAAATATTACCGGTAACGATAATCACTTACTTGTTATCCACCAAACGCTTGCAGCCTCTCTAGTCTTTGTCCGGTTAGAACCAACAAAACCTAACGTCACTGCTTGAAGAACATAAAACTAAAAGAAAAATAAACAAACATAAAAATCAACTCTGGAGAGAAATCTCATACATCAAAGAATTCGAAGTGTGTGTGAAAATTAGGTTTTCAAACCAATCAATATATAGAAATTGAAAAGTATGACAAATGCGAGGATCCGACTGACCGAAAGAAATAAAAAGGAAATCAGAAAACAGAAACTGAAATAAATCGACATGCGGAGTTGCATATATTAGGTAGCAGATATATACCAGCAAAGATACTATGTGTTTTACCTGAACGACGGCGTCAGAGGCAAACGGTATGGCGACTGAATACTGAGAACTCGACCTATGAATTCACACACGCATCAATAATCTATAATTCAACAGCGCCAGTTTCCACCCAACATAACAGTTTTATAAATGAACACTAAGACTAAAACAACAAACCTATGTGACTAAATACTGAGAACTCGACCAGTTTCTGATGGTAAAGCTAACGATAATATCGAAGGTGCCATTGTCTGATAATACTTCTTCAAACCAATTCAGGAAAACAACCAAATCTAATCAAGTCATCCATATCCTCGAGAGCGCTATTAGCTGTATTAGCTGATGTATAACTAACAAAAATAAATCCTCGAGACCAACCAGAATCTTAATCAGTAATAATTTTGGCTGCAAAATTCAGTTCGCTTGTAGTGAATCTACATCTAATGAAATCGATAAACTCAACATTTGACATTTTATCTAGAATATAAATACCTTTAATCACTGCGCTAGGTTCCTGGAAAGCTTGTCTTAATACCATTTCATCAGTTGCATATCCAAGTCCTGCAAAAAAATATATATTGTTATTGAAATTGCATTATCCTTTCTGAAAATCTATCCTAGGGAACATTAAACATTTACCCGAACATTGGTGTGGTCGTAATATACCTGTTAAAAATAATTAAAAATAATAACAAATAAACAAAATATCAAGATTATAAATTACGATGCAGGCTCGACAAATATATTAATTCAGCTAGTTGTTCCCAGCCCCTTGAGAAATGAAATCCAAATACTTGTTCCGATATGCATCTAAAAGTTACCGAGGACTTACATATCCTTTGCCCAAAAATCAATACTGAAGCCTTGATGTTGATTAAGATGGCTACACAACTGAATTGGCCCTAAAAGTTAAAAGAAATAATAAACCAGCAAATTTGATATTCAAGAACATGTAATCAATTCAGAAGAACAATAAATTAAACCCGAAAGATCCAGCGTTATAAAACCAACCCGACCCAACCTAGATGACCAGTAGCACTCATCAAGCATCAACCGTATAGATCCAGCATCATATAACCAACCTGACCCGACCCCACCAAGAAGACCAGTTGTACCCATCAACAATTAAAAACTCAATCTAGGCCCGTTTTGTACAGACAAATTTCTAACAGAGGTATCCAAACAAAAAAAATCATATAAAAAGATGCCAAAAAGAATATACCTTGAATACACTTGAATCCTATGTAGTTAATGACTTAAAGCTCACAAACGTCTAGTCCAGGCCATTTCGACTATTTTAGACTTGCTTACGGCTGGTTTAAACTGGTTTTTAGCCTATTTTGATTGGTTTTGGCTGGCTCAGACCATTTAAAATTATTTTTGACCGGTTAACGCGCTTTTTGCACCTTGTTGCCCTCAAGGCGCCTAGGCCGCACCCTTCATGCGCCTTTAACTACATATTAGATCAAATAGTTTCCAATTGTTTCAGTGACGAACATCTAACAAAAAACAATAAAAAAAATCCAAGCATCTATGTGGCTAGTAACAGGAAAGGGTTTAATATTCCACGAGTAAAAACTAACAACACTCTTGTTTATTACAATTTCAATTGTGTTTACCAGAACATGCAAATTCAACAAACCATGTGTAGGCTTTCCAACATAAACTTCTTGTTGATTGTCCACTGCTAACTTCTCTTCAACAATCGTTTTCTTTATACGATCTTTAAGGGTCATAAAGTTAGCGACAAACAGCCATCCATCATAAATACAAAGAAAAAAATAAAGATAAATAACAGAGTGAACTTTATAGTTTACATATAATTTTGAGGATAAGAAAAAGAGTAAATTGCACAAAACATCCTTTATGTTTCCTCAAACTTGCAGGTTCCAGCCTTAATGTTTAAAAATTGCTAAAAACAGCCTTTAAGTTTTTTTTTTGTTGCGGGTTCAATCCTTTACAGCTAACCACGTTATTTTCTTCAGTTAAGTTCCCTCACATGCATAACATGTGAGGGTATATTCGTCATTTTGGTTGATCTTCCACCCACGTCAATTATAAGAAAAAAGAATACTTAAGATTTAACATATTTTAAAAAAATTCTAACCTCAGGGACTAATGTGCAATAAAACCAAACTTTTAAAAACCAAACACCCTCTTTTCCGGTCTTCTTCTCCGGCGACTTCGCCGGATTCCGGCGAACCCGGAATTAAGATAGGAATCTTGCTAAGCTAGCCCACTAAGCTGTAAAGATTAACACAGATTTTGATCATGCCAATCAAACTCTTCAGGATTATCATCAGTTGGAAGAATCGGTGC
Organism: Scalesia atractyloides; assembly: GCA_947069175.1. Lineage (NCBI taxonomy): Eukaryota > Viridiplantae > Streptophyta > Magnoliopsida > Asterales > Asteraceae > Scalesia > Scalesia atractyloides. Next base: position 92,535,401 of record CAMTDV010000014.1, read on the forward strand.
CTTATTCGCATCAGACGGAAACGACAAACGACTCTTCAACCCTAGATACCTCTCATGGAACTCCGATGCCGTCAAATCAGAGAACTTCGTAACACCGTGTTCAGTAGTCGGATCCAGGCAACTGGTGACGCTTAAGACGCCGAAGTTAGACTTAAACACTATCCAACGGTAATCGTGCTCCTCTGTAGTCGCGTACGTTTTACCAAACTTTGTTTAAACTAGGTTAAAACTTAAATATTCTTTTTTTTTTAAAAATTGAAGTGGGTGGAAGATCAACCAAAATGACGAATATACCCTCACATGTTATGCATGTGAGGGAATTTAACTGAAGAAAATAACGTGGTTAGCTGTGATTGAACCCGCAACAAAAATAAACATAAAGGCTGTTTTTAGCAACTTTTAAATAGGAACCTGTAAGTTTGAAGAAACATAAAGGATGTTTTGTGCAATTTACTCTAAGAAAAAAAGAAATAGAAATATTTATATTCTTCAGTTGCTGCCTTATGTTGCTCAGTCCTGCCATTCTTGTCTTATTATCGCATAATGATTGCAATGCACAAAATAAACAGAAAGTGTCACCGCCGCCGAGGGTTCACGCCGGAACCCTAGTTCGTCTTCTTTTAGAACACCACCGGTCAACATCTAACACCATAATAAAATGAAAATCACACGTTACCCGGAAATCCTCTAAAGCAAAAAATCAGCCTAGATAGAGTAGGATATTCAAAATAAAACAATAAAATCGGAAGAATATTGCCCTTTATCTCACCATCATCGCTATCCTCGGGTTCAAAATCGTCGACGTCATCACTGGGTTTTTTCTCTTCCGGTCTCTAGGCAAGTGGTCTCCGTCTTCGTCTCCATCACCGTTCGGTTTCCTCAAGAAAGAACCGTCAGCCATCATCTACCTTTTTTTCTTATGGACAAGGATGAGGGACAAAAGAAAACTGATGGAATACCTAAGCTGGCATACGAAACTTTTAGGGTTTGTTTGAAGTGTTAAAAAGGAAATGAGGTATAGAAAAAGGAATTAAGATTTAGCATTTTCTGAAAATCGCCATTGATTAGCAGAGGGACGATGTTTGCAGTGGTGGAAGAAGAATTCTTGATGAGAGAGAAAGATGTGGAAGATGAATGGCGTGTATTGAAGAGTATTGAAGATAATGAAGTGAGAGAATATGAGAAAAGGGTTTGGCGCTCAAAAAGAATTATCTGACCTAAGAGGGTGTCCACCTCAACCAATTGATTGGCTAAGAATAAGGACATGTGACAAAGTTATATTTTTTTAGTATAATAGATAGATGATGTATACATACTTAAGTAACATTAAGTCTGCTAAAACATAGTAATGATCTAAAAATAATTATAAACAAAGAAAGCATATAACCTACAGCTAAAATAATCCATTAACAATACATTACAATTTTAATATAAAAATTTAGTTTCCAAATTAGTTAAACATTATTCGAAATTAGTTAAGATTGATTATAACATTATAGATTAATTATATAACAACATTATTTCATGTAAAAATCTTGAAAACACTTTTTGAAGTATCATGATAAATATTTTCAAACATATATTGATGCATATCAATTATCATTGTTTTGCGAATTTGTTTGAATTGGATGGAAAATTATTCGAATATTACATGGTTTTTGTATTAGGTAAAATGTAGTAACATTTATATATTCTTTAGATCTAACATTAAATAACATTTATAAACAAATCTATATAATATAATAACTTAATAAACGAAATACATATTTAAAACAGTAATATAAAATAATTTTATAAACAGATTTCATATTTAAAGCAGTATATTTTTTTGAAAATTTCATGGTTTCCAAAAATATGTATTAAGGTAATATAGAAGTTAAAAATGGTTACCAACTAAAAAAACTTGAAAATTTGAAAAGAATGTGAGACGGTATACGAATATGTTGATTTACTTGTTGAATTACTAACATTTACAAAGCATCATAACATAATTATTCGCCTTTACTGAATTTCTTTTATAATATTATAGAGATGTTGTCTACATTCACATCTAACAGATCAACATTTAGGTCATAACTGCATCCAGAAATGTGAATACCATCAGGCTAAGTTATCATAATAAAAAAAATTGTATGCACCATTCGAATGATTATTTTACTACCTAATTTAAATCCAAGCTCTTAAAAACTTCTCTTTAAGTCAGATACGTCCAATCCTGTAATATTACAACCTAAAGAAGCAACACAAGGTCACTACTAGAAATCAATACAACAAAGATGAAAACAAATCAGTAAACTATTTAAGATTAGACCACCACTGCCTCGTTTCGTTGCCTCTGTTATGATTGATGTTTCAATTAGGGTTTTGATAGGTATGGGAAACTCCAAGTTTGATTGAATACGAAGGTCAATTAGGGTTTTGATAGGTATGAAACTCCAATTTTGATTGAATACGACGGTCAATTAGGGTTTTGATAGGTATGGAAGAAAGTGAAAGGATTTTAATATGAGCGAGAGAGAGAGAGAGAGAGTGAAGGTAATAAAGGGAAAACAAATTGCCGCGCATTCTCAATTCTCTAGCTTAAGACGATGTCCACATCATCAAAGGGGTGACCTAAAATCATGACATTCCGCAAAGTTATTTTGCTTTATTATAGGAGATAGATTATTTGTTTTTTTGGTTAATTATTTAATGTTAGGAAATATATAACCACAATATTTTGAATTAAAGTTTAAAACAATTGAAATTGAAAGTGCTTATCGAGAGCTACGACAAGGACTTGATTTGTAATTTACTATCAAACATCAAACCATATCAATATGAGGCGAGAAATTAGGGTTTGTAAGACTATCCCTATTGGTGACATTTTCTCAACCTAGGTTGCCAAAATAATAAAAATAAAAATGAAAAATCAAATAAATCCAACAACCTGGTCGAAGGAACGACCTAGGGTGTGACACCCATGTTCACACTTTCCTGCCACATGTCCACAAGAGATTGGATGATATTTATATTTTTATTTTCTCTTTTCTTTAACACACTTACTTATAAGTATTATTAGATTATCTTTAATAACTTATAAAATTCAATTGTTTTTAACAATCAACAATCTAAAATCACGTTCTTGTTATTTTTTTATGAACATCCAGATATAAATTTTATAAAAAAAATATATTTTATAATTGTTTTTTTATTTTTACTAGCTTTTTATATTTAAGATAATAAATTTTAAAAAATAAACACTTTTATTATTTCTAATGAATTTTAAAGAATAACTTATAACCTAAGTCATATTAATTTAGTAAGAAAATGGGGTTGCTAATTAGTGTGAAAGGTTGGGTTGGGTTGTGTAGGTGGAAGAGAGAGAAATTAATTTTTTATTAAACGTTGGTTTGGGTTGGGTTAGGTTGTTAACGGAGATGGTCTACATGCAAACAGATTCCACTCAGAACTAGATGAGGGCCATATCATCATGACGCCATCGCATAGGAGATGGTTACAGGGCTAGTTGGCCTTCTATGAAGTTAGTGATGGTGTCACGGTTGGATTCGATTTGATTTCACAGTTTAGATAGATTTATAATTTTAATATTTATTAACATACACATGACTAAAAAAGGAACACAAAACGAAAACAAATATCATTGGTCAAAATATAGGTAGCTCATTAGTGAAACGTAATCCAAAATAAATAACCAAATCAAGAATACTACTGAAAGGATCATAATCCTACAGCTTATTTGCAAATTGCGAACACAGTTAATAATACGAGAATTAGTAAAATAAAGTTATCTACTGGGCTTAATTTCATAGAAGCATACAACTCATTTGAATTAATTCTGTTATTAATGTTATTGCAATACGATTCCACACACACACACACACACATATATATATATATATATATATATATATATATATATATATAATATTAATAACAATATAAATAACAAAGTCCTACAGTCCGGTCCGGTTTTATACGGTTGGTTTTTGGTATAAACCGTAAACCAAACCGTTCGCTACGGTTTGAAAATTTTCAAACCGATCGAAAGTTAAAGAAAAAAACCGACCGCAAAACCGAATTGATGACCTGTTTGGGCGGTTTCAGGGTTTGAAACTGAACCGTGAGCACCCTAGTTGGGGTGGCCGATGATTCTCTTAAAATATCAACAACCCCTATGTTTTGTTCTTGATGTTATGATCAATTGGGTGCGCAGCTATGGTTATGCTGGTCAATTGATTTCATCCTTGATGTGGCTCTTTATGTTGGTTTGCATGAGCATGGCATTTGGTAGCAGATCCACTTTTTCCAGGTTCCTCTGGCAAGCTGCTGCTCTCCTTTCTTTAGACATCTTGTGTCTTTTCATAATGTGCTAATTTGTATATTGTTCATGCACTGTTTCCATGGCGGATTTATCCTCTTTTGTTCGCTTCTTTACATTTCTGAGCATCGTGTCTAATCATATTCTCCCGTTGCAGATCGATTTGCCTGGAGACGTGTGATACACATGACTAATGTTCAGCAATGAATATTTACATAACATTTTCTCTGAGCATTGAAGATTGCTCATTGAACATTACCCTCCAATGGCATGACATACGTACCAAATGTTTTATGAATGCATATGTTCTTTTGCTCTTTAGTTAATTGAATGAAGTTTAGCTAGTTACAATTGAATCATGCATTGTGTTACTATTGAATTTGCAGCAGCAATTAGCATATCATGTTGAAGCAATCAGGATATCGTCCTCCGTCCTCCCATGTTTGAAAACGAAATTGTATATAGCGCGGTTGGTAATTCTTGAGAAGACCTGATTTAAGTTGTTTAAACATGTGGTGTTTGGGTTGACCCGGCCATTTGTGTCTTTTCATAATGTGCTAATTTGTATATTGTTCATGCACTGTTTCCATGGCGGATTTATCCTCTTTTGTTCGCTTCTTTACATTTCTGAGCATCGTGTCTAATCATATTCTCCCGTTGCAGATCGATTTGCCTGGAGACGTGTGATACATATGAGTAATGTTCAGCAATGAATATTTACATAACATTTTCTCTGAGCATTGAAGATTGCTCATTGAACATTACCCTCCAATGGCATGACATACGTACCAAATGTTTTATGAATGCATATGTTCTTTTGCTCTTTAGTTAATTGAATGAAGTTTAGCTAGTTACAATTGAATCATGCATTGTGTTACTATTGAATTTGCAGCAGCAATTAGCATATCATGTTGAAGCAATCAGGATACGGTCCTCCGTCCTCCCATGTTTGATAACGAAATTGTATATAGCGCGGTTGGTAATTCTTGAGAAGACCTGATTTAAGTTGTTTAAACATGTGGTGTTTGGGTTGACCCGGCCATTTGTGGTAGCTTAATCTATCATAAAGGCCCTTTTTCCGATTTTTTGCTACCTGTTTTTGTTTTAACTTTTTTCTTTTTACCTTTTTAAATTAAAGTCGTGACTATTTTTGGGCTGAAGTTCAGTTATATTTTTTTATTTTTTGCTAAAAGTTGTGACGTGTTTAAGCTCGAATCAAATTTTTGGAAGCTACTTTTGCAATCATTTCAATTTGATTGTTAATCCGTTTACGCTATGTTAGTGACGTCTTTGTCGGTAGCAGTTGGTCAACTTGATCTCAGCTCATTGTTATCAAACACATGGAAGTAGTTCATATGTAACAAGTAAGAGCATAAATGCATTATAAATATTAGTCGTTGAATTGTAGAAAGGGTTCCACAGGACAGATTTTTGACAGCATAGAATAGTAAATCATCGAAAACGACTTAAAAGTAAAGAACAAAAAGCGCGCGTTAATATCTCAGATGGGATTGAAAAGTCATTGGGCAACTCAGGGGATTTTTGGAACCGGCAAATGAGATAAATCTGGCACTTCCAGGGAAGGTAAATGGGGTAGTTCTGGTATGGGAATCTCAGGTAAGTGAGGTAGTTCGGGTTTGGGAATCTCTGGCAAGTGAGGTAGTTCTGGCTTGGGAATCTCTGGCAAGTGAGTTAGTTCTGGTTTCGGAATGTCCGGTAAGTGAGGCACTTCGGGCTTGGGAATTTCTGGTAAGTGAGGCACTTCGGGCTTGGGAATCTCAGGTATGTGAGGCAGTTCGGGCTTGGAAATCTCAGGTAAGTCAAGCAATTCCGGATTGGGAATCACTGGCAAGTGCGGTAGTTTGGGCTTAGGAATCTCAGGTAAGTCTGGCAGTTCTGGTTTGGGAATCTCCTGCAAGTGAGGCAGTTCGGGCTTAGGAATCAAGTCTGGCAATTCTGGTTTGGGAAAATCCGGCAAGTGAGGAAGTTCGGGTTTAGGAATCTCCGGTAAGTCTGGCAGTTCAGGCTTAGGAAGATATGGGAAATCTATCTCTAGAAGGTTTCTTGCCTCTGCAACCATAACGCTACACTTCATTGAGGTCAGTGCGATGATCAACAACGGTATGACAAAGGATGGGAGTTTGTGAGGCGGCATTGTTGATAAATCTATGAACTTATTGATTTCATACATCTGGTTATCAATTTATATGAAGTAGATTGGACAAAAATGAAATATATGTTGATCAGTTGGTGGGAAAGCCTAAGGTTGTTAGCTCAACCCCCCATGAATATGAGTTAACCAAATGATCAAGAAATCAATCTGGTTGCATTCACTTTGTTTTAGTAATCATACAACAACAGTACTTGAATCAAATATTCAAATCGCAATTATTTATTAAGTTTTCTAAATGTATCAGCAGGCATCTTACAACTATATAGTGACATAGTGTTATGGTTGGTAGCCCATGGGCTTGTGGGCCCAAATCAACCCATACTTAAGATTCGCCATCAGGTAGAGATGGGTATAATCGAGTTTTATTATTACCCGGAACGGTTCCAACCCGGACCCGGTTCTGCTTGGATGTCATTGGAACCGGGTATGGTGTGGAACCGGGTCCAGTTCCTACCCGGGTTCACACCCAAGAATATGGTACCGTGTAGAACCGGGTACGGGTATTATGGAACGGGTATGGTGTGGAACCGGGTATGATGCGGAACCGGTTTCTGATAGTGTTGGGAACCGGTTCCTGACAGTCAAACCTGCCATTTACTGTTCAGAACCGGTTCCTGACAGCCATTTACTGTTCAGAACCGGTTCCTGACAGTCAAAACTGCCATTTTACTATTGGGAACCGGTTCCTGATTAAATGTTACCGTTGAAACGTTCCTGATTAAAATCGGTTTTTTTTTGTATATAAACCCCTTTCCTACTTACCATTTCTAAACTTAACACTCACCATCTTCAACTTACAAAATCAATCAACTTCTAAGTTCTTGCAAAATACCTATGGCATGCAACGACGAAGTTGTTATGGTCTTAGAGACGAAAAGAAACCCAGCTATATGGAAGAATTTTGATCTCTGTTAAATGTCTGACAGCCACGAGATGGCTAGATGCAAAGATTGTGGAAAATTTATGAAGGCCGCAGCCAACTCAACCCTTAAGAAACACACTGAGCGGCATTGCCCAGTGACGAAGGCAAAAAAAGTGAGAAGGGAGAAGGTTCCGGCACCGGTTCTTCAAATGTTTGATGTAACCCGTTTGGTTTGGTGTTTTAATAAGTTTGTGTAATGTTTCTTTCTATTGTTTGTTATGGTTGATTTTTATTATTAGTTACATTGATAAATAAAAATAGTAACAATAATCGGTTAAAATTAAAAAACAAATTAATCGGTTACAATATATAAAAAAAATTAACGGTTACAAAAAAAATAAAAAATTACTCAGAACCGGTTCCAGTAAGATTTTATTTCTTTGATCGTTTACTAGCGGCATGTGCAACACTTTCCGATGAGTTTCTCTTAGGTGCGGGTACCTCGGTACTGGTGGAACCGGGTACTAGTGAAACCGGGTACGGGTAGGAACCGGGTACGACCCGATTCAAATGGTAAAATTGTGGAACCGGGTTGGAACCAACGGTTATTTTGAACCCGGAACCGGTTCTACTTAATGTTGGGTAGGAACTGGAATCGGTTCCAGTTTGGTTCTACCGGTTCGGGTTCGGAACCGATTTTTATGCCCATCTCTACCATCAGGCATCAACCAACTGCTAAGTTGCATACATACAAAGTAATCGTTACCGTTTTACCATATAAAATGAAGTTAATTTTCGAGAAGAAAATAGTTCTTGTTGGAATTTTGTGAAAATAGGATTTTTCACAAATATAGGAAATGGGTATTTCTTAATTTTGGACGACAAATAAATATTATAAACTGAGGTTTATTGATATATTTCTTTGTGGGTTTGTGTTCTATGTTTGAAGAGCTTCGCAACGAACTAAACCACGTCCAAAACGGAGCTAAGATGAATGAGATATCGATGCTCAAAGTTTGGTGTTTGAAACATTAAATGCTGAAATAAATGGGAAAGTAGTATCTTGTCCCACATAGGAGAAGTGATGAAACTTAAAGGGGTATTTAAGTGGGAACACTCCTTTCTTATTGTCTCATGGAAGCACACACTAAGTGTACCCGCGAAGGGTGCGGAGCACCTGACCCGCACACGCGCGCGCGCGTGGCGTGGACGATCGGCGTAATGTGGCACTTTGATGACATGCGCGCGCGCATGGCGCATCAAAGTGAACCAGTATGGCGCGACTATTTGGCGTGACCAGATAGGTTCCCTGGTGACGTAGCGTATGCGCTGTAACAACTCGCATCGCTCTCGCGCACTCAAATCGCTAAATCGCACTATTATATCAAGTATAACGCTTAACGCTTTGCTAAAACGCTTAATATAACTAACTAATACGAACCGAATCGCCAAACGTACATTTAACGCAAAATAAACAAAGAAAACCCAACAATTGGGTCAAGTTCGATCGAACTTGGTGACCCCAAGTTCGGCCGAACTTGACTGGCTCAACTAAAACTCCTCAAATGCCTCAAGTTCGCTCGAACTTACCCTTAAAGGGTCAAGTTCGGCCGAACTTGGCTCACTTCCTCCCAGAATCTCACAAGTTCGCGCGAACTTGCATGTTTTCATGCAAGTTTGGCCGAACTCGACTCCACCAGCCCTACTTTTTGCCTTCTCCTATAAATACCTAGCTCCATTCTCTCATTTGAACTTGCTGCAAGTTCGCCCAGAGATCTCAAACCCAAAACCCTCTGTTTTTTAAGTAAGAATCAACCCGATTTCAACTACAACAATGTTTAACAACGATTTACAACGTTTTGCAACGATTTTGCACAAGGCATTGCCTTCGTTTTCATCAAATCTTATCTGTTTATGAAAATCTTCATCTTTTTCTATAAAACTTATGTTTTTCACTCAGATCTATACTTAGATATGAGCAAAACCTTTAAAGTATTGATTTTTACACAATATTCGGACTAATGACGTATGTTTCGTTCACTTTTAAGTGGAACGAGGCGTTGTCAAAGCTAAATCCCAGATCCGGAAGCACAAGGACGAAATCGTCACTTTACACAAGCTGGACTAACCCGTACGAACCTTCAAGTTCGCCCGGATTAGCACGAGTTTCTGTAAAATGGCTAAGTTCCCTCCATAAGACCTCTCCGGCCTAAGCTTTACTCAGTGGCTTAAGGTTGGAGGGATGGACAATTGATTTCCTCAGCAAACGACGCGAAAATGCAAGATTTTGGACCTGAAAACGTCAAGTTCGCTCGAGATTTAACTGATTTTATGCAGCTCAGGAGTCAAGTTCGCTTGAACTTGCCCATCTGGGTCAAGTTCGGCCGAACTTGAGCCAAAACTTCACAAGGAATCAAACAAGTTCGCTCGAACTTGTCAAGTCTCTTAGGAGACTTTGCAAGTTCGCTCGAACTTATCACTCTCTCTAATCCAACCCACAAGTTTGGCCGAACTTGACAAGCTTCCTAAGAAACTTGCCAAGTTCGACCGAACTTGTCTCAACATCTCCATTAGTTATACAAGTTTGCTCAAACTTGTATGTTACATACAAGTTCGGCCGAACTTGCCTACTGCTCAACCTAGACTTAACCGTTTCAGCAAGTCGGAAGACTGATGCACTTCTGTTCGTTTACAGGCTGATCCGGCGCTCTCCGCAACTCCCCTCAGATTCCTAATCATACCTAAACGCACCCACTATGAGTATACTTGACCCATTTTCGCTTTAATGCACTTTTTGGGTGTTACATACGTTCTTATATCAAAACCACTTCACAAATCAAACTGTTTATCACACGCAAATAATCTGATTGTGTATGCTCAATACGTGATACTAGAAACATGTGACTAGGATTTATTTTCGTTAACCTGCCTCCTTAGCTAGTATGGTACTATAGTGTGGCTTACACCCGACGAGGTCTAGTTAGGATGGACGCGCAAGCCTTCTTACGGTAGTTAGCATGAGAATTGAGCCTATGTTGTATGATGTGTTTTGGTGTATCATGATATGTAGTTAGATTATTTCGCGAACACTTTCTCGATTATGCTAGTAGTACTTAAACCTGTATGCTCATCTTTACTTTATTGTATTGACTTGTATTTTAACGTATGTAACAGGTTGAGGATTAGCTTGGATTTAGTATTGCTTAGTTTGTTTTGTTATGTTTTAGTTCCAAGTGTAATAAATCTAGAGGATATCCGATCAGATTATATGTTTAAGGGATTTTTTTGGAATTGTAATGATTTTTTGAAGATTTTATGAGTCTGATAGGATGGAATATTAAATGTTGATTATTGTCTTTAAAATGATCGTTATGGAATCTCTTGATCAATCTGATTCGCCTAGTGCCACTACCCCGATGATTTCGCCATCGGTTGTGGTGTGACATGCGCGCAAGGGGTGGCGCACCAGTAGGCTCCCGCCAGAGTGGCGCGCATGGAGGAGCACCAGCTGACTGGCGTATGGAACGAGCCAGGATGGCGCGCGAGCTAACTGCAGCTTCCTAAATTCAATGACAGAGCAGTTACACTTCAACATTTGAAACTGCCGTTGACTGAGACTTTGAATAACGAATTAAACGGCATTAAAGACGTTTAATGCAGAATAATTCTGCCATTCAATTCAGTTTTTGGTTTCATCTACACCTCCACTATAAATAGGAGGGTAGATCATTTTAGCAAACACACAACACCAACGAATTCTCTACAGAAATTCATCTTCTTCTTCTTCTGGCAGCAAGGTACACCTTCGGGTTGTCGTTATCTCCGGCAGTGCAACTGCTTGGGATGTTGTATCCTAGAAACAAACGAGTTCTCCTGGGAGACTCAAAATTTGTTTTAAGGGACCCGTGTCTAACACGATCCTCAGCCAAGAACTTACTTTTCTGTTTGAATTTTATTCTTGTATTTCGATTATTTCAGTTGTAAAAGTATTGTAATTTACAACTTTATTTATTTTGTATCGTCATTCGAATTTATAAAAGTTTTTATTTATTTTACGCGAATGGATTCCTACAATCTTAAAACTAATTTTTAAAACACCGTTCATGTAGAATCAAAACCACTCCGTTTGTGATTCAAACAATTTGTTTCCTCGGTTTGTGTTTTAAAAACATTTTTTTCTTTTCGTTTTCATCTTCAAAGGAGCGACTTCGGTTGAAAACGATTTCGGATTACTTCGTTTCGTTCTTAAAATTACTTATAAAAACTTTCTGTTTTGGTCTTCAAAGTTGGACTTAGAAGCCAAAACAGTAAGTGTGCGTTAAAAATTATAAGATTTTTATGTTTTTGGTCTTCAAAGTTGGACTTAGAAGCCAAACATTAATTCTAGTAATTTATAAATTGGAGTTTACTTCTGTTTTTATTGAGTTAAAACATAATTTGGACTAAAAATTTAATTTTTATTTCAGAATGTCGAATGAAAACAATACGAACGTGAACACGAATGTTAACATCCTTGTCGTTGGAACCCCTGCCAACACTGTGGGAGCGTCCACAGTGGCAAACCATGCTGAACGACCTGAGAAGTTCTCGGGTCTCCACTTCAAGAGGTGGCAACAGAAGATGTTCTTCTATTTGACCACCATGAACCTTGCGAGGTTCTTGACTGAAACCGCTCCCCAACCTGCGGAAGGGGAGACCGACGCTCAAGCTCAGTGCGCGGTTGATGCTTGGAAGCATACGGATTTCATATGTCGCGGCTATGTGCTAAATGGCCTTTCGGATGGATTATATTATGTGTACTACAATGTCAAGACTTCCAAAGAATTATGGGATGCCTTAGACAAAAAGTACAAAACGGAAGATGCGGGAACAAAGAAATTTGTTGTCGCCCGTTTCTTGACTACAAGATGGTTGACAACAAGACGGTTATGGACCAAGTCCAAGAGTTGCAAATTATACTCCATGACATCCATGCTGAGGGCATGGTACTTAGCGAGACGTTTCAAGTGGCAATAATAATTAAAAAATTGCCTCCATCGTGGGTAGAATTCAAAAACTACCTAAAGCATAGCGAAAGGAAATAACGGTGGAGGAACTTGTGGTCCGCCTTCGAATAGAAGAGGACAACAGGGTAGCCCAAAAAGGCACCATTGCACAAGCTACGACTAAAGCAAATATGGTGGAAGTTGGGGAATCCTCCAAAGGCAAAAGGGGTAAACCGACGAAAAAGGACAAAGGGAACGCCAAAGTTAACAACCTTGGACCAAGAAAGGGGGCTATGAAAAAGAAGTTTGCGCCTTTCCAAGGTACTTGTTACAATTGTAACGAGACAGGGCATCGTGCTAACGAATGCAAGAAACCTAAGCGTGAGCGTGTACATATGGTTGATGAGGATGGTATGCCTCTAATTGCAATGATACCCGAGGAAGCGGCTATGATTGAAGAAGTCAACGTGGTGGGTGATAACTCACCAGGATGGTTCGTTGACACGGGAAGCAACCCGCCATGTTTGTGGAGACAAGTCGTTGTTCTCAACATTCAAGGAAGCAACGGGTGAAGAAAAGCTTTATATGGGAAATAAAGCTACCGCCGACATCAAGGGTGAAGCACAGTGATCTTGAAGATGACTTCTGGCAAGGAGCTCATGTTGAGCAAATTCCTCTATGTCCCGGAGATACGGAAGAATCTCTTTCGGGTTGGATGCTCAACAAGTTTGGTTTTCGTCTAGTGTTTGAATCGGACAAATTTGTTTTATCTAGACGTGGAATGTATGTTGGAAAGGGCTATGCCCTTAATGGTATGTTCAAAATGAATGTAACGGTGGTTAACACCAAGAAAAACATGAATGAAATTTCTACTTCTACTTACATGATTGAGTCTTCTAATGTTTGGCATGGTAGACTAGGACATGTAAATTTTACTTCATTACGATGTTTAATTAAATTAAATATGACACCAACATTCCATATTGAGTCTGACTACAAATGCGAGTCATGTGTAGAATCCAAACTTACAAGATCATCGTTTAAATCGGTTGAAAGAATAACCGAACCCCATGATTTAATTCATACTGATGTGTGTGATTTAAAAGCGATTCCCATACGTGGAGGAAATAAGTACTTTATCACGTTTATTGATGATTGTACTAAATATTGCTATGTATATTTACTTAAAAGTAAAGATGAAGCAATAGAAAAGTTTATCTTTTACAAAAACAAAGTTGAGAATCAACTTAAAAAGAAGATAAAAGCGGTTAGAAGCGACCGAGGAGGTGAATATGTTGCACCATTTGCGGATTTATGCGCAAAAAGTGGCATTGTACATGAGTGTACACCTCCTTATTCTCCACAATCAAATGGCATAGCGGAACGAAAGAACCGCACAATAAAAGAAATGATGAATGCCATGTTGATTAGTTCGGTTGTGAACCAAGAAATGTGGGGGGACGCAATTCTCTCAGCAAATTATCTTTTGAACAAGATACCCCTCAAAAATAGGACGAAACTCCATATGAGTTATGGAGAAAAAGGAAGCCTTCGTACAAATACTTGAAAGTGTGGGGGTGCCTAGCAAAGGTGATTGTACCACCTCCTAAGACTCTTAGGATAGGACCCAAAATTGTTGATTGTGTATTCATAGGATATGCACGTCAAAGTAGTGCACATCGTTTTCTTGTACATGAGTCCAAGAATCCCGATGTCCACGTAAACACTATCATGGAGGCAAACCCTAACATCGTCTCATATTTTGAAAATGTGTTTCCTATGTTAGGAGAACCACGTGAAACTTCACCAACAACGGTTGATGAAGCAGGCCCAAGTTCATCTACATGGCTAGATGAAAGACATGAACGACCAGAGGTCGACGAGGGTGAACTTAGACGAAGTAAACGGCCAAGGGTTGAAAAATCATTTGGGCCATACTTCATGAGCTATATGGTTGAGGTGAGCCCAATACCTATCGCGAAGCGGTTTCTTCCGCAGAAGGACCTCAATGGAAAGAAGCAATTAAGAATGAAATTGATTCTATATTGCAAAATCATACTTGGGAGTTAGTAGATCTTTCACCTGGTTGTAAACCACTTGGATACCGTTAGATATTCAAAAGGAAGATGAAAGCTGATGGAAGTTTGATAAATACAAGGCGAGGCTAGTAATAAAAGGGTTTAGACAAAAACAAGGTCTAGATTACTTTGATACTTACTCACCTGTGACACGAATAACCTATATAAGATTGGTTCTTGCAATTGCGGCTTTAAGAAATTTGGAAGTTCACCAAATGGATGTAAAAACCGCATTTCTAAACGGCGATTTAGAAGAAGAGATTTACATGGAACAACCCGAGGGTTTTTCCGCCCCAGGAAAATAGGGCAAAGTATGTAAATTGGTCAAGTCTTTGTACGGCTTGAAGCAAGCTCCAAAACAGTGGTACCAAAAGTTTGATCATGTCATGATTGACAATGGTTTCAAATTAAATGAGTGTGACAAATGTGTTTACTATAAAGACACACCAAGAGGTTATGTGATTTTATGTCTTTATGTAGATGATATGCTAATCATTGGGAGTAACGATCATATGATCAACGCAACTAAAGACATGTTGAAAGCGAGGTTTGACATGAAAGACATGGGCTTAGCGGATGTGATTCTTGGTGTAAAAATCACTAGAACGTGCGTAGTCTTATCTTAAGTCAAACTCACTACGTGGACAAGATCCTTGGGAAATTCAATTTGGAAGATACGAGTATAGCTCGAACTCCAATTGAAAATACTCAACGTCCAAGGAAAAATAGGGGCGAAGGAGTTGCTCAGTTAGAGTACTCAAGGATCATTGGTAGTCTCATGTATCTAATGACATGTACTAGTCCTGACTTAGCATATGTTGTGAGCAGGCTAAGTAGATACACTAGCAATCCAAATGATGAACATTGGAAAGCTATCACACGGGTGCTGAGATACATAAGATACATGAGAGATTACGGATTACATTATACCCATCATCCAGCAGTGATTGAAGGATACACTGATGCGAACTGGATTTCGGATATAAAGGATCATAGATCGACAAGTGGATATGTGTTTACACTTGCGGGAGCAGCTATAGCTTGGAAGTCGTCCAAGAAAACGGTTATAGCTAGATCAACGATGGAATCCGAATTCGTCGCTTTAGATAAAAGCGGTGAAGAAGCGGAGTGGCTACGTCAATTTGTGGAAGATATTCCAAGATGGCCAAAGCCTTTGACAACGATCTGCATACATTGTGACAATACATCAGCGCTTGTGAGAGCACAAAGCTCTATGTACAATGGCAGATCAAGGCACATTCGACGTAGGCACAACACAGTACGTCAACTAATCTCAACGGGTATTATCTCGGTTGACTATGTGAAGTCAAAAGAGAATATTGCAGACCCGTTAACAAAGGCTTAAGCAAAGATTTAGTTTATACGACGTCAAGAGGAATGGGACTAAAGCCCATGGATGAAGGGAATATGAGGGAAACCTAACCTAGTTGACTGGAGATCCCAAGATCCAGGTTCAATAGGCAAACTTAATCATAAACCCAAAAGGGAGTCACTGTGGGGGGTGCCCCAAAAGATTAAAAAGGGAGTCGTATACTTCCTAGTCCATTCCAATCAGTGACATGAAGTAAGGATAAGCATATTGAGGTTAAGGATTTAGGAAAATCCAAATTAACCATGATGCTTTTAATGATTTGAGGAATCACCTATGTTAGAGAGAAGTGGGGTCGCTTCGAATGGATTTGTGGGGAGGCGCAAATCCTAGAGCTCTCGCAGAACCAGGAAAGTATTCCATGACGATGAACGGACACAACCATGAGGAGATGACAAAACTAGGGAGAGTATTGTGTGAATGTATATTGTCACCTAAATAAATGGAGGATTGTTCAAAGACACCGCGTCTACAAGACCCTAGGAGGCTAAGTATGCTTCACAAAAGAGGGTTCAAAGGTTACGCCTACCTATCTTACAATACTTGACTGTTGAATTTGTATCGTTGAAACTTGAAAGGGAAAAGATCGATTTCCATTCATCTGGGGGACTGTTGGAATTTTGTGAAAATAGGATTTTTCACAAATATAGGAAATGGGTATTTCCTAATTTTGGACGACAAATAAATATTATAAACTGAGGTTCATTGATATATTTCTTTGTGGGTTTGTGTTCTATGTTGGAAGAGCTTTGCAACGAACTAAACCACGTCTAAAACGGAGCTAAGATGAATGAGATATCGATGCTCAAAGTTTGGTGTTTGAAACATTAAATGCTGAAATAAATGGGAAAGTGTACTCGCGAAGGGTGCGGAGCACCCTAACTCGCACACGCACGCGTGGCGTGGGCGTTGGGTGCAATGTGGCGCTTTGATGGCGTACTTTGCACTTCGCAAGCCGCGTGAGAGCCGCCTTTATATTTTTGACCATGCGCGCGTGGATCAACAGAGGCTGCAAGGACCAGGCGGGTTGACCCTGGAGGGTGGCGTGGCAAAGGCGTGCAAGTACACGGGTAGTGGCGCATGATGCAAGGAGTCCGGGTAGGCGCGAGGACTCCTGACATGCGCGCGCGTGGCGCATCAAGGTGAACCAGTATGGTGCGACTGTGTGACATGACCAGATAGGTTCCCTGGTGACGTGGCGTATGCACGCAAGGGGTGGCGCACCAGTAGACTCCCGCCAGAGTGGCGCGCATGGAGGAGCACTAGCTGACTGGCGCATGGAACGAGCCAGGATGGCGCGCGAGCTAACTGCAACTTCCTGAATTCAATGACAGAGCAGTTACACTTCAGCATTTGAAACTGCCGTTGACTGAGACTTTGAATAACGAATTAAACTACATTAAAGACGTTTAATGCAGAATAATTCTGCCATTCAATTCAGTTTTTCGGTTTCATCTATACCTCCACTATAAATAGGAGGGTAGATCATTGTAGCAAACACACTGAACAACACCAACGAATTCTCTACAGAAAATTCATCTTCTTCTTCTTTCTTGCAGCAAGGTACACCTTCGGGTTGTCATTATCTCCGGCAGTGCAACTGTTTGGGCTGTTGTATCCTGGAAACAAACGAGTTCTCCTGGGAGACTCGAAATTTGTTTTAAAGGACCCGTGTCTAACACGATCCTCAGCTAAGAACTTACTTTTCTGTTTGAATTTTGTTCTTGTATTTCGATTATTTCAGTTGTAAAAGTATTGTAGTTTACAGCTTTATTTATTTTTGTATTGTAATTCGAATAGCGAACGGATTCCTACACTTCTTTGGTAAGTTGACATCGATATTATGGATCTCAAGAATTTTAAGGTTCATATAAAATGGCGCATCCACAGACATGATGCGCATTCGAACCGTTTAAAAAAGAAAAACATGGGCGTAAGCCGTGTCATATGGGTTTACCATTGCGAGTTGCAACACTTTTGTTTAGGTTAGAGATATCTTTCTTATATCATGGGTAGTCATATCCCATTCTTTAAATAATAGGTTGATTTGGGGAGAAAAAAAACATTTTCTTTTTATGGGTTCATTTGAGTCTACTCAAATAATACAACAGGTCTATTTCAATTTATGCAAATAAAGAACATGATAACATGAAACGGGTCAAATGAGTTAGCACCACCATTGTCGATGATTTGTCAAAATTAGTGTTGGTGGCCGATGATTCTCTTCATACTTTAAAACCCCTGTGTTTTGTTGGATGAGGCTGTTGATGTAAACAACCAAATGTACATACCAAAGAGCTTGTTGTCTAGTGGTACATGTTGGGCATCTCTATCAAACACTTTCTTCATCATCCCTTAACTGCGTACCTTTTAACTTTAAAAGAGGATGTGATGATGAAGAAGTTGAATATCAGTATGAGTGGATGGGAACAAAGTTTGAGATTATCCGCGTCTTGGCAGGGCAATTAATCTAGATGGACATTGCAACCGATTGATTTGCAGCCATGGCGGATTTATCCTCCTTTGTTCCCTTGTTTACATATCTGAGCCTCACTTAAAGTAATTTTCTTCAGTTATGTTTATGTTTAATAGGTGAATTACTTTATTTGACTTACGAGTCGATTTGCAAGCTCCAACGATACGTAATAATTAAATTTACGTTTATCTTCGATACATACAAGTGCTGATCTAACAAGGGTTTCCCCACCATAGTAATTTTTTCAGTTATGTTTATGTTTAATAGGTGAATTACTTTATTTGACTTACGAGTCGATTTGCAAGCTCCAACGATAAGTAATAATTAAATTTACATTTATCTTCGATACATACAATTGCTGATCTAACATGGGTTTCCCCGCTTGTGGGCTTAGGGGTAATGCTTTCACGGTGGGTCAGGTTGCTTCAGGCAAAGTGACCAAACACGAGAAAGCGTGCCTTGACAACCAACACATGCTTATCCCATTTGCTTTTGATACGTTTGGTGTTCTGACGCCAAAGGATGTAGATCTACTCAGTCGAGTTCATACTGTTGGTGCATAATTCGCTCAAGATGGCTAACTTTAAAGACCACCGCCAACTAATCAGACGTCGGATAAAAAACAAGAAAGACGAAAGAAGCCGTACAAGAACTTCTTTGGTCGGGTACATTAATGTATATATGAAGACAGAGTTTTGAAGACTGATAAAAGACAAAGACGATATCCAAGGGGGAGTCTGTTGGTGTGTAATGTCTATGTCTTAGTCTTATATCGAGTCTGTATAGTATAGAGCTGAATAGGCTAGGTTTTGAGGTATTTATGAAGTATTGTAGCCAAGTTCGGGCATGTACATGTATAGTATACATGTTCGGCCGAACTTGCTTATGCAAGTTCGGGCGAACTTGTGTCCTACATGGCCGAACTTGTAAACCTATAAATACCTAGCTTGTGTGTCTCATTTGTAACTTTGGCATTGTAGAGGCGAAGCTCTGTCAGTCTGTAATCTCAACGTTTAATCAATGAAACTGACAATTAACAGATTAATTCTTGTCTATTGGTAACACGACGTAATATTTCCGCTATTATGGACGTTAGATATCAAATTTAGGTTCCTAAGCATCGAGTATCGGTCCTACACAAACCGCGATCTATGGACATAGTTTTTAAAAGGCTTAGTTTTGCTATTCAAAAAGGGTAGCGGCGCAGCTTCTTGCCCGTTTACTATCTATCTCTATGTAAATGTTGTAACATCCGTCGAAAAACGGGTTTTTCAAAACCCGCTTCATTTATTAATCGAACAATCAGTATTAAATTTTTTGTCGTTTATTTATGACTTATTTTAATTTTAAACGATACATAATTAATAAACAAATTAGAAGTTATAAATTATAATTGTTAAAAAGTAAAAATAAATTAATTAAAAAGAAAAACCGGCTGCCGGGAGTCGAACCCGGGTCAGCTGGGAACCACAAAGTCTTAACTCTCACTCACCAAACCACTCCGCCACTTGTGTTCTTTAGGAATATATCAAATCAATTAATTCAAATATCCAAACCTCGATTTCAAATCGGTCAACCGACGCGCCCAATTCGCAGTCGTCGGAAATCCCGCCGATTTCGCCATTTACTGCTGGTTTCTTGTGACTTAACGCATATAATAACTCTTACATCGGTTATAACCGATGTCCAGTCCGCGACATCAGTCATAACCGCCGGAGAATTTCTGACCAACGAATCAAGACGGTAATCAAACTCAATTCATCGATGTTCTTCCCTATAAATAACCACTCTAGCCTCTGATAATCTTTTCGCTCACAATCACACCAATTCTCGACGAAATTTCACTCGCCGGAATTTTTCTGTCATCACCGGACTTTCGCCGGAAAACCGAGACTCACATTAACACGGTAAATACCTCGACTCTCTCTGTTTCATTCCATTGTTAGACCATTACTAACACAAATCCACCATCCAGAATCAATCCCAGACGACGTTGTCGGAATTTCTGCATTCGCCGGAAAACTTCTGAAATTTCCAGAATCACGCTGAGAGCCGGTATGATCATTTAAACCTACTGATAATCGTTGCTCAGTAGTTCAATTTCACATCTAATCCATCCAAACTGTTAATTGATCCTAACAGCCGGAGTTCACAAATCAGAGCCGACGAATCCTTGTCGGAGTTCTGTGAAAGACACTGATCGGTACATCCTTTCCCCAAACTCACTCCGTTCATTACCTTTCAACTTCTTATAATGCTTGTTAATCAAATTAGACATGAAGCAGTTGAATTATCATTGTCTGTGTTCTTGAGCGAAGAAGACGAAGTCCGGTTATGTTATAAGATTAATTAAAATCAGTTTTATGAACAGGTTAGACACACAGTCCAGCGGTGGACTGTGTGCAAACAAATACATACACGTCGCGAGTTCGATTCCTGCCCCAACCTCACTCTCTTAAATAAAAATGCTCTTTTTAACCGAACCGGGATAACTCACAGAATCATGTTAAGTATAATAAAAACCGGATTATTAACCAGGTTAGACATACAGTCCAGCGGTGGACTGTGTGCACATTAACCCACAGGTCCCGGGTTCGAGACCTGTTGACAGCACCGGTTCGATACATTTAAAATCCTTTTTAAAATAAATAATTTCTGGATAAATCTAAATAGTATATAAGTATAATTAAAAACATAACTATTTCGGGTTAGACACGTAGCTCAGTTGGTAGAGCTGCGTGCACGCGTACGGGAGGTCACGGGTTCGAGTCTCACCCAGCGCACATATATAAGCGACCGGACCGGTCAACGGTCAATGGTCAACGGTCAACGGTCATGGTCAACGGTCAAAAGTCAACATTTTTTATTATTTTTATTTATTTATTTAATTTAAAAATCAATTAAAAATACTTAAAAATAACGTTTTTAAAGTTAGAAAATAGCCTTAAAACTCACAAAAATATATCCAAAAATCCTATTAAAATAGTTAATAAAATCCACATACTTACATACCTTTTCGTTATTAATTAGATTAGTTATTCCTCGTCGATCAATCCTCTAAACTCGTGCGCATTCAACATCTTCAAGCAAACGCACCCAATGTGAGTGAATCTCTACCAATTCCCCGTTTTAATCACATTTTGGGGTGTATCATGTGTCGCTATTTATTTATTATAATTAAACACTTGTGCATCCATCATGTTCATGATCAAATGTGTTGCCAATATATATCTATTGTTTGTGTGGTTAATGTTTAAATTAAAGTTATCATTTTCAGTACATACATTTCATAGGCCGCCGCTCCCCATTACCTATGAGCGTGAGCTGTTCCCCATTACCTATGAGCGTGAACCAGGCGTTGCCAACATAAGATCGGCTCCGTTTGATTGAGCCTTGATCTCACATACATTAGCATAGGCCGTCTGTTCCCCATTACCTATGAGCGTGAACGGGACGTTGCCAACATATACATTGTCATTCTTATTATATACTTAAGCAAGGTGGTTTGTGATCGTTATGTTTACATACATTTGTTCATATATGATTATTGCACAATTTTCCTATATTAATTACAATAATGAATCAAAACAAATGTTTTTAACAAGGTTCACTCGCCAACTTTTGTTGACCCAAAATTTCCCATTTTTACACATGATACAGGTGATCAAGTTGAAGCAAGAAACATATAGGGCGGCCTAGAAGAATAAACCAGTTTAGATTTTGGATTGTCTTAGTTAATTTTTCTTTTCCTTGTATTGTATGAATTTGACTTGGAACTTTGAGATGTAATTTGAATTTAATAAATATGAAACATATTAGTAAACATCATGAGCTTTGGTGATAACCCAATTATGCCCCGACTCTTATTCCGCTGCGGGTCGGGGTGTGACAAATGTTATTTTAAATTACAAGAAATATCCCTTTGATTATACAAGCTGTCTTAGAGCCTGAGATACATGAGTGATCTTCAACATTGATGATTACCCCATGCGTACACAAGTAATACAAGGGCTACAATTACTAGCTAGTTACAGCCGGATTGCTGAGGCATTATCGTTACATTTGTTCTATTATTTTTGAATTGGATAAAGTTTAGCTACTTACCTTCGGACCTAGCTAGTTACAGCAGAAGCAGAATCACTGATGCATTATCCTCACTAGTGAATTTACTACAGCAGTTACTATATCAAGTTGAAGCAATCGAGAACTTGTTCTGCCATGTTTTGAATACAAAGTTGTGTTACTTTGGTTTTGTGGAAGGTTTTATTGATTGTAGGTATGAGAGATTATATTTGTTCTGTTGGTTTTAGCAAAATGGTGTAAATTGCAGTGGTGCCAATTGAAGGTAACATAGGAGTACAAAGAAGCTGCATAGATATAATTTGAAATGTTATCGAATGAATTGACATGTTGAGCTACCCTTAAGAAAGGTGTTATCCTTTTTAGCACAAATGCTGTATTTGAAGATCTGTGTGAGAAAAGGCATTTGGTTTATTTGGGAAACCGAGGCTGGTTATGCATCCCACGGCATTCCTCTGTTCTTTCGTCTTACCATCAAGTGTTAGTTAAAAACTCAAGATAAAGGTGGTTGGTGGGGTGAATGCTGAACTTGAACAAGGATTTAAAGTAGTGGCGAAGCTTGCCATCGAAAACCGGGGGGGCGAAAACGTATATACCCAAAAATTTCTATAGAACCGGGGGTGAAAACGTATATCCCTAAAAATTTCTATACGAAAAACACATACGTACCCCCCCCCCCCTCACATGCTGCGCCCCTGATTTAAAGTGTGTTTTCTGTAAATTCCAACGTGATTCCTATTAGCTACTAAAGTTTGGAACTTGTTGAAACATATGTCCAAACGTTTTAACAAGCCTGACACTTTGAATGCGACGATAAATTTCAGTTTTAGATCTCTTGTAACCCAGTCTAATTGATGTATGATACGGAGGCTGGTGATTGGGGTGTTGTGTACTATATTTGACCGGAAAGGAATTTAAAACCTACCAAGATAAACACTGATCAGTTGAGAATGTTTTGAATTATCTTTGTTTATAGTGCTACTGATGGGTCTAAACATGAGGAAATCAATCTATACTAATGAGGCTGCCGACGTGTCAATTGGATGAGAAAGTATGCTACAAATTCAAGGTGGATGTCGGTTCAAGTTTGATCAAATCTGCCCATTATTTGCAGGGGCGTGTTGAATGTTACTTGGATCTATCTAGAGTTGGAGTTTTACTAAATGGCCTGCTAATGCCCGTGACCATAGCTATTGGAATAAAAAAGGAAGGCGGACTCATAATTTATTTGTTGACTTTTTAAAGTCAATTTTAGTTATAATTTTAAAAGGGCCGGTGGTGAAAGGTCTATTATTTTAAATACGCACAGGAGATATGCATTGTTGCTGGATCTATAGGGTAGTTATGGGCTTAATTTAGACTATTCCAGTTTATATTTTGAATATTATGCTTATTAATCATTCCTCTAGTCACTTAAATATTATATTTGAGCCCTAGAGAGTTTCATTTACCGTACCAATTATTTTACGCATGCACAGTTTCTCTTGTTCTGGACTATAAATTTGCTCATCTACTACAGTTGGTGTTATTTAGCATTACTGCTACTGTTGTTTGGGTTCCAGGTATTCATATTACTAATCTGAGTCATTAGTTCTTATGATGATTTCGTTGTTGACGTTGTGGTCAATTGGTTGCGTAGTTATGATCATGCTGGTCAATTGATTTAATTCTTGACGTTGCTCATTATGTTGGTTTGCTGTGAGCATGGCGTCTGGTTGCTGGTCCACCTTTTCCGGTTTCCTCTAAGCTTACGGCTACTGCTCTCCTTTCTTTTTGACATTTTGTGTCTTTGCATATGGATGGTTGTTAATTACTGATTTTTTTTTGAACCTAAATATGCAATGCCCTGATAAACCCTAATGGCTGCAATTTTATTCATGCACATTTTTATGTATTGTATGGCACTATTGCTGCTGTCCTGGTATTTTTCTTGCCTTTGGGTCTGCTAGTTGCATGAGGACTGCTGATGACACTATGTGAAGCTAATGTCGTTGTTGTTGTTGCAGTTTGATTTCTGTCTTCTGAATTTATGTTTTCTTCTGACGATAATTCTGACTCATGAACCAGCTTCTGTATTGATGAACTAGTGCTGTTTTTTGGTTCATTTCTCAAAGGACTAGCACAGCCTTGTATATTTTGGTTTGTTGACTACTTTTTATCGTATGAATATATTTATATATTAAATATATTATGTGGCCATTATTATCATTTATATAATATTGATCAATGACCTAGCTACCACTATATCACTAATTGGTAAATATTTGATGGACGTATTTACCCTTAGTAGATAAACATAGGGTTTCCCCTTGGGTGTATATAAATAGAGATTACGAGAGAGGGTTTATGGTTAGACAATTATAATAACATCATCACTATCAATTCGTCCTCCCCTCTCTCTCATAACTGTGTTCATCAAGAACACCTAAACCTATCAGAATGTACACCCTAAAGGGGAACTCGACCAGTCTGACGAACATGACGTCTACTTCCCTCTCTGGTGTGGTTGCTGGTTTACAGGTACACATGTATTATTTATCATTCATGATTGAATTTATTTAATTAGGGTTTATGTTTTACCCATGTTCTTATGATATAATCAACATGTGATATGAGAGCGATGTTGATTATATCATTACAATCAATTCAATCATGTAATTCTATTATAAAATTTGTTTTGATGGGATATACGAAATTCAATTAAGAATCTTTAATCTAGAAATTCAATTTTCGATTAATCAACTGGATATAACAACACTGAAATACATGAAGCCATTTATTACGAATGTGTTGAAAATCCATTGACTTTGCAAAAGAATTCGTAATCCCAGAAAGGTGCTGGTCATGATGATAACTGTTATTGTTATATTTTAATATACAAAACATGGATAAACCAATGGAACATAATATAAATATTGGAATACTTTTATTCTGATGTAAATCTCCCTGTTGTCTTATAACTATTTATTTCATTTTTATATCAATAAATTTCTTACGTGATATATGTTACAATGTAAAACTTGATTGAATTGATTTTATTAATTCAATGATGATTCCATGACCATAAATTGGTTAATTACCTATTTAGGGATACCTTAGATTTTGATTATATTTCCTAAAGCTGTGTAACTTTATCTCCAAGTTTCGTATAAATATTATTTTATTTTTAATTTATAAACGAATTATTAACTTGGATAGATACACATGAGATATTTAGTAACTATAATCAAATCCCTTAAAGTTAGCCGATGAGCCTTATCGGACCAACTTTTGTTTTCGGATTAAATTTACGGGTTTAAACTTTACGTTTTATTTTATGTTTTCGAATTAAAATTTGCGAGTTCAATTATTTATGTGAACTAACAATCATTCTCGAGAACTCACATTATCGGGAACTAATAATCATTCTAGAGATTTCACTAACTCGATCTCATAGGAGAACTCGAAATCTCACTAAAATACGAGGACAACTGAGATTTCGACTCACAATTAGGTGGTTACGACTCGAAATCTCATAATGAAGTCGAAATCTCATTAAGGCATTAACCTTCATCACTCGAAACCTTAGTTACTCGAAACCTTACTCAAGATCTCACTCGAAATCTCATAACTAAGTCGAGATCTCATAACTGAGTCGAGATCTCACTCGAAATTTAAGGTTAACTCGAAATCTCACTCAAAACCTCATTACTTTTTTAACTGAGTTTGATCCGCGCAACAGCTGGTTTGCTGTTAAATACTTTGGTTTTGTAAATACTTAATTATATAAAAGAATCAGGCAATTTTTCACAAAACCAAAATAGCTTAACTTGAATGAGCTTCTGATGTATCATTCTGACCAAAGCTGATCGATGCATCTATTTATTGTTAAAGTATTACAAAAGCTATGTTAATTATGCATTACAAACGTGAATGTCTTATTTCTGGCCAAAGCTGATCTAATTCATTCATGTCTAGTATTATTAACAAGTGCATAACTAAAGTGATTGTTTCATTTCTTGCCAAAACTGATTTGTCACGATTACTTTGCACACATACTTAGATGATTACACTTCTGGCCAAAGCTGATTTGTCTTCATTTAAGTAGAATCTTTTAACTAAGTCTATTATTTTGATGTTAGTAATAGACAATATATCACAACTTCTTCAAATAATGATCCTCACATTAATGATCATTCCTTAATCCTAAGATCATAGTTGTGTCTGCCTTACTTTAATACCCCATAATATTACTCACTATAACTTTCTTCTATAAGTTAATATCTCATCCACTCAATTTTCTAAATATCATATATTTTTTTGCCTTACTTAATGTTTCTATAAGATTAGCTCTTTAATCATTCCTTGATTATCTCTTAAGACACGATAATCCTACTGCTCCCTTCTGATAAAGGTAGTACAGAAGAAAAGTAGAGCATGATGAATAGGATAAGTCGAACATGATGTCTCTTATAATAATCAAGAAATCATATAACTTAAATGCTATCACTAAAGTTATTCCAGATTAAGTTTTTCTCAAGACTAATCTAATCTTTATGGAATAATCAAAAGAACTCATAAGATGCATGTCTTCATTTTAAATTCTAAACTATAAGGTTAAATGGCATCCGTGAATACATCAAATGTACAATACCATGACCCATAAAATAAAGGGCTTACGCATGGAAATAAGTACATTTTTCTAGTACATTACATACTAATTTTTTCACTTGTACAATTTGATGCCTTAAAAATCAACTATAACACTCAAAAGTACCAAAGGAAAATGAGTGTGTTGATAAGTAACATATGTACAAAGAAAGAAATGTTAGAAACTGGAAAATAAGATGTAATTCACATTACAACCACTAAAACCTTAAAGATGATACTTCTAAGGTCTATAGACAAAATACAAGTACTAATTCCAACTCTAATGTTCCTAAAGGGAGAATCTCATGGCATAATTTATGCAATTATACTAGGCATAAGCAACGAGACTATCCATAATTCAAAAGAACAGTTGGCTAAAATAGGTAGTCGCTTATTCACGTTAAATATTCCATTTACACAGGATATGTTGAGTCTAGTTCTGTGCGTTTCCTTACCAGAAGTCAACAACTAACTAACATGAGAGTTAGTGATTATTTTAAATTTTAATGCTATAAGAACCATAAAAGGATATCTTTTAACAACGCTTTTCGATACCTTACAAATTCTGGAGATTAATCAGAATATAGTATCAATAGTTAAGCTATGTTATGAAGGCTGTGAGGTTTGCATAGTTAACATAAAGTCACACTTACCTTAAACTCTCATATTATTTGTTCTTAATATCTGGATAGAAACATTAATAAAATGAAACTAGATGATACTATACATTTCACAACTTTTGTTATCATGCAAATGAGAATTTAACAAAAGGAAAATGAGGTCTATAAAGTACAAATTTCATCCATTGTAACCGAAAATATGAGAAATCATGACATGGTTAATGAGGATGATTTTTCATCTAATCTCATTCTAAGTGAATCTAAATCTGTTGTTGAAAGCCCTAAATCATTACTTGGCTTCAGGAATAAGTATGGGTCCACCAGAAATTATTCACTGACATTCATGGAATTATTCAAAATAGAATATTCACACATAATTCATTTATCATTTAAAGACTATCAACTTGTATCTAAATTTGTCTCATATGCCAATGGTCTTAAAGAAATCTGTTCATTAATATATATATATTATATATTATAATAACTTAATATGATTTCTATTATATATGTCCCTAAACTTCTTATGACACCTGGACTTAAAGAAATCAAATAAAGTCTAACATATGTATGATAGGTTCCCACGTCACGAACCTCATTGAAACTTTTTTTGTATCATTTCTAGAGATATCAAAGATTAGTGATAGTAATAACTTGCAATAGTTGCATGAGGTGGGGGAGTGAGAACTTCATATTACTTCAATTTACACCTCTTGTACAAAACACTGCTCAATCTCGAGTATTGTTCTATTAAAACTTGTCTCCTCAGAATTTAATGCTACTCTTATAAAATTTCATTGTTCTTAATCGTGGGCACACTCAGATTTCTTACCTAAACTAACATAATCCTCAACAAGAAAACTACAAGACTAACGCATTAATTTGTTTCTCTATTATAATTTGTTGGTCGTCAAATATTGACCCTAAGCATGCCGAGTTCCTAAAGATTTCTAAGGTCATTGGGAGCAGTAAAGTTGTTATCATGACTTGCAAGGAATACAGAGGAGGGGGGAGAGTCATTAAATTTTACTCAGAATTTAACTCCTATTACACCTCTTGTACACCATACTGCACCAACTCTTAACACTTAGAATCCTGAAAATGATAGTAACCTAACCAAGAGCTAATCCATAAAACTGAAACTTCTAATAAACACAACAATCAACTCAAGAGGTCATCTAGGTTTAAAAACCTACTAACTTTGATGATTACATAACCTTCCTAACTAAAGTTGAAATGGATTGGAGAGTTTACTGATCCTATCTCTTCTAATTAAACCATTAGCGTGAATCAATCTTCTAAATGGAATAAAACTGTT
Organism: Scalesia atractyloides; assembly: GCA_947069175.1. NCBI lineage: Eukaryota > Viridiplantae > Streptophyta > Magnoliopsida > Asterales > Asteraceae > Scalesia > Scalesia atractyloides. Next base: position 92,564,330 of record CAMTDV010000014.1, read on the forward strand.
TTCTAGTAAAACTTTTTTATGTGTTCGAATAACGTTCGGGATTTGATTGAATTACCTAAGAGTGTTCATAATCAAACCAAATCCTAATATAAATGTTAAGACACCAAGAAGCATGATTGATTGTAAAAGGTTATACTCAGAAAGAGATAAATTATTAAAGAATCTTCTTACCTATGTTACAAAAGATTTCTTTTAGGATCATCATTGTTCTAGTAGCTTATAACAATTTAGAGCTACATTAGATGAACATAAAAACAACTTTCCCTAACAATTGGCTGACATATTTACGTGTTCATAAAACAACCTGAAAGTTCTAAACTTAAGGTTAAAGAACAGTTTGTCTATAAGCCGATAAAATCCATGTATGGGTTAATGCGAACATCATAACGCGATGAAATCTTCACGCATTTTTTCATCAAGAACCAAGTGGATTCATGTACCTACCTCAAGATGAGTGGGAGCAATAAAATAAACTTGTCTCTATAGATGACATTCTTTTGACAAGTATATGTTACATAAGTCAAAGAATTGTTAACACAAACTTTGATTAATAGATCTCAAGATATCTTTTACGTGATAGATATCATAACATACCGAGATAGACCCAATGAGACATTAGTCTTGTTCCATAAATTTAATTCTCAAATGGGTCCTTACATATGTAATAAACAATATTGCTCTCCTTTAGAGGATAATAGGAGCAATGAGATTGTTTACTTACGCTTCATTAATTAGAAGCCTTATGTAATTTAAGTCTATACTCGTTTAGATATTACTCACACTGCAACACACTAGATATGTCTAGATAAATGTGAAGCATCTTATGGAGTATTAAAATATCTATAAAGGAGACGAGAGACTATAATTTAAAGAAGAAGTGAGAACACAAACCGGTTGATTATTTTAACTTTGTAATATTCAAAGATGACAAAATGTAATTTCGGGGTATATCCTTATGTCAGCAAACAAAACATATCTCATGGAGGAGTCATAATAAACTGATAATAACAACCTAAGTTATAATGGCATAATATGTTGATTAATCACAACACAATTGTCAATAAATGTTGTTAAAATTTATCAGTGGACTCATAAGTTTATTAACTCCATATAAGTTATATATTGAAGACTTATTGTGATAAAATCAGTTACCATTCTCATTGAACAGTAGTTCGAGAGGTGCTGTATTAAATTTCGATACAAAATTAATTATTAATTATTCGTTTATGAACGAATTGAGGAAACTAAACATTTGTATCAATACATTCATGATATGCTTCTGGATCCAATAACGAAAGGTCAATCACCCATAAATATTATGTAAGCGCTTATAATCATGACGGTTTTATTGATGATCATGTACAACTGCATATCTACTATGAATGACTAATTATTAATTTTCCTCATCCGTTTAGATTTGTTTGTCTCTAATTATATGTTCATGCTAGCCTAAATAACATATAGAAAATTATTATACAAATCAACATTAAGGGCATATTTGTCAATTGATCCTAACTGCTTAGGTTTTAGATTGAGGCTATAGTATGACTAATGGGGATCCTGAGTTGTATAATGACTCAACGACTGTATTTCTCTGCTATGGTTTTGGTTTAAAGCTAAAATGAGTATTAACTCCTCATCAGGCTTATCTAGTACTCATAATAAATGATAACTCGGCCAAGTGGAGTAATGTAAGAATATATTTATATATTAAATATATTATGTGGCCATTATTATTATTTATCTAATATTGATCATTGACCAAGTTACCGCTATATCATTAATTGGTAAATATTTGATGGACGTATTTACCCTTAGTAGATAAACATAGGGTTTCCCTTGGGTGTATATAAATAGAGATTACTGAGAGGGTTTATGGTTAGACAATTATAATAACATCATCACTATCAATTCGTCCTCCTCTCTCTCATAACTGTGTTCATCAAGAACACCTAAACCCATTAGAACTGTACACCCTAAAGGGGAACTCGACCAGTCTGACGAACATGACGTCTACTTCCCTCTCTGGTGTTGTTGCTGGCTTACAGGTATTATTATATTAGATGATTTATTTAATTAGGATTTATGTTTTACCCATGTTCTTATGATATAATCAACATTTATCATTATTGGTTTATTGGTTCTTAAAATGACCGAGGCTCTTTGCTTTCAAAAGCTAAGGCGCGTGACTAGATTTCATGTACGTGAGGCACTCGAAATTAATAAAAAACTAAAAATTAATATGTATAAAATTTCTACTTGTTAATCATAAACACGCGAAAAAAGTATATATTTATTAAACTTATTTCAACACGCTTAATATGTAGTTTTAGAGTAAACTGCCAAAATGGTCCCTAAGGTTTGGTCACTTTATTCCAAACTCAAACCTTTTGAATCTAGGTCCCTGTGGTTTCAATTTTGTAGCCATTTTCATCCAAAATCAAAATCTGATCTGATTTTTCAGTGAATATCAGTTTTTTGTCCTTTCTTCCCTTTTAATGAATGATAAAATGGTTTTTTAACATTTTATTATAACAAATTAAAAAAAATCTGGCACATCACCACTTCCTCTACATTCTGGGTGCATGAATACGACCATGTACCCATAAGGGTCCAAAGCTCTACCTACTTCATTTCCCCATTAAGTACAAACTGGTTGAGGAGTTAGACACGATATCATTGGTTCCAGTTCCTCGATTCACATTTTCAATATTATAAATGCTTTACTAATTAATTTAAATAAAAATTTGGAAGTTTCAAGCCGAAAGTGTCTATAGACAAAACTTGTAATTTACGCTGAAACACCCACACACCAATATGAATATTGAGGGGAGAAGTTAGGGTTTGTAATAGCCGAAAGTGTCTATAACTCTTGTTATTTTTAACTTAAAAGATGCTGTGATGAAGTTGAATCTTTTCTAGATTATTTACTATCCGTACCGATTTCACTATAAAGTTAAGAGGTTGTGATGATGAAGTTGAATAATAATCTGTCCGAGTGGATTGCAGCAAAGTTTTAGATTATCCGTGTTTTGGTCAAAAATTACCAAAGCAATTTAGTGATCAAATTAGTTTTGTGAGGTAGTGTGCTAGCAGTGTTTATGAAGATTGTATTGGTTTGCTAGTTTGTAAAAACACATTTCAGGATACACTCAGGACATTGAGCATATCAACAATCAAACAATGAGCAAAAATGTAAAGGTTGACACGAGATGTACGAGGAAAGCTGACATCTAGATCTCGGCATAAAACCTCGGGAGCTGAAAATCGCCGCTGCCTTGTTCTTCTTATTGCTTAAAAATCAGGATACAGTGTAGGATAATTCCCAGATCGTTGCTAAGTGTTACAAGAATTGCTAGTGTTGAGTGTTTTGTGTAATTGTGAAAATAAATGACAGTTTCGAGAGTAGTGGGTGAATGTGTTGTTTCCTATCGATCTGGTTATCCAGTATATATAGTTACAAAGAAAAACAAACTTTCCTAGAATGGTGGGATCGCTTGGAATATTCCTATCGAACGTTATTGACCAAGTATTACAGCTTCAACGTCTTCTTCTAACCATTAAGACCGAGTCTTCAGGTGAACAAGTCTCCATGAACGTTGTGATCCTGTAGCTATGACCTGCACGTGTATGATTAGTAACTACCAGGATACTGCACCAGGATGTTACCAATATCCTGATCCGGTATCCTGATCGTAATCAGAAATAACAAAGTCAAGATATAATCCAGGGTATGGGCTTAGAATTTCACCATAAAATTGTCCCAAAAATGTTACTGTTTGAGGATCCTGAGCCCTAACGGTTACATTTTTCACGAGTTTCAAGGCAATTAAGAGATAGGACTTTGATGTGACAACTTGCAACTGCTCAGGCTATAAACACTCATCACCCCTCTATATTGATTCATCTTCATCTTCATTTGCCTTCACCAAGAAATCCAGAGGTAATGTATTTTTCTTTTTCTTCATCCTCTTTCTTCTTCCTATTTTCTGGTTCGGTGGAGATATGACAAGGCAGACAAGATCAAGAACCGACGATTCCGCACCTTTGTTTACACCATAAAACCTTCTTCAAAATCCTGAAAAAGAAATCTGTTCGTTCGACGATGCTCACCTGTCGGCCCTCAGGACTTCGGGTATCTTCCCGGAAGGGACGGTATTCTGGCCATATGACCGGGAAATCCAGTCAAATATTGCGTCTGAAGAGTGGCTCTGTTTAACGCTTCTCCTTTCACATTGGGTGTTAAGTTCCCATTCTCTGATTTTATCATGGAATTTTTTCGTGTCACCCGCTTAAGCTTTTGTCAAACCATGCCAATGCTCTGGAGGGTCCTGATGGTTCTTGATCGCATCAAGAATGAACATGTTCCTGAACTTTGTGTCAACGATCTTCCCCTCGCCTACCGGCAGCAAGTTCCTGTTCTACTCCACCACCAAAAATCCACTTGTTCTTCGAGTTACCAAATAACGAGGAGGAATAGAAATCTAAATTCTTCTTTTTTAAAAGAAGTTCCATCCCTAGAGGGAAGGAATTCCCAGTGATGTGGTTGACAAAGGGTAGGAACTAAGGTATCGGGGTTTTTACCCAAATATATCCTGTCTAAAATCCTATTATATATCCTGTCTTGTCATTCTTATTTTCTTGTGTGCAGTGGACTTTAGGAAATCAGCACCTCCGCTTACTGAGTCAGCAGAGAGAATCGAAGCCGTTTACAAGTTACCTGAGACTGAAAGAAGTTTTATTCCGCTTCCATCATCCTCGACTCAACACTCAAGCTCTAACATGTCCGTAAGGATCGTGTCCTATATCCTGCAAATATTCATTATCCAAGGTATATTAAAATTATATGGTTACTTCCCTTCTGAGCAGAACCCGCCAAGATCCTAGAAGTCTTCGATCTCGATAAGTTGGATAGCTACTCTGGACCTGCACAAGTGAAAAAAGAGCCAAGTTCCAAGCCTTCAGCCGCATCAAAGCCCTCCTCCAGCTCCAAACCCTCTGTTGTGCCTAAGCCTTCCTCAAGTTCCAGATGTTGGTGCATATTCTGTGACAACAGCTTAATAGTTTGATTATTTAGTCTTTGGATATTTTGTATTGGGCTTAGCTTATTGGTTAGCTAGTTTATTGTTGTAATGGGCTTGGAGAATAGCCTAGCCCAGTAGGAAGCCCACTTCACAGCATGTGATATATAAACATGTTTTGTGATTAGGGTTTGAGCAACCAAGATAATTCTAGAGAGAGAAAGTGTAGAGAGAGAGAGAGATTTCGAAATTGTGTGTGTGCAAGATCATAGACATAGGCTGTGAGGTTGTGAGAGTCTTGATTGATTGTAAAACTGTTTGTTTGGATAATCAATAGAAGACTGGTTTAATTGGAATTCTGTTTTCTACTATTTTCTGTAACAATCTGATCTAGAGGATTCCGCACTCTAGGTTAGATAGACGATTCTGTGAAGATCCATAGGATTAAGGGGACCTACAATTGGTATCAGAGCGTTAGACTCTTGATTGGCTCGGTTCAGAATTGGTTGCTGCAGAAAAGGGTGGATTTTCGGGTTGTTTTGGAGAAATTTTCAAAATTTTGAAGTTGTTCCTGAAATTTTCGAAATTAGGTTTTGGTATTAGTTTTGGGTTGAAAAACGGCTGATTTTGGATTCCTGCGTAGTTAATTCGGCATATTTGGTGATTTTGGTGGCTGAAACTTGAAGATTTTTGAAGAAAACTTGAAGATTTGAAGATTTGTTCTTCGTGCTCTTCGTGTTCTTCATTCTGTTCTTCATTATTTCTTGAGAATTACTAATATTTTGCTTTTGTGATTTGCAGTAAAGTGTTAAGAGATCAGGATAAAATCTTTTCAAAGTTTGGAAAGATTTCATCAGATCTGGTGTAATTAATTTTAGCTTGGTGGAGAAGTTACTGATTGTAATTACACTGAAAAACCATCGAACTTGACTAACTGGTGTAATTATTTGGACCAACGATTTTGACCAAGTGGTGTAATTTAATCCAAAGGCGACTTTGGTGACAGTGATAATAGTCCTCAGCAACATTATTACGGTGATCGGCGACTTTACTAGTCGTCGTAATACTGAACTGATCAACTAGGGTAATTAACCGGCTTAATTAATTTTCAGTGTAATTAACTCCAGCATATTTAAACTAGCGTATTTAGACCAGCATAATCGGACTCAGAGTTTTTGACTAACCAGTGTAATTAACCAGCATATTTGGCTTGCTAGTGTAATTAAAATCTGGTGTAATTAAATTCTGGTGTAATTAATCTGGTGTAGGGTGGAGTTATTTTCAGGGTACGTTTGGTGTAATTAATGTTTTCGTGAATAAAAAACTATCCGTAAGGAATTTTCAAAAACGGGTTGCGCGGTTTGAACCGAAATATTTTTAGGACAAAAAAAAAACTATGGAAATTCCCGAAATAGGTTTTGAACATTATATATCATTGGATTCATAATCTCGAGACGAGTCTAACAGTATAATTTGGTAACAACAGTTTTCGTACTATTTTTGTACGGTTTTACCGGTGTGTTTACGGTTTAACTTGACAAGGACCAGTAGAGAAGTTAGATTTGGATTTTGAAACAGGTATACCAAAATCCATTTAAACTTTTAAGCTACGTTATGGCCAAAATGGATAAACACAGTGGGATAGTGAAGAACTGGCCGAAACTAATAAAGGTTGAACAATATGCTGATTGGAAGGAGAAGATTGAAGCGTATGCGAAAAGTGAAGATGTTAGAATGTGGAGCTGTATGATTGATGGGTACATTGTTCCTACACGTCAAGTTGACGGAAGAATTATAGTGATTTCATATGAGAAGATGGATAAATCTGAGAAACGGGTGTTTGATGTTGAAAAAGAGCTTTAGCAGCACTAAAGAAATCCTTACCTGAGGAAATTAAGTATAGTTTTAATAGGTACGGGTTTTCTAGAGAGCTGTGGGAAGCTCTAGAGAAACGTTATCAGAGTTCATCAAGACAGAGTGTTCAAGTTCATGTTGTGGTTGTTGAAAAGAAAGAAACAGATGTTTCAAAGTGCATGGATGACTGTGAATGATCTTACTGCAGAAGTAAAGGTAAAATCAAAATTGGTAAGTCATACTTGTCATAATTGCACTGAACTACGAGGTAAAGTTAACAGACTATCGGAGCAAAACAAAATTCTGTTAGCTGAATTAGAAAAATTGAAAGAGTCAAATGTTCTTTTGATAAAAGGTGGGACGAACTGTCTAAATAAAATTAAATCAAATGAACAAGAAATTAGCAGTTTAACAAGCAAAGTCAATGAACTGTTGCAGATCATTGATTTGGCTCGTGAAACTGTGAAGGATAAAACTAATGAATTTTCTGAAAAGTGCAGGGAATTGGTAGTTGCACAAGACAAAATCCTTGAACTTAATCAAAGTTAGACGGTTTGGAAAATCTTCATTAGTTAGGACTCAAATTCAGAAAAGTTTGAAAAAAAGTAATGATAAAACGGGAGTGGGGTTTGTTAAAGCTTCACCTTCGATGCATCAAGAGAATGAGCTAACTGATTTTGTGCCTACTGCACAAGCTGTAGTGGATCCGATAACTGTGGACTTGCCGAATAGTTCAGTTTCTTTGAAAGAATCTGTTGGGTCAAACAGTACACCTCATACATTGGATGAGGATACTGAGGACAAAAAGAGAAAAACATTTAAAATGGATTTCACAAAAAGAGAGTTTATAAGAAAAAATCTTGTATTAAATGTCACAACAAAGGACATGTGGCGAGTTGTTGTCCTTTTAAGAAGGATAAGAAAGTGGATGTTGAGACTAAGGTTGAGGTTAAGGATGGGAATCGGGTTGGTTTAAATAATTATGTAAAACCAAGTTGTCAGACAAATCAACCAAGATTTCAATATAAACCTTCAACATCAGGAGATATGATAGACCTAGAAGCATTTCTCCGCAATTGAGTCATTTTAATGGTAAATCAAATCGGTTTCAAAGTGGAAATTTTGGATATCAAAATCGATACCAGTCTTCTGGTAATCGAAAATTTTCAAAGAAGAAATGAATATAGGGGTTTTAGTAATTCAAATGTTCAACAAAATCCAAAATTTTTCAAAACCTCATGGTATGATAATGGGAGAAGAAGGTTTCGAGATAATAATTTTCAAAGGTCGGAAAATCCAGAGTTTATTGGAATTCTCGTGATCAAAGACCTAGTGGAAATTATAGATCTTATTCAACAACAAGGAATATATCCAAGACACCAGTCGGGTGTGATGGCTATTGGACAGTATTAGATTATGTGGATATTTATGGTCAACCCAAAACTGGGAAGGTTTGGGTTCTCAAGTCTAACTGAGTTGTTGAGTATGTGCAGGATGACCAAGAAGGACTGTTGATGTGTTCGACAGTGGTTATTCCTGTAAACCATCTGAGGTGAATAGTAAGTTAAAATTGGTAAGAACTATTTTCTACAGTGATTATTTTATTTTTCTAAACTTCAAAATTGAAAAACTTAATGTAAGGTTGAAGTGGGAGTCTGTTTGTGTTAAAATTTCTGTTTTTGAAACTTGCTATAAAAACAAAAATTTAGGGGGAGAAATTTCTCTAAGCCAAAAATAGTTCAGTTAGTGAGTGAGTTTAGGGGGAGTAAGTTAAAATTTTAAAAAATCCAAAAACATTGAAATATGAAAAACATAAAAAAATTGAAAAAAGAGATTTCATGGTGCGAAAAAGAAGAAATGATAGTACATCAGCAAATTAGACTGTTACACTGAAACTGAAATTAAATTGCTTAAGTGTGATAGCAGCTTCATCATATGATGTACCAGTAGGCAAGAAACATGAAATAATCAACTTACCATGGTGATATAAACATAAAGAATTGAGTATGAGTGGGTAACATATCAGTGGCGTATGGTTTTATAACCTTAAATCTTGGTTGATAGATTGCCAAAATCTGAAGTTTTGGGTCTTTATACTGTTATTTCATCCGAGGTATCAGGGTTGTCCTTCTGCTGCATCCAGATTTATGCTGACCTAGGCACAACCAGGATATCTTAAAAGAGCAAAAAATACCAAATCCCAGAAATTGAAGAAGCTCTCCTAGAGAGTCATTCAAATGTGCAAAATGCATAAATCGTACCAGAATCTGTGGTATTTGTCTTAACCCTCGTTGGATATTGGTCTCTTTGCTGTACGGAAGTACTGACCTGATCACCAATTATCTGACGTTGTAAATCTAAAAGGATAATTGGTCTCTTTGCTGTACGAAGTACTGACCTGATCACCATTATCTGTGGTATTTGTCTTAACATGTATCCTATGTGTTTCAAAATAATGTCTAAGCTTAGTTGATGCCATAACTAGAGCTAATATCAATTTTTCTAAGTGTGAGTATCTAGTTTCAGCATCTAACAAACTTTTACTAACATAATAAACAGGATACTGCTGACCTTCATGATCCTTTACCAAAACAGTACTTACTGCATTTCATGATACTGCAAGATATAGGGATAAGGGTTCACCATCCTCAGGCTTCATCAGCAGGGGTGCACTTGAAAGATATTGCTTCAACTCTTGTAGGGCAGCTTCATGTCTTTCACCCCATTCAAACCTTTTGTTTTTCTTTATGATATCATAGAATTCCTTGCATTTTTCTGAGGATCTTGATATGAACCTGTTTAATGCCGCTACTCTTCCCGTTAACCTCTGAACATCCTTCAAATTTGATGGTGATTTAAGATTTAGGATAGCTTTAATTTGTTCCGGACTTGCTTCTATCCCCCTTTTGGTCACCAGGTATCCTAAAAACTTTCCTGCCCACACTCCAAAATGGCACTTAGCAGGATTCAGTTTCATATTATACTGGTCCAGGATATTGAAGGCACATTCCAAATCCTGGAGATGATCCTCCGCTTTCTTGGATTTCACCACTATATCATTAATATATACCTCCATGGTGTCCCCCAGTTTGTCTTTAAACATCATATTAACCAGCCTCTGGTACGTTGCACCTGCATTTTTAAAACCAAAGGGCATGGCAGTATAACAGTATCTACCTGTGGGTGTCATGAATGCTGAATCCTCCTGGTCGAAAGGTTCCATTTGGATTTGTTGAAATCCTGAGGATACATCGCAGTTGCATCCACCATGGAATCTATATGGGGCAGTGGAAATGGATCTTTTGGACAAGCTTTGTTGAGGTCTGTGTAATCTACACAAACTCTCCACTACCCATTCTTCTTTTGGACCACCACCACGTTTGCTAGCCACCTAGGAAACTTGACTTCCCTAATCATCTTGGACTTCAACAATCTTTCAACTTCCTCTTGTATAATTGTGTTTCTTTCAGGAGCAAATTTCCTTCTTTTTTGTTGAACGGGCCTGAAAGATTTATCAATTCCAAGTTTTTGAGTTATAATATCTTTCGATATACCTGTCACGTATTCGTGTTTCCATGCAAACGTGGACATCCTGCATTTCAAAAAGTTAGTAAGCTGACTCTCAATATCCTGAGGGATATTGGTTCCTACAAGCACCGAGATATCTGGATTATCCTGGTCCAGGACAACTTCCTTAACATCTTGCTCCGAAGTTTCCATGATATCCTAGGCTTGTATCTTTAATTTCTATCCTGCCCTGGATTTTGTTGATGCCTTCATCGAAGAGGAGTAGCATTCCTTCGCATCCTGTTGGTCGCTTTCCACTTTGACTACCCCCCAAGGAGTAAGGATCTTGACACGTTGATGATAGGTGGAAGGCACAACTTTCATATCATGAATCCATGGCATGCCTAATATAATATTATAGCAGGATAACGAGTCCATGACACAAAATCGTTGCATCGAATTCACTCCTTCAACGTATACAAGCAGCTTTATCCCTCCAACCGCGTTCTTCGCTTCTCCGCTGAACCCTACAAGCACAGTGGACTTCGAGGTAATCTCCATTTCTGGGATGTTCATCCTCTTCAGGGTCTCTAGTTAAATGATGTTGACCGAGCTACCATTGTCCACCAATACCCTGCGCACAAAATGGTTAGCAATATACAAAGTGATTACCACACCATCATGATGAGGATCCTGAATACTATCCCGTTCTTCACTGTCGAACGTTATCACTTTTTCAGTTGTAAGTGTTGTCACCCTTGTTGGCTTATCCCCTCTTTCTGACTTTGTCTCTTTGGCATGCCTCTTAGCTGTAGAATACGAGGTTCCGCATATATCGGATCATCCAGATATGAAATTGATTATCTTGGCGTCTAGGGGAGGCGATGCTGCTCGTTCAGGATCCTTATCAGTATCCTGGCCCTTATTCTTCTTCCTGTCGATGAGATCTTTTAAGTAGCCTTTGCTTAGTAGATATCTTATCTCCTTTCTCAGGGCTATGCAATCTTTCGTTATATGTCCAAAATCTTCATGGAAGGTGCACCACTTGGACTTATCCTTCCAATCAGCCTTTTATTGGTTCTTCCTTGGCCACCTTGCTTTATCTCCTAAACCTGCATGGCATAAATTTATACAAGGGTATTAACAGAAAAACAGTATTCAGATAACTCAGGATACTCCTCAGGATCTTCGTCCTCACCAGCATTCACATTTTTGATGTCATTCCTGCCATATGGTTTAGAGCGATATGGCTTGTACGAGGATTCTGACTTCCTGTTAGTTGATTCATATGTTGAGGATGAATTCATCCTCTCTTGCATTTTCTTGTCGTCTTCAAGCCCGATATATCTTAGAGCCCTGTTTCGAGCTTCGTCCAAGTTTCTGCAAGGATTCATTACAAGATCCTGATAAAAAGGAGAATCCTTTTGTAACCCATCTTGAATGCCTGTACAGCTGTAGCAACATCAAGATGTGGGATATCTAAGGATTCCCTACTAAATTTATTCTTATAATCCCTAAGGGATTCTTGAGGCCCCTGTGTTATCCTGTAGAGGTCACTTGTTAGTTTTTCAAAGCTTCTACTACAAGAAAATTGACTGTTAAACAAATTAACCAAATGGGCAAATGATGTAATTGAATGAGGTGGAACGCTTAAGAGCCACTTCAAGGCTGATCCTGTCAGAATAGAGCCGAAGCCCTTGCAAAGACATGCTTCTTTAAGATCCGGTGGAATAGGATTCACTTCCATCCTCTCCCTATACTGGGCAATATGCTCTTCAGGATCCGTCTTTCCACCATAAAGCTTCATGTTGGGGGTTTGGAATCTCTTTGGGATTTTAGCATCACAAATGTGGCGAGCAAAACGGGATATGTTGTGACTATCCTGGGATACTTCCGGTATGGGCTGCACTACCACTGGTACACTCGATATCATATCCTTTAGTTTCCAAAGCTCTTTGGAGAGTGCTGAGGTTACACTTGTATCCTGCGAAGATCCAGCATTGTTAGTAGCAAGAATACTAACATTATTAGATAGGTTACCAGCCTGTTGATTCTGGCCATATCTTGGAGCGTATCCTGGGCCCCTTACATTCGATATCCTAGCTAATGAGGGTATCTCAGGAACATTGCTCCGGGAACGGCTTGGTACGACATTGCCCTGATTGTCCTCAGTATACACCGCTGAACTAAAGTTCAGATTCCTGGGCTGCAAGGGAGTGACAACATCCTCAGCAGGTCTCTTGGAGTTGGACTTCAAGAGTTGTATTTCTCTCATTATCGTTTGGTTAGTTTTCCGCTGTTGCTTAATCTGATCCTGTATATTACCAAACAAAGCTAAAATTTCATCATTAGAAGCCATAATAAGAGTTCTCCCTGGAACACCAGATCTGTAGACATTCTGAGTAGGCAGAGTGTCCCGGGATGGAGGTGGTGGAAGCACTGAACCAGTTGTAGGTAGCAGAGGTTGTAGCAGGCGTGGAGGAAGATCTCATGTTTGATTTCCAAGCCATCGAAAACAGTTGTGAAAAAAGTTTTGTCGATAGAAAGCCAAGTAGTGATTTTAACAAAGTTTTTAATAGAAATAGCACCACTTGCCCCACGGTGGGCGCCAAATTGTTTTGGTCAAAAATTACCGAAGCAATTTAGTGATCAAATTAGTTTTGTGAGGTAGTGTACTAGCATTGTTTATGAAGCTTGTATTGGTTTGCTAGTTTGTAAAAACACTTTTCAGGATACAGCTCAGGATATTGAGCTATATCAATAATCAAACAATGAGCAAAAATGTAAAGGTTGACAGGAGATGTACAAGGAAAGCCCTTGATCAATCTAGATCTCCGGCATAAAACCTCGGGAGCTGATAATCGCCGCTATCTTGTTCTTCTTATTGCTTAAAAATCAGGATACAGTGTAGGATAATTCCCAGATCGTTACTAAGTGTTACAAGAATTGCTAGTGTTGAGTGTTTATGTGTAATTGTGAAAGTAATTGACAGAATTCGAGAGTAGTGGGTGAATGTGTTGTTTCCTATAGATCTGGTTATCCAGTATATATAGCTACAAAGAAAAACAAACTTTCCTAAAATGGTGGGATCCCTTGGAATATTCGCTATCGAACGTTGTTGACCAAGTATGCAGCTTCAACGTCTTTCTTCTAACCATTAAGACCGAGTCTTCAGGTGAACAGGTCTCCATGAACGTTGTGATCCTGTAGCTATGACCTACACGTGTATGATTAGTAACTACCAGGATACTGCACCAGGATGTTACCAATATCCTAATCCGGTATCCTGATCGTAATCAGAAATAACAAAATAATCCAGGATATGGGCTTAGAATTTCACCCATAACAATCCGTATCTTGGAAGGGCAACCGGATGGTTATGTGAAAGATTCTCTCACCTTGCAATCGGTCGATTTGCAGCCATGGCGGATTTGATTGTTTGCTCGCCTCATATATAATCATACTCTCATTTTGTTCTTGCCTAATCTGTGAATTACTGTATATGATGTTGTGACATTGTAGTTTTACATACTTTTTGTGACATTGAAGTTCCTCATTTGTATCGAATAAGTTTTGAATCAGTATATATGTTCCTTTGCTCTTTAATTTAATAAAGTTTAGCTAGTTACTTGCAGTCCTATCTAGTTACAGGCAAACTGCTAATACATTAAGGTCACTAACGAATTTGCAGCAGCAATCGCCTTTGCCCTGTTTGTAAAGGAAATCGTGTTTTTAGTAGGGTTAGTAATTTTCGACAAGACCAGATTTAAGTCATTTAAATATGTTTTGGTTGGCCCGTTTAAAAATAGGCAATTTATAAGGTTAGCATGTTAACAGATTTAGAACTTTATTACAACTAGTTTACAACCCGTTTAAGTGTAGGCAATTTGTAAGTTTAGTCTATTAACAGATTTAGAACTTTATTGCAACTAGTTTACAACCCGTTTAAAAGTATGAAACTTATAAATTTAACGGTTTGAATGTGTTTTTGTTGTCAAGTAATACTTGAGTGGTAATCAAGATATAAATGGAAAGGGTTGTAAACTGGTCACAAAATTAGGGTTTGTAACGTAAACAACTTCCGGTAATTCATCTAAATATTTTGTATGATTTGATGTAACATATTTTGTACATTCTCTTAACTTTTTATGTATTCGTGGTCGGTTGAACATTAAACCGGGTCTAACCGTTTAGCATTTGTTAGGCCTAAATAGAGAAAGGTGTATAGAAAGGAAGAGGGTCGAATGGGTGATAGTGAACATGATGGAAAGTAAATACTAATGGGTGATGGTGAACAGGATGGAAAGTAAATACTCATATATAGTTGATGAATACACGTTATTTTATAATTGATTAGTATTATTTATTCAAATTTTAAGAACATCTGATTTTTTGTTGTATCTTTATATTTTTAAAGTAGTTATATTATGACATTATTTGGTTTTACAACTGGTGTGACCGGTCCGTTTTTAAAAATTGGGTGAGGGGTTTACAAAAAGATGATTTGAGTTGTAGTAGGGGACATGCATTTCAGTGAAAATTCTTCCTGTACTGTTAAGTATATATCTTAGAGTTTTATATTTATGTGTAGGTTCCCTACATTATATAGAGTAGTTGTGAGTGAAGGAAAAAAAATTTTATTGTCCATTAATAAATTTGGTAAGATTACCTGGTGTGGCCTATCGCCCCCGCCAAATGGCACCTATAGCGTCCCACACCCCATTTCCTAGGCGCGCACGCGGGGAGGGGGGAGGGGGCATTGATGAATCGTTGGCACACTAATGAGCGCTAACGGCTCTTTTTTGTGAGACCCTCTTTTGTTAAACTATTGTAAAAACGGTTGGATTTAAAAAAAGATAACTTTTAATTTTTAATAGTCACACTATATACATACTACCTGTTTTACCTTAACCATACCATTTCTACCATCTATTCTTCATAATTTTTATACAAACTATCCATTTCACACAATGTTTCCCAACAACCAAAATACGTAGGACTCCAACAATCCAGTTTGTGGTAATTTTTCAAACAACGAGCAAGAAGAACGATATCGAAGAGACCTACGAACATGTGAGATTTGGTATTATGTGATGCCACCTACCACCCAACCTCTCCCCATCCGATAACGCCACCGCTTCCCGGTTTTTTTGGACACTATTCCGCACCAAATCAACCACCATCATTTTTCCCCAAACCCAAAACATACCCGAAAGCCAGACCACTTTCTCAAGAGGTGGACGTGTAAGAAGGCACCGTAAAAAGCGCGAGAATGTAGAACGTGCTCCTAAAATGATCAAAAGGTGGACCCCTACCGAATAACTTGCATTGGCACGAGCAAAGCTCGACATGCAGGAGGATCCGATTGTTTGTAATTTTTTCTCTTATAAATATATTTTTTTATTATTATTTTGTTGCTTCTAATTTCAATTATTATTTTTTAAATAATAGCAACCGACGAATATATAGTCGTCTTGTGGAGGTGTATACGTGAGAAGTTTTTCGCTACAATGGGTCGTGGTGAATATCGTACGCCCGATTCGTTTTCGGGCAAGTGGACTGCAATGCGCACTAAGATTATCAACTTCAACAACATATAGAATAGACACGTCAACAATCACACAAGAATAAACGGTTCAAGCGACGTGGACTTCATAACTGCAGCCCATAGGGGTGTAAACTAGCCGAGTTGAGTCGAGCTCGACCCGGCTCGAGCTCAGCTCGAACTCAATTCGAGTTAGTTCGGCTCGAGCTCGAACTTCAAATCGAGTTAAGATTTGAGGCTCGAGCTCGACTCGATAAAAATTCGAGCTAGCTTGAACTAACCAAGAACCACAAAATTTACTACTTAAAGCGCTAAAAAAATGATTCACTTCATAGACTACGGGCCATCATTGCAATTTAATTTAACCAAATGGCTAAATATGCAAGTATAAATAGTTAGCTTACTTTGTAGATTGTCTTTACCTTCTTTTATAGGAGATATACTCCCTTAATTTTTGTCTTCTAAGCGATGTGGAACAAAAAAAATAAGGATGTAAACCTTATCGAGCTGGCTCACGAGCCGAGTCAGGCCAATCTCGAGCTCGACTCGTTTACAAACCGAGTCGAGCTGACGCGTTTACAACCTAGCTTTTTTCGAGCGAGCTGCGAGCCGCGAGTTTTTTGAACTCCGCTAGCCCACAACCAATATAGATTGTATCATGGGCATCCGTTTACGATGATACCTTCTTGGGAGCTTTTTCACAAATCTCCAAAGTGGCATCTTGTACCAGACCCAACGTCCTGTTGGTCAAAACGGTCCATATCAACAACGACTAGCAATCATCCGAGTCTAATACACGTACTACTATTAACTTAAACGACGAGTTGGATGAATTGAATTTTGAGGAACCCCAAGAGGTTCCACGACCAAAGGGTAGGGATAGAAGCAAGGCAGCAGCACGAGAACGAGACACCTCCTCGTCAACGTAATCGGATGGCCCATTAAGGTTGGTCGAGTTCGACGATAGACTCATTCGGCTTCTCTCAATCAACGAAAAGGAACATGAACTTAAAATGGAGAAACAAATCGAGAAAGATGTGAAGTTTCTCGAGAAAGACTTTTCCCACCTACCAGAGGAGAACCGAGTCATTTTAGAGGCCCTAAGTAAAAATCCGAGCAAAATATATGTAGTTTTATAGTAGCTTTTTATTTTTATTTTCAGGTAACTTTCTAGGTTTTATTTTTAAGTAGTTTGTAACATCTTATTTATTAATTGAAATTATGTTTTTTTATTTTGTTTTAAATAAACATGGTATATAAATTAAAAAACTACAAAATAAAAAAATAAATTTTTAGGTAATCATGATAGGGGTTTTAAACAAGAGTAAATTGCACAAAACATCCTTTATGTTTCCTCAAACTTGCAGGCTCCAGCCTTAATGTTTAAAAGTTGCTAAAAACAGCCTTTAACTTTATTTTTATTGCGGGTTCAATCCTTTACAGCTAACCACGTTATTTTCTTCAGTTAAGTTCCCTCACATGCATAACATGTGAGGGTATATTCGTCATTTTGGTTGATCATGTGAGGGAACTTAACTAAAGAAAATAACGTGGTTAGCTGTAAAGGATTGAACCCGCAACAAAAATAAAGTTAAAGGTTGTTTTTAGCAACTTTTAAACATTAAGGCTGGAACCTGCAAGTTTGAGAAAACATAAAGGATGTTTTGTGCAATTTACTCTTTAAACAATGGCATGCATGTTAAAAGAATGAGCTTTAACCCCCTCCCCCTCTATGAGGTGGCGGTGACTTGGCATAATACAGGCCTTAAGGGCTTTATAACACACCATATAACCTAAGACATTATTCACCCTTTATAATTTTTAAATCTCTTTTGAAAATAGTTGCGAGTGAAGCAGAGAGAAAAACAAATTATAAAGGTATAAAAAGTATTATTTAATTAAAAAAACAGAAATACAGAGATGAAGATACGTGAATACTCTTAATCATCACAAATGTCAAGCTTATATATGATATTCATGTAATTCATCAGAATTCAAAAAAAAAATATAATTTCAACATATATCCGGATTATGATTTTCAAGTATTTCATATGGTTTCTTATAGGTGCACATTCAAAGCGATTTAATAATCAAAACCAACGAATTGTCCTGAACTGAAACTGGTATACAAGAAACAGGTACACGTATAGGTTTAACTGGCTTGCGTTCCTTCTAATTTGAACCCAGTAAAAAACCACTCAAAACTGGTTAAAACTTGGTCCCCAAGTTGGTCAAAAACCGAACGGTTTGAAACTGAAACAGTTTGGACTTTTTATTGACCAACCCGAACCGGTTTAGGGTTTGAATCCAATTTGTGCACCTCTATGGTTAGAGGTTTACAAATCATTTTAAATTGAACCTGTTTTTTTTTTTTCACCAAAAAAAAACCAGTTTTTTGTAACCGGTTTCGGTTACTAACCGCATTTTTAAACCCAAAACAGTAACTGGTTCCAAACTGGGCTGGGTCGGTTTAAAACCAATTTGTACAAAAAAAATCTAATTTACTCTTAATTTTCCATAGGTTTCGGTTTTTAGACCGGTTTCAACGATCAAGCATGCTAACCGGTTTATAAACCACCGGTTTGGTTCGGTTGAAACTGGTTTTTAAAAAGTCCGGTTTCGGTTTTTTCATTCGATTTCGATCTTAAAATCGGTTTTTTTGTACACCTCTATCTATGGTTGCCTAGTTAGTTGGGTTAAATATTGTTCATTGATGTAACACTTGAATGATTTCCAATACCGTTTTTCTAAAATTTTTATTAACAATCTAAGCTACTCTTAATTTCCAACGGAGACTTATTATGACAAAGGCCCTTTGGTCCAAACATTAAAAGAAAATATAGAACGCTCGTCTTAAATATCTTATGGCTATGAAGATCAACAAAGAAGAAATCAAGAATACCAATTCAAACAAAGAACCCCGTGTTAAAAGTTAGTCATTTTCTCTGTTAGTCGTTTTCTCTTTAATTATTAATTTTGAGCATTCAATCTTATTATTTGAAAAACCGTCATTTATAATTTAAATTTGTGCTTGAATTTGATTTGGATATGTTAAGGGTCATCTTATTGTCATGTTTTAGTTTTAGTATTTATCTTAGTCGTAACCTTATTTTTTTCAAATATAGAGTTTAATCTTTAAATAAGTTATACACATCGGTTAAGTAAAAAGGTTACCTGCCAACCCCTGTGAATGCTAATATGTTTATTGGATTGTGTTTTGAGTTTGAGTCGATTTCTTTAAAGCATATGTATAAGGACCGCATTTGGGGTCACCATGTTGAACTTGACACAATTAACAACCGATGCATACATGCACACAACCGGTCAACTCATTTAAATCGTTTAATAAATAGGTTTAAGAGATTGTGTTTGAGTTAGTAATTTTAGGTTTGCTTACGTTAGAGTCAATTTCTTTGAAGCAAGTTAATGTGAGCGAGTCAGGGTTTCTATACTTTTTAATATATTTTGAAGTTTTTTTTTTCGTTTATCAAGCTTTAAGTCTTTGAAGCAAGTTAACGTGAGCGAGGGTTTCTATATTTTTAATATATTTGAAGTATTTTTTCTCGTTTAAGCTTTAAATTTATAAAACACGATATAATACTATACTCTCTACAACACGTTAGGGCAAGTGCACCGTCGCTGGCGTAGTATAGCGATGGTAAGTTACCGAGGTCTTGCAATGACACAAGAGCTTTTAATCCCGGGAATATCGTCAAGGTTTTAATTTAACCAAATTTTGTGAAAAGCTTTTTAATTAGTAAAACAAAGAAATAAACTAAAGTAATAAAAGAAACAAATAGACAAGATAGAATCACTTGATTTCGACTTATCTTTTATGTTATCCTTTGATGATTTCCACGCTTTAGGTTTTTTTAAGAGATTATCTTAGTTATAGAGGCACGTCCCTCTTTTGGAGATAACGCTACCCTCAGCCATATTGGTCTGAGCCAGTAGGAATACAGTCCAGGAAGGCCGGAATATTGAAAGATAATTAAGTAAGTTGTTAATACAAAATGTGGCATGTCTCTCTTTTGGAAGCAACACTACCATCGGCCATATTGGTCTGAGTCAGCAAGGATACAGTCTCGCAAGGCCGGTTTAAAGTTTTAATAGTAATTTATTTATAAGGATTCAAGCCATTCTTATTTCCCCCGATTTGATGCTATCTGCCTCAGAGGAAGTCCTAATAAGCTTGAATCAAGTTCTCACAGGATCTATACACTAAACGATGCGAACTTAACCCAAACCACCATTTTAACCCCCTTCCAAGCAGTTAACATGCTTTATATAAACCGTAAAAGAGACGAAGATTGAATCAACAAAACATGAAGAGACGATAAAATACACTTTCATATAAAAAACTAGATATTAAAGTCATTAATACAAACCCAATTAAAAAGTTAACCAAAGCTTGGAAATCAAAAGTAATATATAAATGACTTGTCTTCCCCGTAAGAGATTGGCCAATCCTGGCCTTTATTTGACACAAACTCTTACGATCCATCTTGGATCCCGAGACTACTACACACACTCTAAAGATGGATGATTGATGAATGTGGTGGATGATGGTGGTATTGTGGTGGTAGAGTGGTGGCAGGTGTGAGAGAAACGGTTTGCCAAGGGATGGATCGCAATTGAACCAACACCCCTATTCATAGTTGGAAACAAAAGCTTTACACAGCCCCGTGCCTGGTGGACACGGGCTCGTGCCCCTTCTTTTTGTCTTCATTTAATTAGCTGTGTCAGTCCGTGAGCAATGCACGACCCCGTGGCCATTGTACTTGTTGTACTATCCAAGATTTACATATTTGTAAGTTGACCATGGAGGTGTCCGTCAGACACGGTCCTGTGCCTCTTTCTGCTTCAGTTTGTCTCCTTCTTTCTGGAATCTTGAGTGGGGCACGACCCCATGCCTTGATGGCACGACCCCGTGCTTTTCTTCTGATTTGTTGTTTTTGGTCATGGGCTGAAGCTTGGAGGGTCGGTATGATGTATCAACTTTACTTCTTTTGTATTATATTGGTTTTTGCCGTTAATTTGGTCCATTTGTACATTTAAACTCTTTTAATCCTAAAAATCAAAAGTATACAAAGAAACACATTTTTTCAAACATTAGTACTAAAAAGGGTTGATTTTATACGTTATTTGATATAATTTTATGTTGCATTTGGTGCATATCACAAGTATATATTGTTCGCATCTACAATCATCAATTCAATATGAAACTTGATACTCACATGTGTGTGTGTGTCGGTTCTAGGACAAAATAGGTTCTTTCTAATAACTTTTTAAACCAACAAGAGTATGACATGGGGGAGATTTAGGATCAACTCCAACAGATAGCTCCTTTGGCCATGATCTGCAATCAAAGAAAATCGTTACTGTTAACGCGAGAGGTGGCCTCCCACGTTTGGACTCCGGTGTGAGAATCAGTCGATGGATCTTAAGAGTCTAAGCAAAATGGTAAACGATAACATGTGAGAATGGGAGTAGAATGAGAAAACTTATTTGGAGCTAGACAAGACTCTCCTTTTGTAGAGATAGTGTTTTGCCCATGGGAGCCTAGGCCAGCTCTTACCTTCCCGACTTGGTAAATCTTATCCTTTTTTTATGTTCCTTGTAGGGTTAGCCTTGACTCTTTAGGTAATGTTCAGGTTTGCGTGTCTCGTGGTCATCTTTATGTACTTCAGGAAAAGTCCCATCACTTTTGACTTTGTTGAGTTAAAGTTCCAACGTTTACAGTAACATTAGCTTCTGGTCAACAGCTATTGGTTTGTCTGCTTCTTGTCTGGTGCTTCTAGCTTCCGACTTCCAGTTTCTTGTTTTCCAGTTTATGTCTTTTCTCCTTTGTTACTTGTTTCGATTTTTATTGGTCTTAGCTTTGTTGAGTGGGGTTTCCAGGTACCCACGTCAACAGCCCCCCAGTCATGAGTATCGATGTTGTAAATATCGATGCTTATGACTCTATGTCAAGGAACTTTTATTTGTTTATGACTGACTCATTGCCTTTGACAAGCCGCTATGACTTGCTTCGCGCTTGTTTCTTTTTTGTGGCGTATTTTATTAGTTAGTTTTTTTTTTAAAAGTTTAAAATATCAGATGGGGAAACTAGAAGCATTGAGCTTTTGGTTTGTGGTTATGAGTTCTTTGACGGAAGCTGTTGACCTATCTTGGGCCCTTTGTTATAGTGATCTTTGTAATTTGACACGTGCCGCTTTGATATCCAAGCTCACTTGTCCACTTGCGTGTGCAGATGGCTTGGAGGTGATTGATTTGACAGTGTCGCATCAGGATGTTTGTAGGATCGATTCGTTCCTTGTACGGTACCTAATTTATTATCTAGTCCACTGCAAGCGGAAATTACATGTAATAGTGACAAATACACGAGATTAGCAGATTAAATGTCAGTTTATTAAGTCCAAATCAAGTACATTGAGGTTCCAAACTGACAAGCTCCACCATACAGTTTGCAAAAGTGTTACAAATGAAAGACCCAAGATGGCTATTTATAGGCCAACCAGTTCGCACCAAAAGGACCTTGTCTTAGTTTGTACGAAGTGCTACTTCGCACGAACTAGTCCATTGCACAACCACTTCGTGCGAACTAGGTCATATTATACATAAAAAACTTTAATTCTAACATTTTAAACCCTAACACATATAGATTCGATATTATACGATGACGAAGGCAACAAGTATATGCATCAACAGACTCCCCCTTGGATGTTGCTGTAGTCATCAGTCTTCAATAAAACTCCAGAGTCTTTATATTATCTGATCTTTAATTCTTGAATAACTTTAAAGTCCATAATCTTCAAATCTTCTTCAATCCTATTTTTTTTCTGGAGCTTGTCTTAATAAAACTTGAATCAACATGCTCCCCCTTGCTTTGAGCATTCTGTTATCTTCAATCAACATGATTATCCAGCTCCCTTTTACAAATCTAATTCCTATTTCAAAGTTCCTCAAACATTCAAATAAACATTTCAGATTCAAACTTTGAAATTTATCAAAGACATCATTATTTCAAATTTTAATCAACTTATCAGTTATAAATCCTATCAGTTAATCAACTCCAAATTAATGAACTTGAAATATGATTTATGTATCAAGTTCAAATTAATGATCTTTTAAACTTTTCAGAACAATTTCAATCAATTTTTAGATTTTGTTTAGCAACTCTAGACTTTGAAAATCAGCTTTTCATCATCAGTGGTCGAAACTAAAAAGATAGAATATTTTTGGTTTTATGAAAATGAATATCAAAACACTAAATGTACAACATATTTACAGACATATTTTGTTGAGTTTTGCATTAAAGGATCATATCAGTTTTTTTGAGACATATCACTAGTACGTTTTCCTTTTTCATGACTTTAAGTTTTAAACAAATTTACCTAGATTGCGATATATTGTCCACTTTAAACTTCGACACATTTCTCAATTGTTCCAAGATACGTTATGTAGAATTAAGTAACTTGACTTAACTATGGTTCCCATTTAGAATATACTCCCGTATCAAGATTCCCTAGATTTCATCTTACAGTGAATATAGCGTAACTGATATCTGTAACTGGGTTATGCGAGACCTTGAGAGCTAAGGTTAGTACCACCGTACAGACAAAGAGATGAAGGTTGTCTTTTAAAGGAGGTGTTCCAAATTTGGAATCTTTTGTACAACAATTGTAGTATCTTTCGATATTTTCAATTTGTCGCAGTTTTTGTTTTTTTAGGCAAAAGTATTCTACAAGTTCTAGGCCATTGCTTACGCAAAATCAGAAGACTTGTATAATACCCCAGATATCAATCATCTATAAAGACCTCGTATCTCAGAATCAGGCAACCTCTCAAACGAAATTTCGGAGTACTAAGTCCATATATCCAAGAGATGTTAATCCACAAATTAAGCAATTGTAAATTTAGTTTAATCCTGGAAACAATCTACTGAACGTGTAAAGCCTATCGACACATCCACAGTAAGACTTGTTTACTCTTTTTAAACTCTTCAATTCTTTAGCATACTGTAAATAGTCCACTGATGTACTATCATTTCCTTTTTGACACAAAACTCTTTTTGTCTTTTTCATGTTTTTGTAAATTTTGCATTTAATATGTTTTTGGATTTTCTGAAAATTTTTTTCTCCCCCTAAAACTCAAAAACATATTTTTGTATGTTTGATTTATAGAAAAACATTGACCAACCGATGAGAATTACTTCAATTCGCCATCCATTACTGCTTCACAAATTTTCTTTTAACCCTCTCCCCCTCATGATGACAAAAACCTTGACACTAATGTGTTTATAAAACATTTATATCCATAAGTTTTGTCTATTCAACAGTGAGGGTTCTGTGTAATTTTTCAATTTTTTTTAAAAATTTGCAAAATTTTAAATTAAACTTATCGGAATTTCAAAATTTGTAAAAATGGCCTTTATATAGAACTTGTTAACCCGACCCTAATCTTCATTGTGTGCCACGGAACTTCTCTCTCAGTAATTTGCTTTTATCTCAGAAGTTCCTGCACAAAAATTCAAACAAATAGTTGAATAGTGACACCCAAGTTTTTCAGTCTTAGGTGTTATTTCTTCAACCTCAATTTTACTTTGGATTTTATCAAGTTTTCGAAAAGTCCTTTAAACTTTCAATTTTCACTAATTGTGTAACTTCTTTTCTTTGACCAACCATGTTTGATTTTCCTTATAGCTTTCTTGGAATACAATGTAGAAACCTTTTGTTCATTACTTTTTGAGGATTCACAGTTCCAAAATTTAAAAACTTAGTACTAACTGTTTTCACCTTGTTTGTAGTTTCTGTATCATTCTTTCCAAACCTGTGTTGGTACAAACATTAATGATGATTTTTGTTTCAAATCTTCTGATTTTTCTTGCTTTGATGAACAAATTTTGATTTCGGACATTTTCTTGCAATATGACCTACTTCATTGCATTTGAAACATGTCCGTGTATCAACAGATTTCCTACTAGTAGATTTTACTCCACTTGTGGACTTTGTCTGTTCACGAAGCAACTATTCTTTCTTAAATTCATCATTCGTTTGTTTCCCAATCGAATCCTTCTCACTAACTGTGTTAGTCCCAAACACGAACTCCATTTTTTTTCTTTTCGTGTTGTGGTGACTTATTCTTTTCATTCTCTTTCTGTTCAAAACCCACAACCCCTCTCCTATTTTCAGGAAAGTCCCCACCATTTCTTCGGTAATTGTTAAAAACTTTCTTGTATTTTGAAAAGAATTTCTTCTCATTTTTATCAAGGTCTTCTGATGTAACTTCCACAAGTTTGAATAGTTTGTAAATGCGATCCTTTTTCACATTCTAATCGGAAAACTTTCATCAAAGTATAGTCTATCAGAATCCTTAACCTTGTATAGTACAACGTTTGGATCATCACTTAGGCTATCCTCTGAGAGAGTACCATCTTCTTTTCAGATTGTGAGTTTAAATTTGAACTATTTAAACTTGATTCTGCACTTTCAAATTTATTCATCATCAGAATCACTTCTCAAAACCTTTTCAACCACGTTATTAACAAGTGCTTCACTGTCATCATTAGATTTTGTGTAGGTTATATCAATGTTCTTAGGCAGCTCATTTTCCATTTCAGTTTTAAGTTTTAAATTGAGCGCCTTTTCCATTCCTTCTACTTTACTTCGACAGTAGCTTTCACACAACGGAGGTGGAACATTTCTATAATCTGCACTTTTCTTACCTTTTGTCTTTTTATCATCTTCTTCCGACACAATGGTTGGAAGAATATGATCGATGACGTAAGCATTCGTTGTATAACTAGCAACAACTGATTTACTCTTTACTTTTAATTTTTATCTCTTGTAGTTCATGTTTAAGCTCAGCAATTGTGTTAATGTAAATGTTAATAGCATTTTGTTTATCCATCAATGTTGCTTTTAACATTCTGATCATTTCATTTTGTTCCAAATTTGCCTGCTCAACCATGCTGTAAGTTCCATTCATTTTATCATATGCTTCTCTCATTGTTCTGTAATCATATCTAAAATGTTCATTGTGTTTTTTAACCTTTTGGTCTAATTCGTGCAAGTAGGCTTAATCACTTCGGACAAAAATGTTTCCCAAAACTTGGTTTTTTTTGTAAATTTCGACATGAATTCGGTTGATTTTAGGTCTGAAACTCTCAGGGGTTTATCATTAGGTGATTTAACATGACATGTTCAAAATTTAGCCCATTTTGACTGTGGATTCATTAAAAAGGTGAAAAATAAGAAGAAATTAGTAGAAATAGAAGATGTCTCGTGTAGATATCAACAAATCAGGCATCCATAGCTCTGATACCACTTGAAGGATCAATCCGTTCCTTAGTTACATTACCTAATTTGTTATCTAGTCCATGCAAGCGGAAATTATATGTAATAGTGACAAATACACGAGATTAGCAGATTAAATGTCAGTTTATTAAGTCCAAATCAAGTACATTGAGTTTCCAAACTAATAGAGCTTCACCGTACAGTTTGCAAAAGTGTTACAAATGAAAGACCCAAGACGGCTATTTATAGGCCAACCAGTTCACACCAAAAGGACCTTGTCCTAGTTCGTACGAAGTGCTACTTCGTACGAACTAGTCCATTGCACAACCACTTCGTGCAAACTAGGTCATCAGTATACATAAAAACTTAATTCTAACATTTTAAACCCTAAAACATACAGACTCAATATTATACGATGATGAAGGCAATAGACATATGCATCAACAATGTTTTTATTGCCCTAGGCTGCCAGCTGTTGGCAGTTTTAATCTACACGCTCCATTTGTCCCTTTTTATTAGGGATTTGAATTTTGAAATGTTGTAACTCCTTTATAACCGCTCGTCTCCCTCCATTGTGATTACTTTTTCTTTGGTTGGCTCCTCTCTTTTATCCTTTGGTTTTACCAGTGGAGTTTTCCGCCTCTGTCCTCTTTATAACTTGGTAAGTTGTTTCTCGTTTTTTTAGTTTATGATGGCGTCAAATAAAAATGATATGCTCGTCCAGTTTTCGAAACTCACACAACCTGAGGTTGATCAATTCTGCCTAGATCATGGTATTGATCATTCCCTTGGGGCTGTTGGTCCAGAATATCGAGCCATTGATTAGTGCCCTAAAGTGTCTTTAGTGTTTTATGCTCGTATACTTGATCAAACGAATTTGCGTTACCCTTTTACTAATTTCTTTTTAGAGGTTTTGAAATATTTTCGTCTTTCTCTTGGTCAACTGACTTCGGTTGGGGTTGCCCGTATAATGTATTTTGAAATTGTTTGTCGTGCTTGTGTTATGAACCATCACGGTTCGTCGGCTTTTTCGTCTTGACCTGAAATGGGGATTGGTTTACCATTGAGAAAACTCAATGTGAGGCTACCCTTATCTCTACCACTGTTGGTCATACCTATGCATGAAAAAACCATTTATTATTTCATTTCTAATCGGTTGCTTCCATTTACGGTCACACCTCATAAGTTTGCTAAGGGGTTAAATGAGAAAGAGCCAGAGGCTGGTGATCTTGAGCAAGCGTTACTCCTCAAACTTTGTGTTTCTCGTGCGAAGCTAAGGGCTTATCCTAAGGAGCTCTTGTGGTTTTGGGTATTAGTCAGGACTGGGTTGATTCAGATTTTGAACCGATCTTTTTTGTTGACCGGGAGAGTATGTCCTTTTAAGCTTCCTATGTCTTAATGCTTTGTTTAATAGTGCTCATTGTTTTTGCTTTTATCTTTGTTGTAGAAATAGTGCTTTGGACTATATTAAGTTGGATGATCCGTCAGGTGTGCAAATTTAACAAAGGGAAGTTCCTGTGGGTTGTCCTTCTATTGTTCGTCGTACTAAGCATGTCCGAATTGCTGGAGATCTTGAAAGTGTTCCTCTTCAGCCAATCATTGACGGTTCCTCTATCAAGAAGCTAACAACCCCTGTTAGAAGGTCTACTAGAGGAGCTTCCTCTGTCAGTGATGCTTCCCAGTCTTCTGATCTATTTCTATTGATATGGTGATGAGGATGATGCTAATGTCGCTCCCTCTGTTACTTGGATAAAGTTGGTTAAGAAAGAGGTTGTACAGGAAGCTTCTAGTGGAGCAGGGGGTGCTTCGGGTTGGTGATGTCTGATGTGTTAAAGAAGTTGAAAAGCTAACCCAACAGTTGGAAAGGGATGCTAGTGATGCAAGACCATCCAAGGTCGTTTCCAAGAAGTAGGCTAGAATGGGGTCTTATAAACTTGCTTCCTCAGGGGAGAGTGTTGTTGGTCAGGGCGGTGAGGTTGCAAAGCCAAAGGTTGTCGTTGACAAGCTAAGTGAGGTTAACAAGGTTGAGAAAAAGAAGGAGAAGGCAGTTGTTGAGAAGGAGAGGAGAAGGTTATTATTGACAAGGGGAAGGGGATTGTTGAGGCTGAGTCTCAGATATTTGTGCCTAAGTGGCAAGTTCATTCTACTGACCTACTAAGAGTGGCATTGTTTGTCATGATATGTTGATGAATGATGTATTGTAAAATACATTGATTTATCATGTATAGTTTGTGCATATTTCGTATTCATTTGTTTCGTTTTCTTAGGAGATTATTTCTTGAGGTTTTCTTGTACAGGTCCCAAATGCTGAAA
This sequence comes from Scalesia atractyloides, assembly GCA_947069175.1. NCBI lineage: Eukaryota > Viridiplantae > Streptophyta > Magnoliopsida > Asterales > Asteraceae > Scalesia > Scalesia atractyloides. The sequence continues at coordinate 92,592,868 of CAMTDV010000014.1, forward strand.
AGTAAAGAAAATGTTCAAAATCAGCTGGAAAAGAGTTAACAGCAAGGTTTGGGTCGAGTCGTAGCTGAACAGGAACACAAAACGAGACATTTGGAGAAAACATGCCCGTCGCGCTACACGTAGACATAAGAAGGGCACCGTGGCATGACGTCTAGCTATTAAAATATAATTTTCGGATGCTAAAGCGCCGTGTCACGCGTAGCTAGGATGTTATACCCCTCGCGTAATGCGACGGGGTGGTTGATCACGACAGAGTTGGTATTCAAGTTGGATTGCTGCTGAATTGATATAAAAACATCATAAATTCATAATTCAAACCTAGTTACAAATTAGCAGCAACTTGGGCAAACGTTTGGAGCAATTTGGAGTGTTTTCGAGTTCTTGAAGCAATCAGTTGAAGATTTGAAGCATAGGAAAGCATCCGGGTCGTGTTTAACCATTTGGGTTTCGTATTTTCTTTGTTTCTTGTTTCTGAACCATGTTTCTTGTTCTTAAAGATACTTGTTTATTTTTTTCAATGTCTATGATTGGCTTGATGTACTTACTACCTAGATTGGATGATTGGTTTGTCAAGTTTTGATTTTTATTATGGATTACTAGTTATTTGTGGATTATTTGCGAAAGTTGTCGACTCGGTTATTGTTTTGATGCATATGCATGCTTAAAAGTGTTTGAATATTGCTTATTGCTTCGTATGAGTCTTGATGAATGTCTTTCACGAAATACGTTCATGGTAGATTATGATTTTATATTATAATCTATAAGCTTAATTGGCCAATACACCTTAGAAGCGGTAATCGGTAATTAAACAAGTTCGAGTGTTCTACTAACTTCAATAGATGTGAGGTGCGAGGTTATTGTTAGGTCTAAGTCATTAAATTGCTAGGAAGGAGCTTCGTGAGGAGTCTGAACTAGTTGCCTTTTTTACCGTTGTCTAACAAGTCTAATCAAGAACCCGAGTCTATCCTAGGTTTATAGCCTGTGAGGAAGAAAATCGAATTAGGGTACTTTCGTAAACCACTTAGATAGCCTGTGAGGGGGTCTAGACCAACCGGTTTAAGTAACAGCCATTAGAGTGCCATAAGTGTCTTCCTGAGAAGGGTCGGGGGTCTTGTTCGTATTTCGACAGGTTTAGTATTAGAAGATCCAGGTTCCATTATAACCAATATCATTACCAATGCAAACCAGGATTCCAGTCTAGGTAGTTGTTTCCGCCAAAAACTTGATGTGTAAAAGTAGTTTATTAAAAATAGCTAAAATTAACCTAAATCTAGATTCAAAGTAATACTCTAGACTCTCTAAGACTCGACTAACTACTAACCGACAAGTGAACCGATCGACTCTAGTAAAGCTAAGTAAGTCCGGATATCGAACCGACGAGACTCTATTAACTACGCTAATGACTCTATCTAGACTGGCACTGACACGGACATGACTAATTGATTTATTGTTTGGGGAGGGGGTTTCTAAATATCCTAAGAATTTCAAATTAATTAAAACTAATTAGCTAAATTAATTAGGCACGAACTAAACTCGGGTTTTACACCGGCCTCATTGCCGGGGAGTCTTTGGCAATTGCGTTGATTACTTTGTTTGAACTTAATTGACATCATATACGTGCTATTTGTTTGTTTGAGTCATAGGAGTCTAAATAGTTATAGTTTCTTTTATATTTTTGTCGAGTCATTCTTTAGAATCTTCTTACTTGTTCATTATCGGTCTTTGCAGTGGATGCCCCATACACGTTCTTAAGGACCGCCAATGGACAAGTCTTCCTTCTCCTCTTCTACACCAAAGGTTAGTACATCTTCTTCTTCATCTTCCGCCTTTTCTGACTCTACCCTTCCATCTAAACCACCGAACTTTGACTTCAAACCGAAGTCGTCACCCCACAATTCCCCCCACTTTCCCTTCCTCCGAGTTCAGCACCGTTATCCAAATGGCCAACAATCAAACCGTCCACCAACAAGCAACCACCAGTTTCACTGGTGCGAACTCATCCATCACCCTTCCCACCATCGACAATGACAAGTCTTGGCAAATCCCTACGTCGAGGATTGAGGTCTTGTCATACCCCTACGTCGAAGCTTTGTCTCAAATGGTGGATTGCTCCGTTGCCGAGCTCGGAGCCCTGGAGTCTAAAGGCCTTAACAAAAAGTTGTGTGAGCAGTTGCTTGTTGTTACTTCTATGAAGCAAGCTTTATTTGAGGTTTTGATGAATAGGGTGGGGATGCTAGTCCTTCTTTGAAGAGGTTGAAAGTTGTTGAGGAGCTAGAACAAGCGTCCTCTATGTCTATCCCTATCCCTACCAATGCTCCTCCACTATCTTTTGTGAGAGGTGAGCCAGTTCTCACTGTTACTGAAGATAAAGGCCTTGAAGATTTAGATGGCTTATACGATGACCTTCCCCAAACCAGGGTGTTTTCCGATGTTTTTCAATGTTTTCCGATGAGGGTGTTGATGGCTCTGGCTCTTTTTAACTATCTTTTTATTTCATGTCTTTTGTGGTTGTACTAGATATTTTAAACCTTCCCTGAAGGTGTTGTGGTTGTTTGTGTCCCTTGGGGGCTTCTTGTTTTGTATGAACCTTGTCCTTAATGTAATGGGGGCTACCCCTTTGTGGGTAGCTAGCTTCCTTTTATGTTTTTATACTTGCGCGTATTTCTTATGTTGCCATATATGCATTTCATGCGATGTGTTTGGAAGTTATCTTTTATTTCTTCCTTGTTTGTGATTTCTATTTTTCTATGAGACTTATGTTTGGCACTTGATGTAGGGAAGCTATGTTTTAACTTCCTTATGCATTATATGACTTGTGTTTTTTTTTCAATGTCTTTATCTAATTGAAGCTAGTACTGCAATCACTTGGCACTAATTTTTTAGGAAAGAACCGATGAAATTTGTTTGTTGTCCTATCTCTTTTCTAGTCCACATTTATCTTTACTTATGTGGTATATTGTAAATAGGATAGTGCTTTTAAGCTTCCGGCATATGAAGCGAAGTTGGTGCGAGGTGTTTACCCTCTTTCATGAAGTTAGTTTATTTTTCTAGTCTTTTACTTATGGAGTTGTATTGTGTCAGGAACTCACCGTTTATAAAAGAAGGTATAGCACCTTTTTTCTATTGAGCGATATGGCCTAGGAGCTCATCCCTTTTTTATAGGTAGATATAGCGTCAGATGCAATGGAGTTTTGTTTGGAGGAGCTCACCCTTAGGATAGGACAATAATATGTTTGTAACAAAAGGTGCTATCTTTGTTTCCATTAAACTTATATAGCCAAGTACAAGTTTGTTTCAACATTGCATTAGTCGTCTGGATTATGATTTTTTTCAATTGTTTCCCATTCCAATGTCTCAAAACCTTCCTGCCGTCAGTCGTTTCATGTTTGTAAGAATCTCCCTGGTTTGCTTCATTGATGATGTATGGGCCTTCCCATTTTGAACCCATCTTTCCTAGATCTTCTTGTCTACTGGCTTCATTGTTTCGTAGCACCAAGTCGCCAAGTTTGAAAGCTTCTTTTTTTACTCTAGTGTTGTAGTAGGCTTCTATTTTTTGTTTGTACCTGTCACACCCCGACCCGCAGCGGATATGGTGATAGGGGCATGATTGGGTTTTCATCAAAGCTCATAACATTTACTATAAAGTTTCATATTTATTATTTCTCTTTAAAGAAGAAGTTACAATAAACATACAAATACATCATGCTCAATTACATCTTCATTCAAATTACAAACTAGAGTACAATTACAAAGGAAAACAAAACTAAACATTTATTCCAGGGAGTTTAACTTGTTTATTCTTCTAGGCCATCCTATGTGTTTCTTTTCTCAACCGGATCACCTGTATCATGTGTAAAAATAGGGTTTTTGGGTCAACATAAGTTGGCGAGTGAATCTTATTTAAATATTTGAAAGGATGAGTTATGTTGGTTATTTGAATAAAATTGTGCATAACCAAATATGAATAAACGTAAATGTAAATTTAATCACAAAACACATAATATCAATAAATGCACAAGCACACACACCAAACGAATGAACAATGAGATCAAGGCTCAATCAAACGGAGCCGATCGAATGAAGCACGCGATGTACAACTCGTCTCCCACGAGGAACTGATGGGCCTAATGAATGTTTTGCACGCAACTTGACAAAATGTAAACACGTATCACAACAAACAATATTTACATCATAAGTTTAGGTCATATAATGGTAACGGCACAAGTTTGAATAAATGAAATATTTAGAGCGACACATGATACACCCCAAAACATGAATAAAAGGGGAATTTGTAGGAATTCACTCACCTTAGGTTGCGTATACGTTTCTTGGAATTCGCACGAGTAAAGTTGATAGATCAAACGAATACGTTTAACCTAGAAGATAATACAAGATCTTGTTATGATTTAAGGATGGTATCGTATTGTTTATAGTTTAGCGAGTTTATTAAATAGGAGGTGCTTTGAATAATGGCGGTGACGTCTAAAGATATTAATTGGTGATGATGCGATTTAATTGTTTTAATACCAATATTTAGGTCAAAAATAGAATAAAAAATAAAAAATAAAAAAAATCCTTGGATGTTAATAATTACTTGATTTATATAAATAATGAGTGATAATAATAATAATTATAATAGTGTTATCGATTTTACAAATTACCACAATATACAGTTTAATAGAAATCTAAAAAAATTAATAATACTAGATTAATATAAATAAACTGTCAAAAATAGGGAAATACTGGTTAGGCCCAGGTTAAATAGCCTGGCCCAAGTCTTTCTCGGCCCAATCTAAAAATAAAATGAAAAAAAAATTAGGCCCAAACCGGGCCGGCCCAAGCATGGCCTGTAACTGCAACCGGTAACAACAGTGAGAAAAATCGGTCTAAACAAGACTCGAACTCGAGTCTATGCGTCAACAGCGAACACTCAGCACCACTGGGCTACAGCCTAGTTGGTGTTGATTTTTGTTTTGAAAAAAACTGTATCTAATCATTCAGGTTGTCATCTTCTTCATATGTATGAACTAACTCACTGTTAATTTTAAATTCAAATTGTTTTTGTTATTAGCACACTGATTAGGTTAGGAATGATTGCGTAACATCAAGTAATTAGCGAAAGCAAAGAAGGGGACAAAGATTTATACCGAACCGAGGTGGTGTGGTTGTCAACTCCGGCGAACTCCTTCTTCTCCGGCGAGTCTTGATGTTTCCAGTGATGGTCTTCGAGACCGAGGGTGAGGTTGTGAGGTATGAAGATTGTGTGTGAACGAGTCATCGGAATCGAGTTGTGGTGAGGTGGTTGCTGAGGTTGTTTGCGGCGTGCGTCTAGCGGCAGACAGAGCTCCGGCAACAGACTAAGTTGTTTGATCAGTGTGTAGGACGGGTTTTCGAGAGATGAATGAGCGAATTTGGACTAACTCCAGCGACGTATTTAAAGGCTTTCGAGGGCTGGGACTTCGGTTCGTGAGATCCAAATGTTTCGTTGATTGATCTTCGAGATTTTGACTGGTAAATTTGGTCGCTGATTACCAGGTAATAGCGAAAGGATTGATTGATTATCAATTTTCCATAACAGCGGTGATTGTCGTTACTGGTTTGTTTGAATGTTGCAGATGATCCGCATGAATTACTATATATATTAGTTGATTTCAAAGATAACCAATAACTGTGTGTGGCCTAGCGGTGTTTGATGTGTGTGCATAAGTGGGTGTCCCGGGTTCAATCCCCGTGGTCTGCACCTTTTGTTATTTTTATATATTTTTTTCATTTATAAGTTCTGAGAATTACAAATTAGTCCCTGTAGTTTATGTTTATCAAAATCACAAACCTTTAGTCCTTTAACTAGTTTACTTGGTAGATTAACTAGGTTGGTTTATATGCTTGGTTATCTAAACTAAGCTAACCAAGTTAGCTTTTTATTTATTTAAACAAATTAATAAAAATTTAATAGATGATTATTATTTAATTAACTAAATAGTAAATGAGTAAATAATTTAAGTGAATAAATGTTTTAATAAATGTATTAGCTAAATAAATGGATAATAATTTTTTTTATATAAAATAGATAAATAACTAAAATAATTAAACGCGAAAATACGGAGCGTTACAGTACCTTGCTTCTAGTATCAAGGTTGCTTCCCTCGCTTCTTCCAGTAGGTCTAGGTTTAGAAGTATCTCTAAATCGTTAGAGGTGTAGTCTTTTTTAGCATTCCTTACCGTTTTAACTCCAATTTTCGCTTGATCACATCCTCTAAGCCATATACAAGGTTGTATGGGGTTTTATGGTAGCTTGTCTTTTCTAACGTGCGTATGGCCAATAGTACGCTGGGGAGCTCCTCGACCCGTTATTTGCCATATCTTCCAGTCGGGTTTTTAACCCCTCTACTATGCCGCGATTCATTCTCTCCACTTGCTCGTTTGACTTGGGTAACAAACGAAACTGAATACTTGTTTAATTTGGAGTTCGTGGCACCAAGTGCTAAATGGTTTTTCTGCGAATTGTCTCCCACTGTCGATTACGATCACTCCTGGTAGCCCAAATCTCCACACTATCTGCTCCCAAACAAAATTGATAACATTTTTTCCCGTGATTCTTGTTAAATCATCTACCGCCACCAATAGGAACTTGACCTGCCAGATGCCATGGGGAAGGGACCTACTATGTCCATTCCCCATTTGTAAACGGCCAGGCAGCTATGATGGAAACAAGGTCATCTTTGGGCTTGTTTTAATGGGAGCGTGTACCTGGCATGCCTCACACCTGTGTATGATGTCGGTTGTATCTCTGTGCATCGTGGGCCAGTATTAGCCCATGTTCATTAGCTTTTCCATGATCTTTCTGACTCCCGCATGTGATCCGTATATGCCTTCATGTACTTCTTTGACCAAATAGTCATCCATGTATCTTCTATTTCTACAACCATGTCTTGGATTTTAGCTTGTTCGATGGACCTTGCTTTTAGTACTTCGAAAAGCACCTTCTTTGTGAGGTGTGCAGAAGTTAAGGAAGCTAACTTGCTCAGGGCGTCAGTTTGCTTGTTCTTTGTTCTTGACACTTGGCTCAGTGAACAAGACTCGAAGCTATCCATGAATTCTTTCACTATTTCTTTGTATTTTATCATTAATGGCTCTTTTGCTAACTACTCACCCACTACTTGTCCAGCTACCAATCTTGAATCCATGAAGGCATTGAGCTCTTTTACTTTCAACGTTTTGGCTAACCGTAGACCAGCCAACAATGATTCATCTTCAGCATCATTATTTGTGCAAGGAAAGTCAAGACAAAGTGCATAAGTATATTTGGTTTTGTGAGGGTCTATGATGATGAGGCCTGCCTCAAAATCTTCTATACTAGAAGCTCCATCTGGGAACAACGTCCATTTCCCTGGTATTATCGTTTGGCACCCTTATTCTTCTTCTATCTCGTTTACTTCTTGGTTGTTGGCATTTCAACCAAGAAACTAGCTAGCACCTGCCCTTTGTATGCCTTCCTTGGTACATATTCAATTTTGTGCTCCTCCAATCCCACATTCCATTTGGGCAACCTTCCCGAATCTTTGGGCTTTTCTAGGATGGTTCTCAGTGGCTGATCGGTGACGACTTGGATATGGTGAGCTTTGAAGTACCTCCCTAGCTTTTTTGTGGTGTGTCCTAATGCTGATACCAACTTCTCAATCGGGGAATAGTTAATTTTAGCTGCCTTTAGTGCTTTGCTCACAAAGTAAACAGGGATTTGTTCCCTTCCTCTTTCTACCACAAGTAAGGAGGTGATGGCTTCTTGACCTCCAACAAGTATTTTAGGATCTGTTAGTATATGTAACCATGAGTACAGGGCTCATGGCCTGTAAAGTAAATGAGATGTTTGTAGTCTTTGAACCTGTTGACAGGTAGACTGTGATTGTTTCTTCCTTCTTAGGTACTGCCATGATAAGCAGGGAAGTTATAAGCTCTTTGAGTGCTTTGAAGGCAGCTTCTGCGTCGTCCGTCCATTTGAAGTTTTTATCAATACAATCTTTCAGCTTTCTGAAGAATGGCAACGATCTTTCTTCCGACTTGGGGAGGAAACGTTTAAGAGCTGCTATTTTTCCATTCAGGTTCTCGACTTCTTTCTTGGTCTATGTGGACTTCATTCTATGATAGCTCGGACCTTGTCCGGATAAGCCTTAATGCTTTGCTTCCCCACAATGTGACCAAGGATCTTCCCTTCTTCAAACCTAAAAGAGCACTTGTTTGGGTTTACCTTCTGTTGATTGCTTTGAGATTTGCAAATGTTTCTTTAATATCTTGAAGCTTGTCTTGTTCTCTGTGACTCTTGATTACAAGGTCTTCAACGTATGCTTCCATGTTTCTTCCTATTTTCTTGGAGAAGGCTTTGTCTACAAGCTGTTGGTATGTTGCTCCTGCATATTTCAACCCAAAAGGCATCTTTTCAACCCAAAAGGATACCTTTGTCGGTGTGGAAAGCTGTTTTTTCCTCGTCTTTTTTTTCCATTATGATTTGGTGATACCCCTTGTAAGCATTGAGGAACCATTTGAAGTCAAAACCTGTAAGTGAGTCGACTTTCTAATCAATTTGAGGTAAGTGGTAGCAATCTTTAGGACATGCTTTGTTAACATCTTTAAAGTCAACACACATTCTCTAGGAAGCATCAGGCTTCTTTACCATAACAGGGTTTGATAACCAAGAGTGGTATGCACCTCCCTCAATATGCCAGCTTCTACAAGCTTTTCCACCTCCTGACAAGCAGCCATGCTACGTTCAGGGGCCAATTTTCATTTCTTTTGTGTAACAGGCTTGTATCTAGGAGCTATGTTTAGTGAATGTTCAACTATATTTCTTGGTAATCCAACCATTTCCTCAAGCACCAAGCAACTAAGTCAGTGTTCCCTCGGAGGATGTCTTTTAGCCTATGCTTGGTTCCTTCTAGGAGTTGGTTGTTGATTTTTATCTTCTGCTCTGGATAGGAGTCGTTGATGCTTACTTCTTCTGCTGGATTCTTTCTTTTATTGCTACTTTCCCCTTCCTCTATTTCCATGGATGCGACTAAAGGCCTCCGGTGTAGGTGCTAACGAAACAATACCCTTCTCTGTTGGAAACTTCATCATTCCGTGTGCTAGGGATATTACAACGTGAAATGCTGTGATTCCTGCCTATCCTATCAACATGTTGTAGTTTAAAGGGGAGATTATAACTATGAACGTAAGCTCCATCGTTCTTGACAAGTCACTATCCCGGAAGCATACGTTAAGTGTCAGCTTCCTAGCGGTTGTACCCTTTCCTAGGCGACGCTTCTTAGGGACATGTCGGTGGCTTGTAAGCGTGCTTTCATTTCATTAGTGAGTTATTAAAGCATCTTTCATACATGACATTGGATGTTCCCCGGGCCATATACACTCTGTCAGTTAGGAAACCTTCTAGCTCAGCTTCCACGATAATAGGAAGTTCGAGCTTGTTGTTTGGATCTGTTAGGGGAAGCAGATGAACTGCTGGTTCCATGGTGTGGCTCTCCTCCTTTCCCCTTCTTGCTTTATCTTCTATCCACACCATGTTTATACTGACCTCGTTCTTCCCTTCTTGCTTATCTTGAAGTCCATATACACTTTGTCATTGATGGACGTTATGCTTCTGGTGGGAAGCCCACAGAACGATAACCAAGCTGGTCCAATGAGAGTTTGTATAAACAATGGCAACACTCAGCATTTATTCCAACGTTCGATTATAGCAGCTCGTATGTTTTAACATTTGATGGCATCTTTATCTTGGTCTAGAAGACGTAGTTTGCTATCTCCTCTGAGAAGCATGATAACGAGCTTGGTTTGTAAGGCATGGAATGGCATGTCAAGGTTTACCCCTACTCCATTTGTGCTGGTGCCTTCTTGGGCATTTGCCGGGACCTGAGTTTCTGGCCCAACCTGAGAGTATAATGAGAGAACTTACTTGGAGCTGACAAGACTCCCCTTTTAATGACAGAGTGTTTTGCACAATGGAGCTTGTGCCAGCTCATACCTTCCCGACTTAGTAAAGCTTATCCATGTTTGATGTTGATTTTAGGGTTAGCCTTGCCTCTTAGGTAATTACAGGTTTGCGTGTCTCGAGGTCATATTTATGTGCTTTAGGGAGAAGTCCCATCACTTTTGACATGTTGAGTTCAAGTTCCAACGTGTACAGTAACTTTAGCTTCGGGTCACCAGCTACTTGGTGTGTCCGGATCCCTGTTGAGACCTTCTAGCTTCCGACTTCCAGCTTCTTGTTTCCAGTTTATGTCTTTTCTCCTTTATTACTTGTTGCAATTGTTATTGATCTTAGCTTTGTTGAGTGGGGTTTCCAGGTACCCACGTCATCAAGCGTAGGAAGCATTGTGGGTCTTTGATCACACAAATATAGTGGTGAAGATTGATTTGAAAGTTAGGGTAAACTAGAGAATTTGTCTTTTTCAACCTATATACATAATCACATAAATTTATATACATAATCATGTAACCATTATGTCACTAAATTAAACCTTAATTTTTTTAAGTATAACAATGCTATACTAATGTTAAAGTGAATAATTACTTGTTTTTATGGTATAACCATGCTAAAGTGAAAAATTACTTGTTTTTATGGTAAAAGTTATAAATGTTTTATTAATTTAAAAAATTATATTGGAACTAGATAGAAAAAAACTATAAAGCTTAAAATTATGGCTTTTTATTTATATAATTCTTTTTCTTACTAATTATACAACTTTTTACGTATATCTTGACCATTGGTTTGTCTTAATCAAGGTTCTAAATTGATTTCATTACTTTGCAAAATAATAATAATTATTTGAACCCTAATGTTTAAAATGAAAAAAGAAATGACCCACTGGTCACATCAATTTTATGGTCTTTATTGACCGGTAGACAACAATTTTATTTCTTTTGCTGGCTATTTAGCCCTTGTTTTACACGTGTCTTTTTATTGGGTTTTTTACCTACTTTATCATGAATTTTTTGTACAGCCTAAGTCTAGTTGTGTTATGCGTTCGCGTCGTCTAAATACGTTTCTCTAGGTCTATTTTGTCAAGGACTAAATAAACATGTATATTTCGTTAACTTTTAATGTCAACTTTTCTATTCTTATAATTTGTCCATTCTTTCTACTAACATTTTAATTTTCAGTATCTTTATTTTTACTTTTGGGTTTTTAAATTAAAGAAAAAACCCCAAAATTTATTCTTTTTAATTATATACTAGAGGGACTCCTACGTGATGGGAATTCAATTCGTAACGGTTCCGTATGTTATAGAACAGGTACTTGCTACAACAATCGAAAGAGTGAAGATAAAATAAAGAATAAAGTCGTGATATGTCCAAAAAGATTTAGACACATGTTGTAAAAACAATGGAAATGAATATTAGTATTGATGTTGTTCAGTTGAAATCAGTTTAGTTCGTTACGACACTAGGTTAAAAATAATAAACTACTATTCACTGTCGGCTTCGATTCGGTTTGTTACAACATTCTCACGGTAACCCTATTCAATAAAACTTATGTTGTAATGCTGTAAAACAATTAGCATACTTAATATTATAAGAAAAAAATCAAATTAAATGACGAATAATATATAATATCTAAAAAAACTATAATCACTATCATCACTGCTCTAAAATTATATATACTAGGTTGTTTTCCCATGCGTTGCAGCGTTACGTTGTTGCAGGCATTCGATTGGTATCGTTTAGGTTTGTTATAGTAGTAGTATTAAGATACATGCACTCGTATAGAAATCAACACATGTTTAACATCAATTGAAAACGGAAAATCGAGCACTGGTACCGACAACGATGTTGTCCAAATGGTATTGACCAGTTTAGATCGTTGTGATATTGGTAATGATATTCGTTTATCATCGCAGACATAGTTGTATAAATGAAATGAAACTTGTAGGATCCGGAACGACGTTTTAGACGGAAGTTTGGATAGAATTAAGATTAATTCAGTAGAAATTTATTAAAAATAAGCAAAATAGAAGATTTATTTCATACCGAAAAAACATACATCATTTTACAAGCTGGAGAGAAATATGAGGTCTCTCCAGCCTTTCCTCAAAACTTTAGTCGTATCTTCAAAACCACAAGTAAATTAATAAATGGATGCAACTGCTCCTGCTATAAAATTCAATGGATTTACACGTGGCAATTCATGTATTCTTCTCATCTATGTGTAGTGGTGGACAAAAGATTGAGCGATTAGAGGGTTTAACGACGTTTCTAAGAAGTATGATCGGGAGTTTTGCCTAACCATCGCAGTAGGACCGCCACTCGCTATGTGTTTTTTTTTCGTGTATACATATATATATGAGCATGTTTATTATAGAGTAAATATTATGTTAAGAACCGTAAAAATCTTATTAGAAGGTGTTCGTAGTGGCTTCAATAAAAAGAACAAATTTGAAAAAAAGAGAGAGAAACTCTCTCCACTCTATAGTTTTATCTACTTTCCTGAATATTCTTTTTAAGTTATGTCTAATTTAACAACTTTTCTTAATGTTTTTAAGTAATGTATAAATAAACATATATACACATGATAACAAACCAATTTTTATACATGTATAAAATATATCATGTATATATGTACATGTATTTAGACAAACCACATTTTGATATTTACATACTAACCCATTTTTATCCAATTTTTTATTATAATTACCATTAGGGTTAAATCATTTATTTATTATAAATACCATAAGGGTATTTAGTTCATAAAGACATAAAGGCAATTACAGATTAATGGCAGGTAGGCGGGCAACAAGCTGCGCCACTACCCCCTTCTGAATAACAAACTATACATGCTAAACACATAATTTGCCCCTTAACGTGCGCGATGTTACTATTCACCCCTGCTGAACCCGCTTGAGGAAGCGCACGGCATCAGGGGCGAGAGCACCAAAGGTATCGAAAGCGAACGGACGGAATTACCATAAGGGTTAAATCAATTATGACAGTTGTTAACATATTATTGATTTTAATTTAGGGTCCGTATCAGGGGCGGAATCCGAGCGAGGGTCTGCTCATGCTCAGATTGAATTACAACCGATCCGATCATATCAAATTTGCAAAACCGAGCACAAACTTGATGCTCGTGCTCAGATTGAATTTGAATCTAGCTGTTAGGATCTAAGTTTAATCACTTGTAGTTTTCATTTCTAAAGATGGAAAATGGATTAAATTATAAAGATATGCAGCGGAATTAATGGAAAACTTTTACTACAAGCAATCGGTCGTTTGTTTTCATCACCATCATGCTTTCAAGTTGATAAACTTTAGCATGTGATTCGCAAACTCCCCCTTAGCCAATTACAATCGTTTGATAGTAAGAAATGAAGAAGATAAAGTGCGAATTGACCTTTTTTAGGAAGACGAAGTTAAGTGTTACAACATTCACCTATTTATACTAACTATCTAACCACTGAGCATCTTTTGTGACGTCATGGTTGAAGTGACAGCTAACAAAATTGTAACTAACTAAAACACTGCTATACTAATACTATCAGTGCATAGCACTGTTACATTGAATTAAGTAAAACTAGTCTAAGCACTGATCTCTATCCTCTGATCTTGTTTCTTCTAGCAGACCTTTGCTTCTTAATTCAATCAGACGATAGGAACAGTTGTATAAGGAAAGCAGTGTAAAGGTCGATCAGAGTTTGTAACCTCTGATAGTTGAACCAAAGCTCGGATAGTGTATTTGGCTTTGATATCATCTGTTCCTTTGTTAGGGTTCAATCCCAACAATCTCCCCCTGGAACAGATGATGCCCAAAACACTTGATTATTCTTGGTTTTTTTCCTCAACAGAAGTTCACTGATTTGGCCTTTAAACTGTAATTCAAAATTCAGAAAAACTTCATCATCATCATCATCCTTTTCGAGTGTCAGATCCAAAAGATCTTGAAGGTCTTCTGCATTTAGCTCATATGCAGCCTCCATGATAATCTTGACAACATCACCATTAGACTTGAGCAGTGTCAATTCGTGGGAGCCTTTTTCGACTTTCCACTTTAGAATTTTTGGGTCTTCTGGCTTTCTAGGATGACTTTTATTGGTTGAGGTTTGAAGAGCTTTTTGTTGAACTATCTTTGTCAATCCTGCTCTGAGCTTTTCGCTAGCTTCATCTGTGTGATAGTCAACCATGTTTTTAATTCCCTCTTTGATGTGTTCAAACACTATCTTGTCTTCTTCATCTATCTTTTCTTGCCTTTTTAATTGATTGAAAGCAAGGATGGAGGGGACAGATGATGAGATAGACTTTTTAGAATGTTGTGCTTTATGAACATCATCTGATGGAGGGTAAACGGTTTAGGAGGCATGTTTGGCTCTTACTTCCTCCTCTCTTCTAACATCTTATAAGTATCAATCACCTTGACTTCTCCCCACCTTATCACTTGGTTCCTTGAACCATAGTGATTCTGTATCAATTCTTTTATCCTTTTAAGCTTCAAGACTCTTTCAGGCATGTCTTTCTTATGTTTTTCCCAGTTAGGAGGAGTTGGCTTCTTGTGAGGATCTTTTAACATTTCTTGCATTCTTTTAATTTATTCTCTCAGCTCATCTATACTTCAATCCTTGAACTGTGCTTTTGTTGCCTTATATTGCTTGTTCTTCATGATATGTTCAATGAGTTCATTTTTAAGATATTGATCTTCCGTTTCTGACAGCTTATTACTCAGTTTTGACAAAATCTTGCAATACCCTGGCTTTGCTTAGCTGAAAAGACATGTTGGTCTGTATCTCTCTATCACTTTTACCAGCTGAGTCTCTTTTTGCTATAACCTCTGCTTGTTTCAATTTGAGTTCCAGATAATCATCAACATTTGCAGGTCTTGGGTAGCCATCAAGAGATAATATAGTTCTTTTGTTAGGGTCTTCCTCAGAATAGAAGCTTAGAATTTCTTCCCTGACTGCTGGTAAATCAAGAGGATATTTCTTTGCTGCAGGTATAACTGTAAGGGAATCAGTGGTTTGAGTTGTAGATGGTGGAAGCATTGATGTGGAGGTCAGTGGTTGTGATGATAAAGGAGTAGGAGCAGGAAAGATCTCTTCTTCATTCACAACCTTTGTAGTCCTTCTCCTCTTAAATTTGACCACAGGTGATGATGGATGCGTTGGTATTCTGGTTGGTGTTGGTAGAGGTTGGGTGGATGTATTAAATATAACCATTGCAGTGGATGAGATTGCATCTGCTGCAACCTCTGCTGTATCAACAGATGTTGACACAACAGTTGTTTTAACATCTGCTTTGGTGGAAATGGGTATAGAAGTTGAAGTAGGTGTGCTTGATTTTTGGAGAGCAGAGGTTTTAATGGTTGAATTTACAGCAGGCTCAGTTTTGGAAGGTGTGGATGTTGGTTGCCTTACTTGTCTAGCAGGTCTCCTCTTTGCTGAGGTACCAACCTCTTCCTTTTCTTTTTACTGCTTAATCTTTTGCTCAACCAAAACCTTGCCATCAAGATACACTTTTCTCTTTTGCTTCTCATTTTCCCTGGCCAAGATATCATCTGTTAGATCCTTTTTCTTTGAACCATCTGGCCTGGGTATATCCACTGTTGGCTTTGCCAATTCATCATCTATTGTAAGCTTCTTCTGTCCCAAAGGTTTCTCCCCCTTTTAGCATCATCTTCAGTGTTTACAAAAATTACTGTGGGTGGAGCAGTACCAGTGGTTTGGAGAAGATGAGCTTTTATAGCTTTAATGTTTGCCCTTGTATCCATGAATCTAGCTTCAACCATGTTTCTTACTTCCTGCATTTGATGTTAATGTTGTTGATCAGATAAGTGCTTTTGTTGCTGAAACAGAGGGTCTAGGGCTTGTTTTAGATCAGCAGTGGTTAAGACAGAGGGTTGGCTCTTTGTAGCTATCAACTGCTTCAAGAGATTTTTGATCTCATCAACATAAGTTTCAATCTTTGATACTCTCTCCGTCAAATCTTTGTATTTTAGATCATGACCTAATTTAATTGCATCATCTGAACTCCTACCTGAGGTGGTAGTTATATCTAAGATATCATGAGCATGTGTTTGACACTAGCTTCAACCTTAGATGCCCTTTTTTTCTTGGTACTGGGGACTTCCCACAACATCAGAGGTTACCTTGGTAGCCTCAGCAGTGGTTGCCTTCAACAGAGACTTAGAAATGTAACCATTATCCAAAGGAAAACTAGGTAGTTTTGCAATTGTAGTGGCTGCTCTAGTTGAACTATCACCAAGGGTTACATGTAACCCAAGGGATGTAGCCTCTTCATTTGCTGATGAGCTAGCAAAGAATAGAGAATTAGACCCAGCATCATGTTGAAGTATATTCTCATTGATAGGTTGGTAAGAAGTGCTGGATAATGTCTGCTCTAGTTCTATTGCATTCAGCAAGGGTATAAAGGTTTGTGGTAGTGATTTTATTGGAGAAGGGATAGGTGCAGAAAGAGACATTGCCCTGGGAGATGGGTTGTGGAAGATAGAACCAAGTGGTCCTAGAGCTTCATAATTTGGTGTCCCTGTGTTTACACCTGTTCTTTTTGTGAGATGCAGGAGGAGTTTCATAGTCAGGTGGAGATCTCTCAACCATCTGCTGTGAAGAAGTAGCAGCAGTGGTTTGTGACATTGGTGTTGTCACATGGTTTATCTTTGGGATCTCATCTTCCAGAGGACCCTTTTTGGGTTTGGTGGGTTTTCTGGATGTTTTTGTTGGTTTCTTTTTGGTGATTTCAGGTGTGGGTTTCAGAGCAATGGTTGCAAGGCTCTGATCACCTAGAGCAGTGGGCTCAGTAGCATGAGGAAGAGATTGAACATTTTGTTCTTGTAAAACTGGCTCAACCTCCTCTACTTCTGTTTTAGAAACCTATTCTTGATTTGTTAGGCGTGTAAAAAGTTCATGAGTTAGGCAGCCAGGTGTGGTCACTGCGCCTTGTTTACTTGCATAAGATCTGATCTGGTCTTGCAAGTAAACACTCAAGAAACAAGGATGTATCAAGAAAGCTTTTCTTTTTGATAAATTTTTAAAATTATTTACCAAATTATTGAACAATACCTAGGAATAGTAAAATCATATTCAGTCAAAATTGCATATCCCAGGTATTGCATGTTCAATGGAATTTCATTGAAAGCAGTACATTTTGCAAAGAGACATGTTAAAAGAGTATGGGAAAAGAATTTCATCTCTTTTGGAAAGTTGGGTTTAAAGATTGTCATACCTTTCAATTGGCCAGTTTAACCTCTTTCCACAAACTCTGCTTGCATCTCTCGTAAAGAAAATGACACAGGCTATGTCATATCATTCAATTTAAAAACTTGAGAGATCGATTGTGGACTAAGTTGCATAGGAGTACCCCCAACCTCATATGTTTAAATTTTGACTCTCTTAGAATCCGAATCATTGTGTGGTATCGTGTATTAACCTCGGTTTCTTCTAACATTCTAGTGTAATTGTGTGTGGTTTTGATAATCAAGACGAATGGTGGTAATTCTTGCTTGGATTTCGCCTTTGATTTTGTTTTAGGAGCCATGATTTGAGTGAAAACTGTTTGAGATTTTTGAAATCGACACAGTTTGGTGAAACCTCTATTCTGGATAGAATAGGGTTTGTATAGGGTTTTTGAAAAAGTAATGATGACGTGGCATCTTATGCAACAACTGTCAAATAACATCTGTCCACGTGTAACCTCTGATTGAAAATGGAAGACAGTTGTTTGGCTAAACCACTGTTTGAAATTTTTGGTCTATCAGAGGATACACTTTTGACAGTGGATAGACTTTTCTAAATGATCAGTGTTTTTGTGCTATCAGTGCTTTGAACAGACTTTGAGGATTTATTGAAAAATTCAATTTTAAACTATTTTTAAGGATTGATTTAGATTTTCTAAAAACATTTTATTGCTATTTACACATGGATCACAAAAAAAATTTGTTTTTAATCCATCTTTAGCATTCCAAGCCTAGATATCAAATTTTCAAAAGTGTGAGCATCAAGTGCTTTTGTCAACACATCTGTCAATTGATCATTGGTATGGACATGTTGTAAAGAAATCAAACCTTTTTCATAGCAATCCCTCACAAAGTGATGTCTGATGTCAATGTGCTTAGTAGTGGAATGAGAGACAGGATTTTTGATGATATTTTCTGCTGCTTGACTATCAATCTTGAGTGGAGTCTTTAAAGCAGTGATACCAAAATCCAGCAATTGATTTTGAAGCCACAAAAGTTGAGCAGTACAACTTGCAGCAGCTATATACTCTGCCTCAGCAGTGGATGTGTTACTTTGCCAAGACACTAAGCAATCACCTAGGAATTGGGCTCCTCCAGATATGGACTTCCTTGTTGTTTTACATCCAGCAAAGTCACTATCAAAATATCCTGCAAGCTCAATATTACCATTAGCTGGATACCAGATACCAAGTGTGGAAGCACCTTTTATGTATCTGAATATCCTTTTTACAGCAATAAGATCTTATTATCTTGGCAATGACTGTGATCTGGCACAAACACATGTTGCAAACATGATATCTAGCCTTGATGCATTTAGGTACAATAAAGACCCAATCATGCTTCTATACAATGTTTGATCAACAAGGTCATCTTTGCCATCAAATGTGACTAGCTTGGATGTTGCCATGGGTGTGCTGCAAGGTTTACAATCATCCATATCAAATTTCTTAAGTAGTTCTTTCACATACTTATTTTGATGGATGAAAGTGCCATGTTGCATTTGTTTGACTTGTAAACCAAGAAAACGTTGCAACTCACTCATTGCACTCATCTCAAACTCTGCTGCCATGAGTTTTCTGAACACTTCACACATGGCAGTGCATGTGGATCCAAAAATGATGTCATCCACATAAATTTGGACAAGCATCAAATCATTTCCTTTCCATTTTAAAAATAGGGTTATATCAATCCTACCTCTGGTGAAACCAATGGATAAGAGAAAGGTGGATAGAGTTTCATACCAGACTCTGGGTGCTTGTTCTAGACCATATAGTGCTTTATTTAACCTGTAAACATGATCAGGATGAAATGCATCTTCAAAACCAGGAGGTTGACACACATACACTTCTTCCTTGATCTTTCCATACAGGAATGCACTTTTGATGTCCATTTGATACACCTTGATGTTGTGGTTAGCAGCAAAAGCTAAGAACAGTCTGATGGCCTCCAATCTTGCAACTGGAGCAAATGTTTCATCATAGTCTATGCCTTCTTCCTGTCTATAGCCTTGAACCACGAGCCTTGCTTTGTTCTTGACAACAATGCCCCTTTCATCTGTTTTGTTCTTGAAGACACACTTTGTGCTAATAGGACTTACATCTTTTGGCAGTGGTACAAGTTCCCATACTTTTTGTCTTTTGAACTGTAGGAGCTCCTCTTGCATGGCTTCTACCCAACTGTTGTCTTTTAGTGCCTCTTGGTACTTGACAGGTTGTGTGAGTGATAGGAAAGCCAACAAAAAGATAAATGTTTTAGGATTGGCTTCTGGTGAGCACTCATTGATGTTGCCAATAACTTGATCCACATGATGGCTTTTGAGGAAAATCAATTCACCTTGATATGGGACAATGGCATTCTGAGGTGAAGCTTGTAAATGTGTATCATCTGAGCTATCCTCTGTTGGTGAATTTGATGGTCCAGCCTTTGATTGGAATGGTGGTGGAGGAATTGGTGGAATGGATGTAAAAGTGGATTGAATTTTGTCCATTTGTTGTGGACTTTTATCAACAGATGTTTGGTTCTAAGAGCTGGCAGAGGTTTGAGTATTAACCACTTTTGACCTGGCAGAGCTTTCACCATTGCTACTAACATCTGCTTCTCTGCCTGAAGGATTGATTTTGAAATTTGGAAGAATGCAATCATATCCTTGCTCTTGATTTGATGATCGTGGGGTACCTGCATGGTTGACAGACACATCTTCAAATGTAAATTTGGATAGGTCAAACAGTTCAGCAGGATTTGCTGGGATTTTCAAAGATGAGAGTTCATTGAATGTCACATTCAGAGTTTTTTCAACACACTTGCTCTTAGAGTTAAAAACTCTTGTAGGCTTTAGCAGTGGTTGAGTATCCCAGAAAATAACCACAATCAACTTTGGCTGCAAACTTGGATAATGAATCCTTTAAATTTAAAATGAAGCATGGGTAGCCAAAAACTTAAAAATTAGAGATCGGAGGTTTGATTTTGTAAAGCAATTCATAAGCAGTCTTTTGATGCCTGGGGTTTATCAAAACTCTGTTCTGAACATAACAAGCAGTGTTTACAGCCTCTGCCCAAAAAGACAAAGGTAAACCAGAATCTGCTAGCATAGTTCTTGCTGATTCAATCAAAGTTCTATTTTTCCTTTCAACAACCTCATTTTGTTCTGGAGTTCTAGGGATGCTATATTGCCTAACAATCCCATTTGACTCACAGAAGGCATCCAACTATTTGTTCTTAAACTCTGTCCCATTATCACTCCTAAAGATTTTTACAGGAAGATCAAATTGCTTTTCAACTTGTTTAACAAAGTTTTGCAAAATGTTTGTTGTTTCATCTTTAGAGTGTAAAAAGAAAGTCCATGTGAACCTGGAAAAATCATCAACTATCACCAGGTAATACCTTTTTGTTTTAAGCTCATGATTTTCACAGGTCCAAACAAGTCCATATGAAGTAACTGTAAGCACTGACTTGTTTTGGACTCTTCAATTGACTTGTAAGAACTTTTATGTTGTTTACCTTTTAAATGGGAAACACAATGTTCTTCACAAGTACATTGTTTGTGAGGCAAGCATCTGACAAGCCTTTGTTTTGAGAGAGTGGAGATGGTTTTTAGATTTGTGTGACCTAGTCTTTTATGCCATAATTCTGTTTCTTTGCTTGAAGCAACTGAGAACAAACATGCATTTTACATAGGATTATCTTTTACCATGTCAACCACATACACATTTCCTACCCTATTAGCAGTAAGTTATGCTTTACTCTCTACAATTATTTGATTAATCTTTTGACAACCTCTGGGCCTACTATCTGACAGGTTTCCTTTGTGAAGAAGGGTCCATAACCCTTATCACTCATTTGTGAGACACTCAGAAGATTGAATTTTAGATTATCAATGAGATTCACATTCTCTAACTTGAGTTTTCTAGCTGAGACACATCCTAAACCCAACACCTTCCCTTTTGAATTATTTCCAAAGGATATATCACCCCCGCCATGAGCTTTAAAATCTCTGAGCAGGGCTTTACATCCTGTCATGTGCCTGGAGCCCCCACTATCTACACACCAAAGACTATCAAGGCAAGTAGAAGATCCTTGCACATGTTTTGAAATAATTAGTTTAGGTGAGTTTCCAAAGCCAGAATGGCTTTGGATGGGGTATCAGATGATCCAGACTCAAGTTCAGGTAAATGAGCAGTGGTTAGATTAGGTTTTTGTAACCACCGTTGGGAGCCACTTCTTATCAACTGTTGGTAACCGTGAGGATGCCTATTTACCCTTGGCTTAGAAGGTTTTATGTAAGTCTCATAAACCATAGGCACCTTTTGATATCTAGGCTGGCTTTTACCTCTTGGAAACTGGTTTGATGGAGGTGCATCTGTCACTTGAATTTCTCTGTGAACAGAGGTTTGATTTAAGGCTTTTGTGACAGATGTTTCAATTGATTCAAAGTCCTGTTTAGTTTTGTTTTCAGGAAAGCTTGAAATTTCTCTTTCAAGAGCTTTTGCTCTAATCTCTTTTACCTTTTGATGATAGATTTTGAGATAGGCACACTATTGGGTCATATGATTTGTTTTGTTGTAGATGGTGCATCTAGGAGATTTGGGTATAACACAAGTTTGTTTATGTCATAGGCTTTTAAAAGAAAACAATCTGTAGCCACATGATTTCTCTTTTCACAAAATTCATAAAACAAGTATTTAACCTTTTCTTTCCTTTTCCTATCAGACTTTTTGAGAGCAGTGGGTGTAACCTCTGCTGGCAAGTCTTTGATAGGGATCACCAATGCTTTTGGTGCTTTTATACCATCAGTGGTTGAAAAGTCCATTGGCTTGAAGTTTTCCAAAATATCACATTGATCTGACCAGGTTGGTTTAAACTGATATTTTTCAATTTCTTTATCTTTTGCTGAAACCTCTGGTTTTTCAAGAATGATTTTGTTTCCATTTTTATCTGTGATTTTAATTTCTTCACTAGCCAAGTTTGTTGGGACTATTTCAACCAGCTCAAAATCGATTTTTGCAACATTTTCACAAGTCTGGTCATAATCTCTAAAGCCTATTCCAAACTTTATGTTGCTCTTGATTTGAACATCAAGCATAAGCTCATAACCTTTACAAGACTCTACCCATTTTTCACAAGTGATATGGGTAGATTCAAGCTCCTGTTTGCAAACCTAGTATTTTTCTACCGTGGTTTGGAGCTGGTCTTTGGTTATGCTTGATTCATGCCTTAGGCTACTCATTTCAGAATCTTTTTCACTTAACTTTGTTTTTAACTCTTTAACAAGTTTTTCAAAATTAAGTTCATCTTCTAAAATTTTGTTTCTCAGGTTTTCATTCACCTGCTTTATGTTTGCAAAAGCAATAATGCATTTGTCAGACCATAGATCTTTAAGGATCTAAGGTGATACCTTCGAAGCAACCATAAGAGCACAATCACACTCTTCTTCCTCACACACCTGCTCATCCCGTGGGTCAGATAGAGGGTCTTTTTCAACATCAACAGCATTCACTTCAACCACTGGTGTAACTTCTGGTATAACCAATGCTTCACAACAATCAAAAACATCAGACTTTAACTCCTGCTCCACAGATTCATCACCTTCAACAATGGTCTCCAAAGCCATTAAACGTATATTTTCATTTTCAAAATCATTTTTGGTTATGAGAGCAAAGTTTTCATCTGTTAAATCATTTTTGGCTATGCTGCACATGTACTTGAGGTGGTGCTTGGACATATTGAATCTATGGTGCAGGTGTTTAAACATAATGGACAGCACCTATAGCAACAGGATGTGCAAAGTGAGCAGTGTTTTGCATTTGAGGTACAAGGATATATTGGGAATATTGGACAGTGCTTTGAGGTCTGTTGCCAGGATGTGTTACAATTGGTCCTGCAGATTGTGATCTGCATTCTCTGGAAAAGTGACCCATCTTGTTACATTTGTAGCACTTAATTTTAGACTTATCCAACCCAACTTTCAACCCCCCATGCAATCCTGGAAATCTTCTACCAGTTCTTTTGTAAAATTTACTTGCTCTAACACTTAAAAGTGCCAGCTGATGCAAATGTCCATCTCTTCAAGGTCAGTGGGTTTAAAATGTTGTAGGTCATTCATTTCAAAAGATAGATTGTCAGAGGTTTGGCTTTCACAATTTGCAGCAAAAGCAAAATTGGGTGTACTGGGATCAGAGTTGAAATTGTTTCCAGATGTTATGTCAATGTAATGATCATAACACTGATCCTTTCCACAGCTAGACCCTCCTCATGACTATATAAAGCAGTGTTTCCCAAAGTATAGTCATCAATCATTTTCCCTGACTCTTGCAACTTCTTTTTCTGGTTTAATTCTCTCTCATAAGTGAGGAGTCGTCCATGAAGTTGTGTCAAGGTCATTTCCTTGTAACCAACAGCTGTTCTAGTGACATAAGCTACAGTCTCCCATTTCTTAGGTAAAGATCTCAAGAAACGACTATTGACAGTCGAATTTGGAAATTCCACATTTACCAATTTGAGTTCACTGATGAGACAGCTATATCGTTCGAACTATTGGGTTAATGACTCACCCTTAACGTGGCAAAACGTCTCATACTGTTGATTTAAAACCTCTCTATTATTCTCTATCACCTCTTTAGTACCACCGAATTGTTCTTTAAGAGCATCCCATAACTCTTTAGCACTATTACAATGAAGTAATCCCGCATAAATCTCATTGGGCAAAGCCGAAGCAACGATGCTAAAGGCCTTAGCATCTAATTCGATTTTAAGTAAATCTTGTTCTGAGTAATTTTCGAGTTTCTTAGGGACCTTTGTGTGGGGATCCTCTGTACTTGGAACCATGGGTATATGAGGTCCAAATACAACGGATCTCCAGCATCCGGTGTTCTGTTGGGCGAGAATATGACCCATCCGATGTTACCAAATAAATATTCATTCCGTTTCAAATCGGTGGTTTGAACGGATCCGATATTGGATTCCGATGTGTTTTGTGCCATTTCTCTTGTTTACAACATATTTTTGTTTTAAAACTTTTGTAGTAATAAAACTCTGTATTCAAGTAACACTATCAAACGAATTAGCACAAAGAGCTGATTTGTTCAAATCAATTTGACTGTTAAATCAAAATCGATTGACCAAGCTCTGATACCAATTGTTAGGATCTAAGTTTAAATCTCTTGTAGTTTTTGTTTCTAAAGATGGAAAATGGATTGAATTATAAAGATATGCAACGGAATTAATGGAAAACTTTTACTATAAGTAATCGGTCATTTGTTTTCATCACCATCATGCTTTCAAGTTGATAAACTTTGCATGTGATTCACAAACTCCCTCTTAGCCAATTACAATCGTTTGATAGTAAGAAACGAAGAAGATAAAGTGCGAATTGATCTTTTTCAGGAAGACGAAGTTAACTGTTACAACGTTCACCTATTTATACTACTATCTAACCACTGAGCATCTTTTGTGACGTCATGGTTGATAGTGACAACTAACAAAATTGTAACTAACTAAATCATTGCTATAATAATACTATCTGTGCATAGCATTGTTACATTGAATTAAGTAAAAGTAGTCTAAGCACTGATCTCTATCCTCTGATCTTGTTTCTTCTAGCAGGCATTTGCTTCTTAATTCAATCAGATGATAGGAACAGTTGTTTAAGGAAAGCAGTGTAAAGCTTTATCAGAGGTTGTAACCTCTGATAGTTGAACCAAAGCTCGGATACTGTATTTGGCTTTGATATCATCTGTTCCTTTGTTAGGGTTCAATCCCAACACGAGCAGATCGTTTTTGCTCAGTTTCGCTCGGTTTTTCTCAGCACCGAAATTAGAACATGTGTAGCAACACAAAAAAAACTGAAATCAAGACTATTACAAGACTTCATTCAACAAAAACAAATCCTAACTTAATTAAAACATGTCCAACACCTTACTAACAAAAGCAATACATAACTAAAATCACGATTATAAATATGCTCTCAGCACCGAAATCAAAATTGAAGTAAAATTGAGATAAGCAGCAGCGTGAGAAAAGATTGTTTGAGGTAGGAGATTGTATTGTGAGAAAAGATTGGATAATCAACAATCGAACATGAGCAGCAACGAGGTATAGGACAGGAGGTCGGAGATTTTACCGTATTCGTATGAGTTGAACTTGTCCAGCAGCGAGGTATGTGGCAGGAGGTATGTAGCAGGAGATTAGGTGCTGATTTGAATTTTTAGGAGTTAGGGTTAAGTTTTGGTATTGAGTTGGGCTACTATGTTTCTTGGGCTACTTATCTATATAACTATATATATATTAATTGTTTAATAAAAATAATTCGAGCGAAACAAAGCGATCAACGAGCGAGCGGACCTTTGCTCATGCTTGGCTCTCATTTACAAACTTAGCGGGAATCGAACGAGCATTTTTCGGACATTTTTCGAGTGATCGTCGAGCGATCCTCGATAGTTGAGCAGTTTGGACAGCCCTAGGCGGAACCACCACATCATTAGCCATAGCACGGGGTACGGCTCAACTTCGTATACGTAGTGTAATTTTTTTGATTTTATTCAAACGATACCCCTAAAACAATTTTAGGGTGCCCATAACAAAAAAATATGATAATAAATTTTAGTAAAATCCAATTCTTTTTATAAGATTAAAAAGTTATTTTTGAATTCTGTTTAGAAAACTAGAACTAACTTATGCTTATGTTTGGGTAATTGATAAACCTAGCTCATTAGCCGAAACCCAAAACAACAATAAAACTGAACAGGTCCGGAATTTTTTAACAATGTCATGATTTGTGTGATCGAAATGATTTTTTTAATAAAGTAAAAGACGACGATGTGATGAAACGATTTTAAGCTATAAAATAAGAAAAAAGATGACAATTTTTTTAGATATTTATTTTACTATATTTATTTGTTGTTTTTTTAATATTTTATGATCGTACGGTAAAAAAAAAATTTAATGCTTCTAATCAAATAGGATAGTTCCTCCAAAAGTCCGCATACATATGTATATATGTAAAACCTAGCGGCAAACAGACACGTCATCACCAATCATTGAAAAATCTGTGGCCTAACCTGAATTAGTTGAAAAAGTCTTGTTTTGTTTCTAATTTGAAAACGACAACAAGAACCGTAACATTTTGTTTTCGGATATGGATATACACAAATAATGAGACAACAGATGTGTCACACACTTCAAAGTGACCACAGGTTGTGTTCAACAAAAGAACTTAAAAAAGGTTTATTTTCCTCACATCTCCCTCAACTTGTAATATATTATTCAATATTTTTTTTGAACGTAAAATTTGTACTATGATAATGCCACTAGTGCAATCATATAATCATATTCTCATATTCATCTTGCTATAATGCCTATATATCAATTCAGAAGTAAATCTAATAAATCTTAAAAAAATTTCATTGTTGAAGTCAAACTAAGGAACCAATGGTTCCTAAACCTTATCTCATGCTTGGCTCTCATTTACAAACTTAGCGGGAATCGAACGAGCATTTTTCGGACATTTTTCAAGTGATCGTCGAGCGATCCTCGATAGTTGAGCAGTTTGGACAGCCCTAGGCGGAACCACCACATCATTAGCCATAGCACGGGCTACGGCTCAACTTCGTATACGTAGTGTAATTTTTTTGATTTTATTCAAACGATACCCCTAAAACAATTTTAGGTGCCCCTAACAAAAAAATATGATAATAAATTTTAGTAAAATCCAATTCTTTTTATAAGATTAAAAAGTTATTTTTGAATTCTGTTTAGAAAACTAGAACTAACTTATGCTTATGTTTGGGTAATTGATAAACCTAGCCCATTAGCCCAAACCCAAAACAACAATAAAACTGAACAGGTCCGGAATTTTTTAACAATGTCATGATTTGTGTGATCGAAATGATTTTTTTATTAAAGTAAAAGATGACGATGTGATGAAACGATTTCAAGCTATAAAATAAGAAAAAAGATGACATTTTTTTTAGATATTTATTTTACTATATTTATTTGTTATTTTTCTAATATTTTATGATTGTACGATAAAAAAAATTTAATCCTTCTAATCAAATAGGATAGTTCCTCCAAAAGTCCGTATACATATGTATATATGTAAAACCTAGCGGCAAACAGACACGTCATCACCAATCATTGAAAAATCTGTGGCCTAACCTGAATTAGTTGAAAAAGTCTTGTTTTGTTTCTAATTTGAAAACGACAACAAGAACCGTAACATTTTGTTTTCGGATATGGATATACACAAATAATGAGACAACAGATGTGTCACACACTTCAAAGTGACCACAGGTTGTGTTCAACAAAAGAACTTAAAAAAGGTTTATTTTCCTCACATCTCCCTCAACTTGTAATATATTATTCAATATTTTTTTAACGTAAAATTTGTACTATCATAATGTCACTAGTGCAATCATATAATCATATTCTCATATTCATCTTGCTATAATGTCTATATATCAATTCAGAAGTAAATCTAATAAATCTTAGAAAAATTTCATTGTTGAAGTCAAACTAAGGAACCAATGCTTCCTAAACCTTATCTCACCCCCCCCCCCCAAGATGCCAGTAAGCTATAATTTCATCAAGTTATAATTTAACCAGCTAAGGTATTTTTAAGTTTTTTCGTTTTGTTAACTTTTTATGGAATATTGGATTTTAATAATCCTAACTATTCGCCATTGGCCGCCCATTGTCTAACTATTAACTTAAAAAATAACCACATGCAGTCTAACTATTAACATATTGGTCTCCAATGAACACCAAACAAGTTGGGCAATCAAATTACATAATTTATTTCAAATATCGAAGGTAACATCCGCTAAAATATAAAACAAATGAATCTTTGATTGGCTGGATCATTATGGACTTAGGGATGCAAACGAGCCAAGCCGAGCTCGAGCTCGGCCTAATTCGAGCTTTGTTTTCAAAGCTCGAGCTCGGCTCGTTAATTATGTATTAATTATTATATTAAATAATATTAATATAATATAAATAATGGACTCTTTTAGGCTTACGAGTTCAATAAGTAAAGCTCGGGCTTGGTCTCGTTTACTAAATAAGCTTTTTTTAGGTTAGGGTTTGGCTTGTAAACAAGTTTATGTAAGCTCGGTTGTTTACACTAAGGCTCGACGAGCCTAACAAGCTTCGCAGGTCAGGCTCGTGCTCAGCCTCGATAAATAAACGAGCTTTGTTATAGGCTCAAGCTTGACTCGGACTCGATAAGGCTCGGCTCGTTTGCACCCCTGTTTATGGTAAACTAGTTGACATATAAGAAATGAACTATAAACAGTTGACGGGTCAACCCAAATCTTTTAACCCGTTTGTGTCTTCTACAGATCTACCAGTGGTGCTAGAGCTCAACCAGGTTTGATCTCTCTTGCTCCTATTACAAGCAATGGACTGTCAACACTCTAGCCAATTTCGACAGTTTCAGTGGAGTTGATATTTGACACATAATTGCTACGTTATATACATTTTTTTATAAGAAAATAAATGGTATTTAAATTTTCTCATTGAAGCGATGCTAAAAGTTAAGTTTTAAAATGTCTAATCATAGGGAGGTTATAAAACACTTTATTTTGAATATGTATTTTGTTATAACTCGGGTATTTGATGCTTTAAGTGGAATGTTTTATATAATAGTGAAAATTTGATAAATGCTTTAATTTAAAAATATGGCATTATAAGCAGGTTAAAATACAAAATGGCTAAAAAAGCGAAAAATCGAATAAATAAATAAAATTACTTTGCGACTGCAAATCAATAGTTTTGTCAAAGGCAAGTTGTTGCAAACAGTCGCAACATGTGAAAGGCATGCGGTCGCAAAAGTCGTAACAGGACTGTCGCAAACGTCTTACAAACAAAAAACGATCAAAGTTGCACAATCTAGGTCGCAAAAAGTAGCGACGGTTGCAACTCAGTCGCAATAGAACAGTGTGACGGGTGTTTTTCCGATCACGTTTTCAGTGGTTGCAAAGGGAAATTACGACCATTTTGCGACCCAAAATGCAGCCGGAATAACTCAATTTTCTAGTAGTGCATCGTGTCATAATTGAAATAATAGTTAAAAATGTTTATACAATAGCAAAATCCACCGTTCATTACATAACCAATTTGAAAACGCTAATACACAAACATTTTCATGAGAACTATTATTTCATAAGAATAGTTTATTAATTCACTTCCTTAAAAGATGTTATTAGTATTTTATTTTGTAATATTCAACATTAATTTGATCTTACCATCATGTGTAGTTTGATTTTTATTCAAATATTGTTGTACCAATATTGAAGACTACCAATTTGCAGACTAATTAGATAAACCTTACAGAACATATCCAAATTTGTATATGAGCAATGTACGAGACATTAAATGTCTAGAAATGCAACCTTAGGTAGTAATTATGTAATTGACAAACTTTGTAATGTCAACTACTAGATATTCGTATTATTTTGACATTTTCAATAGTCAAACTTTTCTAGGTATGAGATACTTGTAACTTGTAAGATCGTCTCACTCAATTTTTAAATCAATCTTTTCAAAAGCAAGTTTTCTCCTAGACTGAATAATAATAATAATAATAATT
The DNA here is from genome assembly GCA_947069175.1 of Scalesia atractyloides. Classification (NCBI taxonomy): domain Eukaryota; kingdom Viridiplantae; phylum Streptophyta; class Magnoliopsida; order Asterales; family Asteraceae; genus Scalesia; species Scalesia atractyloides. The sequence goes on from CAMTDV010000014.1 coordinate 92,622,669, forward strand.
TATTAGTTTCAAATTACGTTTTATACACCTTTTGTATATAATTATATCTTGAAATAAATAAATAAAAACTTTGACAAGTTTAACCATATATAATATCGGTTTTACGTATCTTGTAATTAATAACCCCACAATTTAATTGTCAATGAGTGTTATTCAATACAAACTCAATTCGTACAATCATTTTGTAATAATTTTGTACAATTTATATGTTGTGACAACACAAAATTATAGATTTCAAATGCTAAGAATAACCATATAATACAATTCTCATAGGTTGTGACAACGTAAAATTATAGATTTCAAATGCTAAGCATAACCATATTATACAATTCTCATATCTCTACTTAAAATTTTCTATATAAGTGAATACGTCCGTATTTTTATAGAGTCATTCTCAAATACCGGTTGATGATCCCTAGTACCCGGAAGATGAAACTTGCCCGATATGTCGTAAAGCTTGTATGGATAAATACGGGGAGCATGCAGTTCACTGTAAAGAGCTCACTGGGTTCAAATATCGGCATGACTGGGTGTGTGATGCTTTGTGGGACATCTTAAGAAGAGCTGGGATTTCGGCTAAGAAAGAGGCCCCTGTGAATTGCCTCATGGACCCTATGGAAGGGAGTTCTACTCTGCGACCAGCGGATCTGCTCGTCTTTGGCTGGGCTGGGGGGAAACATGCTTGTGTAGACCTCACGGGGGTTTCCCCTTTGGTTGGTTTAAGGGAAAACGGGTTTGTAGCTGGACAAGCGGCAAGAAAGGCAGAATCAAAGAAAGTGGATAAGCACGCTAAAGCTTGCGCAAAGAACCAGCATGTCTTTGACCCTTTTGCCTTTGATACTTTTGGCTCCCTAGCGCCAGAAGCTATCTACTTCTTGACGAGGGTTCAACGGGTCGTCTACAGCAATTGTTCAACCCCAAAGGGGCAATGGTTTGTATATGGAAGGTTAGGGTTTGCAATTCAGAAAGGATTGGCTGCGCAGCTTGTTGCCCGGCTACCTTCTGTTTTGATGTAACTTGGCAAGTTTTCTGAATTTAAAATAATATTATTTATAAAAAAAATCTAAAACCTAATATTCCTTTACTAATTATCAAATGTCATTCCTTATAATATTTTCAATCAATCTGTTATCAATCTTTTAATAACTTAATGTTTCTTTTTACAAAAGTAAAACGTTTGCATGATATATAACTAGACTTTTTAATAAAACGCCTTATAGTTTTCACACCTATGTCAATCGCATTAGTTCGTTGTCAAAATGTTATACACTTCTTTTCTTAATTTACTACCAATTTGTCTATAAATACCATACCATAATAACTATATTTGCATGTCTATTTCAACAATGTCTGTTTTTGCCCTTTTATTTCTCTTCCTCTTTAGCCATGCATTTGCAGCTTCAAATAATGCCGAGCAAAACTTCATCGAGTGCCTGATCAATTCACCAGAACTCACTACTCCGATTGCCAGCGCAATCTACACTCCGGCCAACGCATCCTTCCCCATCGTCTTGCAAGCCTACATTCGTAACCTCCGATTTAACGAATCCACCACCCCTAAACCCTACATAATTATCACTGCATTAGACCTTTCACATGTTCAAGTCTCTGTCAAATGCGCCAAAAAACACAACCTATTAATGAAAACCAGAAGCGGTGGTCATGACTACGAGGGTCTATCGTACGTCGCTTATGACCACCCGTTCTTCATCCTTGATTTGTTTAATTTTCGATCGATCAATGTATCGATAGAAGACGAAACTGCATGGGTTCAAACCGGTGCAACCCTAGGCGAACTTTACTATAGAATCGCAGAAAAAAGTAGCACTCACGGCTTCCCAGCCGGTGTTTGCCCTACGGTTGGCGTTGGTGGACATTTCAGCGGTGCAGGATACGGTAACATGATGAGAAAATACGGTCTTACTGTTGATAACATCATTGACGCCGAAATTGTTGACGTTAACGGAAAGCTTCTGAACCGCGAATCGATGGGTGAAGACTTGTTTTGGGCGATTACCGGTGGCGGAGGTGTGAGCTTCGGTGTGGTTATATCGTACAAAATTAACCTAGTTCGGGTTCCGGCTACTGTAACCGTGTTTCAAGTGAGACGAACGTCTGAACAGAACGTAACGGATGTCGCTTACCGATGGCTACGAGTTGCGGACAAGCTAGACGAAAATCTTTTCATCCGAATGGTTTTCGATGTCGTGAACAACACGAACGGGGCGAAAACGATACGTGCTTCGTTTCCAAGTTTGTTTCTTGGTAACACCACAACCCTAATGAATATTATGGACGAAAGCTTCCCGGAGCTAGGGTTACAAAGATCAGACTGTCAAGAAATGAACTGGACTCAGTCCGTTCTATGGTACTACAACTTCCCTCCTGGATCACCGGATTCGACTCTTCTGAGTCGAATCCCGCGATCCCTTACCCATCTCAAAAGAAAATCAGATTATGTCAAAAACCCTATTTCAAAACAAGGGTTAAGGTTTATATTCCAAAAGATGATTGAGCTAGAGCGTCCGGGTTTAACGTTCAATCCTTACGGTGGACGAATGGCCGAAATCTCTGAATTTGCTAAACCGTTTCCTCATCGAGCGGGGAACATAGCGAAGATACAATATGCGTTAGATTGGAGCGAAAATGGCGTTGCTGCCGCGAACTTTTATGTAAACCTTACTAGGGTTTTGCATAAATACATGACTCCATTTGTGTCAAAGTCTCCTAGAGAAGCTTTTTTGAATTATAGGGATTTGGATATTGGTGTCACAGGTAATGGGAAGAATAGTTTTCTTGAAGGGACTGTTTATGGGGTCAAGTATTTCAAGGAGACTAATTTTAGAAGGTTGGTGAAGGTGAAAACAATGGTGGATCCTGATAACTTCTTTAGAAATGAGCAAAGTATACCTACTTTGCCCTCTTCAAGGAAGTAAACTACGCATTCTTTTGACTCATTTACTTATAATCATTTGTATAATATATGTGTTGATTAATACTTTGTGATTGTGACGTATTGTTTGATATATATTTCAATAAACTTGTGTGATTGTGTATAGTTTGAGTATATTTGCTGGACATTTTACTTATGTTTTTGTGTTGAAGATTCACTAATATAACAATGACACGGGCGTTCAAATGTGGTTATGTGTAAGATGAAACTTTAAATTTACCATCCACAATCATAAACGTATTGTTCCTTTCCAAAACCTTTTTGTATGCAGATGAAGTTTTTAGATTTGGTGAACAGTAAACCATGAAATTACATATTAGTTATGAATTTTGTTTAACAAGTTCATTTTTAAGTTTTATTAAATTTTCTTGTTTCAAGTTATTAGGGGTTCATTGCTAAGTGAAGTATACAAGATAAAAAAGGAAGATCAGGGCCTACAAAGAATGGCAATGTGTAACAACCCTCAAAAACATTTCACAAAAATCCGTAATCAAAACTCCAGAACACGTGTCGACGAAAACCGAAAACGACGGTGTCAGATTCTCCAAATGCCACCAGGTGCCACGTTACTAGGCTAGGCCCATTGACTCAGGCCACGTAAGCCCTAGCTAGCCCCGTCATGTGGCACGACGGAAGCATTGGGTTTGTCGCGAGGCGCGATGAGTCCAAATTTCACCTATATAAGGAGCGGTTCAAGGGCTTTCAAACTGCACCAACGAATTTTGCAGATACGATTTCTAAACCTCTCGTATCTTGTTCCCAAGTCATTATCACGATTCTCATGTACAAAACCCTAATCACTGAAACGATACCTTTTTCGATTGATCTGAAACCCTAGTAACGAAAAACTGCCTGAATAAGGTGATACTTTATACTTTGCGTTTTGATCTAGTGATTATCGTTAAAGTTTGATTTGTTTACTTCCCTAATAAGTGTTACATTGTGTGCATATCTAGGATCCAGGACTTAAACCCAAGAGGCTTGAAAACCCTAAAATTCTACAATGTGAATCATTTCGGCTTTTATCAAATGCTTTCAGAACCCTAAAAATTTTCCAACTGTTACTTATATTACATTGATTAAATTTTTATATTCTTATGAGAAGACTATTGTCTGCATGTGAGGTTTTGTATACATTACTTATAATGCGTTACTGAATGGAAGAGACCAATAGTAATATGACTATAGTCACAGAAACTATCGAGTGACAAATACCTTTGGGTAGTTGTAAGATATAAACAAATATAAAAACCCTTGATGTTGTAGTTATAAGATTGTGTCGTTTTGTATAAATGAATGGTCTCATCAGTATTTCTCACGGACAAAATATTTTTAAACGACAGTGATTTATTATGAAAGGAATGGAAAGTGCTACGAGACACTAAAAAGCTTAAATTAGTGGTTGTATCACCTAAATAAAGAAACGTGTTTTGTAATTTAAAGTTTATCCATATGAAAACCTTTTATGCAAATATGAGTTTTATCCCACAAATACATAAAATGAAAAAGATGGTGTTTGAAAACTCTGAATTTTCATGACACGCGATCCTGGTGAAATTTCCGCTACAAAAAGTTTAAATAAAAACCAGTTCTAGTTTGTCTATTCATGGCTCCTGTCCGTGGTATGATTGAGGGTTGTGACACAATGATTGATAGAAGGCTAACCATATATTATCATCAAGAAAGTTTGTAGCCTTAGAAGTGATTTTAGCGTAATATAACGGGGAAAGGAGTACTCTAGGGTAGTACTTTAGCCATGATCAATCTAGTGCCACCATATCAAATTTACTTTAAAGTACCCTATCCTTACAAAACACTGACAATGTCCTACCCTAAGTCCCACTTAAACCTTTTTATTAATTTAAATAAATTTAACAATTAAGTTTAACTAAAAAAAAATTTAGTTAAATAACAATTTAAATTAAAGAGTAAATTACAAGTTTTGTCCTTTATTATGTACCAAATTTCAGTCGTTGTCATTTGCCTTTAAAATTGACGAGTTTTGTACTTATTATTTTAAAATCTTGCACGATATGTCCTTTGAGCTTAATCCAGTTAAGTTTAAATGTTAAGTGAAGGATAATTTAGTCTTTTAACTTATTTATTATTTAAAACATCATTTTAATAATTATAACAAAATGAATTATATGTTACATTATATATATATATATATATATATATAACTTTCTCTCTCTAAAATAGACACACTTTCTCTCTCGACTCTACTATCTCTCTCTCTCTACGAGAAACCTCACTACCACCTGCCACCACTCACTCCCAAATTTGGGAGTAATCTTGAATTTCCTTTGTGGGCACCATATGGTTTCTCTCAATGTTGCTTATGTAGTCCAAAATTAGATTGTTTTATCATTGTATGAGTTTGAAAGATGTGGAGTTATGGTATACATGTCTGAAGTTAGTTAAGGCTTTCTATACATAATTCTATAAAATTCATACCTGAAGGCAAGTAGGTTTGTGTATTCAAGAATTAGGAACTGAACTCTTTGAATCCCTTGAATGGATGAACGGTAATTCAAGAAATTTATGTCAAGGTTGTCAAGCAGAAGTTCTTGGTAGTGATTTACTTGAAGTATATTTTAATTTTAGATTCGTTAATGGTCACTTCTAGTAACAGTAGTCTTCTGGGAATTTCTTTAAATGATTTAATGACAATTATTCATCCTATTCTGAGTGATTTGATTTTACAACAAGAGGATGGAGCTCTCAAGTTTCTGTCGGGGGGGTGTTCAGGTATATAAAGTTCATTTTTGTATTAGTTATTAAAATTAGTAAAATGGTATTTTAAATGAACAAGTTAAAAGACCATATTACCCTTTACTTAACATTTAAAATTAACTCGATCAGGCTCAAAGGACATAGTGTGTAAGATTTTAAGACAGTAAGTATACAAAACTCGTCAATTTTAAAGACAAAGGACAACGCGTGAACTTTGATATATAGATAAAGGACAAAACTTGTAGTTTACTCTAAATTAAACAAACTAATAAAATTACATATAAACACAATCAAATTAAAATAGGAAAAAATTATAGATATAAAACGAAACTATTCCTCGTCTTCCTCCTCTAGGTAAGGTAGATCTTTAGTTATTAGATGGACCACAAGATCATTTGTAAATCGATAATGCGTATCTCAATCCATCAACCCACAAAGAATGTCATTGTCAAAAAATGGGTTGGATGACAAGATCCCAGATGTGGACCGGTGAGAATGCATGATTGTCGTCCTTTAAGATCATGTTGTGTAGTCTTGTACAGTATGATGCACGTATACGCCATACTAATAAAATTTTCTGCAGTCATAACACGCATGGGTCTCCTAAGTATGCCCCATTTTCCCTTTAGCACACAAAAAACACGTTCCACATCTTTTTTTCTGCCCCTTCGTGCCATTTCTTGAACTTCTTTTCATTCGGATCGAGTGGGTATGGTTTCAAAAAAATTGACCAAGTAGGGTAGATCCCGTTAGTTAAATAGTATCTACATTTGTATGTACGTCCATTCACTAGAAATGGACACTTAGGTGCGGTTCCATTACATTCAACGAGAAATATTGAAGATTGTTGGAGAACATTGATGTCATTGAGTGAACCGGGATGACCACCATATGTATACCAAAAACATAAATCTTGTGACACAATCGCTTTGACCATGACCGTTGGGTATTCCTGATTATCTCTCATATATTGGCCTTGTAGATAAATACTTGTTGCCCTCGTCGGGAATATTACCGCTCGCGAGTTGTTTAACGACTGATGTAACTTTTTGTATCGCCGTAAAACTCTTTTTCAACCTCCCTTCATATCCCTCTTGAAACCAAGGATATTGTGCTTCCACATCACCAACTATTTTTAAGAACAATTGTTTTGACATACGAAACTGATAGCGGAATGTATCATGATCATACTTTGATTCATCAACAAATTATCATTCATAAGATTTTTGTTACCTTGTACGCGATCACGTTTTATAGGAATGCCCGGCAACGTTGTCGTTGTCACACCCCGAACCGCAGCGGAATATTACGGGACATGATGATTGTCCATAGCTTACGACACTATTATAAGTTTAGAAAACAATTAATCATAGAAAACAATTAACATAATTCATACATTATTCAAAAGATAAATTCTTATAAAAAAAAGGTTCACTTTATTACTAAGGCATGTCCTACGTGTTTTTGCCTTCAACACTATCTCCTACTTGTGTGCTTGCATCATACGTAAAAAAGTTTTGGGTCAACAGAATGTTGGTGAATAGATCTAGATTTTAAATAAAATGTTTTGCTTTATTAATTGAGTTGTTTTTACTTAGAACTCTTTTAAAAATAATATTAACATGCAACTTCATGTGTTGTAGAAACATCAAATATCACCACAATCACAACAACTATCAACAAACCACCACAATCACAATATAGATACAATAGAAACAATAAGACTTAAAGACTATAGCATGCATTAAACTCAAGCGCTGAAGAGCGAGTCCAATAATGGATGGCGATACTAGGCTATAACCCATAGTCGTGGGGAACTTAGTTAGCCAGGTGGATCCATGCGAAACATTTGATAAAAAGCAAGTAAACACATAGACACACATATATGCAACAATAGATAAGCGAAATCATAGAAACTATAAATAAGAAACAATAGATACTAGAAATATGAAACACAACACATAAGGACACATTGATTTGCATGTTGAAGATTTAACTTGGAACAGTTAAAACAAGACACATGATACAGGAGGTATGTAGCAGGAGATTAGGTGCTGATTTGAATTTTTAGGAGTTAGGGTTAAGTTTTGGTATTGAGTTGGGCTACTATGTTTCTTGGGCTACTTATCTATATAACTATATATATATTAATTGTTTAATAAAAATAATTCGAGCGAAACAAAGCGATCAACGAGCGAGCGGACCTTTGCTCATGCTTGGCTCTCATTTACAAACTTAGCAGGAATCGAACGAGCATTTTTCGGACATTTTTCGAGTGATCATCGAGCGATCCTCGATAGTTGAGCAGTTTGGACAGCCCTAGGCGGAACCACCACATCATTAGCCATAGCACGGGGTACGGCTCAACTTCGTATACGTAGTGTAATTTTTTTGATTTTATTCAAACGATACCCCTAAAACAATTTTAGGGTGCCCCTAACAAAAAAATATGATAATAAATTTTAGTAAAATCCAATTCTTTTTATAAGATTAAAAAGTTATTTTTGAATTCTGTTTAGAAAACTAGAACTAACTTATGCTTATGTTTGGGTAATTGATAAACCTAGCCCATTAGCCCAAACCCAAAACAACAATAAAACTGAACAGGTCCGGAATTTTTTAACAATGTCATGATTTGTGTGATCGAAATGATTTTTTTAATAAAGTAAAAGACGACGATGTGATGGAACGATTTCAAGCTATAAAATAAAAAAAAAAGATGACAATTTTTTAGATATTTGTTTTACTTTATTTATTATTATTTTTTTAATATTTTATGATTTTACGATAAAAAAAATTTTGATACCTCTAATCAAATAGGCTAGTTCCTCCAAAAGTCCGTATACATATATATATATATGTAAAACCTAGCGGCAAACAGACACGTCATCACCAATCATTGAAAAATCTGTGGCCTAACCTGAATTAGTTGAAAAAGTGTTGCTTTGTTTCTAATTTGAAAACGACAACAATAACCGTAACATTTTGTTTTCGGATATGGATATACACAAATAATGAGACAACAGATGTATCACACTTCAAAGTAACCACAGGTTGTGTTCAACAAAAGAACTTAAAAAGGGTTTATTTTCCTCACATCTCCCTCAACTTGTAATATATTATTCAATATTTTTTTGAACGTAAAATTTGTACTATGATAATGCTACTAGTGCAACCATATAATCATATTCTCATATTCATTTTTACTATGATATAATGTCTATATACCAATTCAGAAGTAAACCTAATAAATCTTAAAAAAATTTCATTGTTGAAGTCAAACTAAGGAACCAATGGTTCCTAAACCTTATCTCACCCCCCCCCCCCCCAAGATGCCAGTAAACTATAATTTCATCAAGTTATAATTTAACCAGCTAAGGTATTTTTAAGTTTTTTCGTTTTGTTAATTTTTTTATGGAATATTCGATTTTAATAATCATAACTATTCGTCATTTGCCGCCCGCTGTCTAACTATTAACTTAAAAAATAACCAAATGCAGTCTAACTATTAACATATTGGTCTCCAATGAACACAAACAAGTTGGGCAATCAAATTACTTAATTTATTTCAAATATCAAAGGTAACATCCGCTAAAATATAAAACAGATGAATCTTTGATTGGCTGGATCATTATGGACTTAGAGATGCAAACGAGCCAAGCCGAGCTCGAGCTCGGCCTAATTCGAGCTTTGTTTTCAAAGCTCGAGCTCGGCTCATTAATTATGTATTAATTATTATATTAAATAATATTAATATAAATATAAATAATGGACTCTTTTAGGCTTATGAGTTCAATAAGTAAAGCTCGGGCTTGGGCTCGTTTACTAAATAAGTTTTTTTTAGGTTAGGGTTTGGCTTGTAAACAAGTTTATGTAAGCTCGGTTGTTTACACTAAGGCTCGACGAGCCTAACAAGCTTCGCAGGTCAGGCTCGTGCTCGGCCTCGATAAATAAACGAGCTTTGTTATAGGCTCAAGCTTGACTCAGACTCGATAAGGCTCGGCTCGTTTGCACCCCTATTTATGGTAAACTAGTTGACATATAAGAAATGGACTATAAACTGTTGACGGGTCAACACAAATCTTTTAACCCGTTTGTGTCTTCTACAGATCTACCAGTGGTGCTAGAGCTCAACCAGGTTTGATCTCTCTTGCTCCTATTACAAGCAATGGACTGTCAACACTCTAGCCAATTTCGTCAGTTTCAGTGGAGTTGATATTTGACACATAATTGCTACGTTATATACATTTTTTTATAAGAAAATAAATGATATTTAAATTTTCTCATTGAAGCGATGCTAAAAGTTAGGTTTCAAAATGTCTAATCATAGGGAGGTTATAAAACACTTTATTTTGAATATGTATTTTGTTATAACTGGGGTATTTGATGCTTTAAGTGGAATGTTTTATATAATAGTGAAAATTGATAAAAAGTTGATTCATAACACTGAATTGATGTGTGTATTCGTATATCTCATTACAAAGACGGGTATTCTATTTATACACAAAAAAACGTAATCTAAATATAGAAGACAGCAGCTGATTGCTAGATGTCTTTATCTTTGCTGTTGATTGCTGGAGATTAGCTGGATATGCAGCTGTGGATTAGCTGCCGCAGGATGTCCGGCTGTCGATTAGCTGCAGTTTATTCCAAGGTTAGTCTTTCCTTTCTAACACTCCCCCTCAAGTTGAATAGTTGGATTTCCAAAATTCAACTTGCCCAAACAATCATTGAGAATTTTCCCGTTAACTGCTTTTGTTAGAATGTCAGCAAGCTGATCCTTTGATCGAACGAATGGTAGTTCAATCGTACCATCTTCCAATTTTTCTTTGATGAAGTTCCTATCAACTTCCACGTGTTTTGTTCGATCATGTTGTACTGGGTTTTCTGAAATCTGAATTGCAGCTTTATTATCACACATAATCTTACTTGTTTCTTTTGACGGAAAACCAATCTCAGCTAAGAGTCTTCGTATCCACATGGCTTCTGTTAAACCTCGAGTTATGCCTCTAAATTCAGCTTCTGCACTTGAAAGAGCAACCACTTTTTGTTTTTTACTCCTCCAAGTGACAAGATTCCCACCAACTAGAGCGAAGTAGCCTGCTGTTGACCTCCGACTTCCCTTATCTCCTGCCCAGTCTGCATCAGTATAGATTTGAACATTTAGGTGTCCATGTGATTGAAACAGGACTCCATGACCCACTGTTCCTTTGAGATATCTAATAATTCTCCAAACTGCTTCCATATGTGACTGTTGAGGTTGGTGCATGAACTGACTTACTACCCCTACAGCATAGGCGATGTCTGGACGAGTGTGTGAGAGATATATTAGTTTTCCCACCAGCCGTTGGTATCTTTCTTTATTTGCTAATTTTGCTCATTCTTCCATGTAAAGCTTTTGGTTTACACTCATAGGAGTATCTGCTGGTTTGCAATCGATCATTCCAATTTCTGCCAACAGGTCTAAGACATACTTCTTTTGACTAATGAAGATTCCTTGTTTCGACCTTAGTACTTCAATACTGAGGAAATACTTAAGTCTGCCCAAATCTTTCATTTCAAATTCAGCAAACAAGTTTTCTTTGAGTTTTACCATTTCTTCTTTATCGTTCCCTGTAATGATCATATCATCTACATAGATAATTAGACAGGTTACGAATTTTCCTCTTTTTTTGAGAAACAAAGTATGATCGGCATTACTTTGTTTATATCCAAACTTTTTCATAGCTACCGTAAATCTGCCAAACCAGGCCCGGGGAGACTGCTTCAAACCATAAAGGGATTTCTTCAGACGGCAAACTTCTCCAGTTTTGAAATCTTTTGTGAATCCTGGAGGAGCATCCATAAATACCTCTTCGTCTAGGTCCCCGTGTAAGAAGGCATTTTTTACATCAAACTGTTGAAGTGGCCACCCTTCATTTGCAGCTATCGAAAAAAGAACCCTGATTGTGTTCATTTTTGCAACCGGGGAGAATGTTTCAGCATAGTCAATCCCATGTGTCTGAGTTATACCCCTTTGCTACCAGTCGGGCTTTATATCTTTCAATTGTACCATCTGGTTTATACTTAATCGTATAGACCCAACGACACCCCACGGATTTCTTTCCCAACGGAAGAGTACACTTTTCCCATGTATTGTTCTTGGTTAGGGCTTCCATTTCTGTGTTCATTGCTTCCTTCCAATGTTTAGATTTTAAGGCTTGATCCACGTTTGTAGGAGTTTCTTCGGAATAAACAGATGAGATAAATGCTTTGGCTTCCTTAGTGAAGTTTCCATCGGCCACACTAGCTATAGGATAACTAGATCTTCTTGGTTCTTTTTCAGGAGAATACCGTTTCGGAGGAACCCCTCTGTTTGTTCTAGGGGGTAACACATATCTCGATGGTGGTTCTTCTTGTCTGGATTCATCTGCCTGCAAATTTTCAGTTTGTTCTGTGGCAGTTTCATGGTTAGAAGTATTGGTGTCCTCAAAGTCATTAGAAACTTCAAAAATTCCACCAGACTGAATAGGATGAGTATCACTTACCTCGGACACCAGGTTAGGAGGAACATTAGGACCGTTAGTAGCACTGAGATTGGGTTCTGGTGACTCTGTGGTTGGTGACTCTGTAGTTGGTACATAGGGAACATATTCCAACCAGCTTAGTGTGTCTAAACATTCCTTCTCCCCTGACCACTGAGTTGGGAATTGTAGTAATACTCGGTTTCAAGAAAGTCACAGTTTATTGTGGTGAACATATGACGTGTTTTTGGATTATAACATCTGTATCCCTTTTGATTCATTCCATACCCGACAAAGACACATTTTACAGCACAAGGGTCAAGTTTGGTTCGATCTGATTTAGGTATGTGAACAAAGGAAGTACATCCAAAGATTCGTGGTTGAAGGGTGAGAACTGAGGGTAGTTTGAAAAATTTTGAAAGGGTGTGTAACGGAGTGTTAAGCTTTAGGATTTTTGTTGGGAGTCGGTTGAGAAGATAGGTAGCAGTAGCAAGGGCTTCAGGCCAAAAATATTTCGGGACCTGGGATTCAATCAGGAGAGCTCGTGTCATTTCTAGCAAAATGCGATTTTTCCTTTCGGCGACACCGTTTTGTTCTGGGGTGTTTGGGCATGTAGTTTGGTGGATTATTCCCTTGTCTTGGAAAAAGGATTTAAACAAGGTATTAACAAACTCACCGCCATTATCAGATCGGAATATTTGGATGTTTGTTTGAAATTGGGTTTGAATCATGGCGTAAAACATAGTGAATTTTTCAAATACTTCGGATTTGTTTTTCAAAAAATAAACCCAGGTCATTCGGGTACAATCATCAACGAACATCACAAAGTACCGAAGGTTTTGCCCCCCAAGAACTGGGGCAGGACCCCATACGTCAGAATGGATTAATGAAAATGGCAAAGCAGCCTTAGTGTTATTGGGTTTAAAAGTTTTTCTATGGCTTTTTGCTAAAACACATGTTTCACAATGTGACATAGAATTAACTGGAAATAGTTTCGGAAATAAAATATGCGAATAACTTGTAGAAGGATGACCTAATCTTCGGTGCCATAGCCAAGCTTCCCGTTCCGATGTCCCATGAGTCAGCATCACAGCACCACTTTGAGTCACCTCATCCACATAGTACAACCCTTGATTTTCAGTGCCACGCCCAATGATCACTCCCGTCCTGATATCCTGTAAAATACAAAACGTAGGGTACATTAGGACAATACAGTTGAGTTCCTTCGTGACATGGCTGATGGAAAGCAGCTTATGTGATAACGAAGGAACATAAAGGCAATTAGAGATTTTTATTGTGGGTGAAATCTCAATAGTTCCTCCCGGTTTTACATCCATTATTCCTCCGTTTGCCGTTTGAATATGTGTTTTTTCTGGTTTGGTTGTTGAAATAATATCCGATAGCTCATAAGTCATCGTATCGGTTGCGCCACAATCAAAAATCCATAGTTTTTGTTTTTGATGTTCGTGGGCCATATTGGCTTCTCCCTTATTTCCAGGGACTATATGTGTAATATTTGTTTTTAAATTCGACCGAGGGACTATTCGTGCATTATCTTCTTCTTCTTCACTTATGTATGACTTAGGGTTTGAGGGTTGCGCCCCAAACCCTTTACCTGTTGTTTCTTCTTCATCTGCTTTGGCCACTCCGCCGAAGCCCGATCTGTTCCGGCTTTCATCTTTGGGAGCATCTCGGTTACCGGCGCCGGATGACTTTCCTTTTTCTGTAGTCTTTGTGCCTCTCTTCTGACCATCAGACCACCATTCCAGATATCCGACGAGTTTGAAACATTGTTCCCGGGTATGTTTCATCATCCCGCAATGATCACACTTGAGGTGAGATTTGTCGTCTTTACTTGTTCCGATTCTTTTTTCACCGGCTCGTCGGTAACCCTTTGACGCAAGCCCTAGTCCGTCAATTTCAGAGGCCATTAGACCCACTGTGATACCCTGTGTGTCATTGAGAGGTGTTCCCAGAATATTCTGGTGAGCGGCCTCCTTGCGGACAGTAGAGTATGCAGTTTCTACGGTTGGAAGAGGCTCTAACCGGAGTATTTCCCTTTTTATAGGATCATATTTCCGGTTGAGAGCGTTTAGAAACTGGAACAGTTTCTGTTCCGACCTGATTTTGTGATACGCTTGGATATCGGCTGGGCAGGTCATAGGGTTTGGGTCAATCCGATCAATTTCTCCCCATACTCCTTGGAGTATAATCCACAATTCTTCTAGGGAGAGATTGTTCTGTTTGATTTCATTCGCCTTGACATGTAGGTTGAAAGTTTGGAGCTTGTCACGCCCACTGCTATATGTTATAGCTAGGGCATCCCACAGCGATTTTGCTGTTGGGAATTCGGTTAGATTGCTGGCAAGGGTTGGTTCGATGTTCTGTATGAGCCATGAGAAGACGACTAGGTCGTCTTGTTCCCATTGCTCATATTGCTCGCTGGTTTGGTTTGGTGGGTTGGTTGATAGATGATTTAGAAAGGCTTTTGATTTACCGCCTATGGCTACCCTCATCATCCGGGTCCATAAGGCGTAATTCTGACTGTTGAGCTTGAGGTTTATTTGAAGGTTATCGGATAGTTTTGGGTTTCGGTTTTGTGGGTTAAGGCCATTCTTGAGCAGATTGGCGATTTGAATGGATAAATCTTCTCCCAAGTTACCGGCTTCGGCCATGGCAGCTTGGTTGAGAGGATGATTTGGTTTTGGGTGAGCAAGGTAGATGATGAACAGGTCAAGAACGACACTGCTCTGATACCATGATAAAAAGTTGATTCATAACACTGAATTGATGTGTGTATTCGTATATCTCATTACAAAGACGGGTATTCTATTTATACACAAAAAAACGTAATCTAAATATAGAAGACAGCAGCTGATTGCTAGCTGTCTTTATCTTTGTTGTTGATTGCTGGAGATTAGCTGGATATGCAGCTGTGGATTAGCTGCCGCAGGATGTCCGGCTGTCGATTAGCTGCAGTTTATTCCAAGGTTAGTCTTTCCTTTCTAACAAAAATTTGATAAATGCTTTAATTTAAAAATATGGCCTTATAAGCATGTTAAAATACAAAATGCTAAAAAAGCGAAAAATCGAATAAATAAATAAAATTACTTTGCATGTCAAAGGCAAGTGGTTGCAAAACAGTCGCAACATGTGAAAGGCATGCGGTCGCAAAATGTCGTAACAGGACTGTCGCAAACGTCTTACAAACAAAAAACGATCAAAGTTGCACAATCTAGGTCGCAAAAAGTAGCGGCGGTTGCAACTCAGTCGCAATAGAACAGTGTGACGGGTGTTTTTCCGATCACGTTTTCAGTGGTTGCAAAAGGGCAATTACAACTATTTTGCGACCCAAAATGCAGCCGAAATAACTCAATTTTCTAGTAGTGCATAGTGTCATAATTGAAATAATAGTTAAAAATGTTTATACAATAGCAAAATCCACCGTTCATTACATAACCAGTTTGAAAACGCTAATACACAAACATTTTCATGAGAACTATTATTTCATAAGAATAGTTTATTAATTCACTTCCTTAAAAGATGTCATTAGTATTTTATTTTGTAATATTTCAACATTAATTTGATCTTACCATCATGTGTAGTTTGATTTTTATTCAAATATTGTTGAACCAATATTTAAGACTACCAATTTGCAGACTAATTAGATAAACCTTACAGAACATATCCAAATTTGTATATGAGCAATGTACGAGACATTAAATGTCTAGAAATGCAACCTTAGGTAGTAATTATGTAATTGACAAACTTTGTAATGTCAACTACTAGATATTCGTATTATTTTGACATTTTCAATAGTCAAACTTTTCTAGGTATGAGATACTTGTAACTTGTAAGATCGTCTCACTCAATTTTTAAATCAATCTTTTCAAAAGCAAGTTTTCTCCTAGACTGAATAATAATAATATAATAATAATAATAATAATAATATATTTATTAGTTTCAAATTACGTTTTATACACCTTTTGTATATAATTACATCTTGAAATAAATAAATAAAAACTTTGACAAGTTTAACCATATATAATATCGGTTTTACGTATCTTGTAATTAATAACCCCACAATTTAATTGTCAATGAGTGTTATTCAATACAAACTCAATTCGTACAATCATTTTGTAATAATTTTGTACAATTTATATGTTGTGACAACATAAAATTATAGATTTCAAATGCTAAGAATAACCATATAATACAATTCTCATAGGTTGTGACAACGTAAAATTATAGATTTCAAATGCTAAGCATAACCATATTATACAATTCTCATATCTCTACTTAAAATTTTCTATATAAGTGAATACGTCCATATTTTTATAGAGTCATTCTTAAATACCGGTTGATGATCCCTATGTACCCGGAAGATGAAACTTGCCCGATATGTTGTAAAGCTTGTATGGATAAATACGGGGAGCATGCAGTTCACTGTAAAGAGCTCACTGGGTTCAAATATCGGCATGACTGGGTGTGTGATGCTTTGTGGGACATCTTAAGAAGAGCTGGGATTTCGGCTAAGAAAGAGGCCCCTGTGAATTGCCTCATGGACCCTATGGAAGGGAGATCTACTCTGCGACCAGCGGATCTGCTCGTCTTTGGCTGGGCTGGGGGGGAAACATGCTTGTGTAGACCTCACGGGGTTTCCCCTTTGGTTGGTTTAAGGGAAAACGGGTTTGTAGCTGGACAAGCGGCAAGAAAGGCAGAATCAAAGAAAGTGGATAAGCACGCTAAAGCTTGCGCAAAGAACCAGCATGTCTTTGTCCCTTTTGCCTTTGATACTTTTGGCTCCCTAGCGCCAGAAGCTATCCACTTCTTGACGAGGATTCAACGGGTCGTCTATAGCAATTGTTCAACCCCAAGGGGGCAATGGTTTGTATATGGAAGGTTAGGGTTTGCAATTCAGAAAGGATTGGCTGCGCAGCTTGTTGCCTGGCTACCTTCTGTTTTGATGTAACTTGGCAAGTTTTCTGAATTTAAAATAATATTATTTATAAAAAAAATCTAAAACCTAATATTCCTTTACTAATTATCAAATGTCATTCCTTATAATATTTTCAATCAATCTGTTATCAATCTTTTAATAACTTAATGTTTCTTTTTACAAAAGTAAAACGTTTGCATGATATATAACTAGACTTTTTAATAAAACGCCTTATAGTTTTCACACCTATGTCAATCGCATTAGTTCGTTGTCAAAATGTTATACACTTCTTTTCTTAATTTACTACCAATTTGTCTATAAATACCATACCATAATAACTATATTTGCATGTCTATTTCAACAATGTCTGTTTTTGCCCTTTTATTTCTCTTCCTCTTTAGCCATGCATTTGCAGCTTCAAATAATGCCGAGCAAAACTTCATCGAGTGCCTGATCAATTCACCAG
Source organism: Scalesia atractyloides (assembly GCA_947069175.1). Taxonomy (NCBI): domain Eukaryota; kingdom Viridiplantae; phylum Streptophyta; class Magnoliopsida; order Asterales; family Asteraceae; genus Scalesia; species Scalesia atractyloides. Next base: position 92,640,266 of record CAMTDV010000014.1, read on the forward strand.
AACTCACTACTCCGATTGCCAGCGCAATCTACACTCCGGCCAACGCATCCTTCCCCATCGTCTTGCAAGCCTACATTCGTAACCTCCGATTTAACGAATCCACCACCCCTAAACCCTACATAATTATCACTGCATTAGACCTTTCACATGTTCAAGTCTCTGTCAAATGCGCCAAAAAACACAACCTATTAATGAAAACCAGAAGCGGTGGTCATGACTACGAGGGTCTATCGTACGTCGCTTATGACCACCGTTCTTCATCCTTGATTTGTTTAATTTTCGATCGATCAATGTATCGATAGAAGACGAAACTGCATGGGTTCAAACCGGTGCAACCCTAGGCGAACTTTACTATAGAATCGCAGAAAAAAGTAGCACTCACGGCTTCCCAGCCGGTGTTTGCCCTACGGTTGGCGTTGGTGGACATTTCAGCGGTGCAGGATACGGTAACATGATGAGAAAATACGGTCTTACTGTTGATAACATCATTGACGCCGAAATTGTTGACGTTAACGGAAAGCTTCTGAACCGCGAATCGATGGGTGAAGACTTGTTTTGGGCGATTACCGGTGGCGGAGGTGTGAGCTTCGGTGTGGTTATATCGTACAAAATTAACCTAGTTCGGGTTCCGGCTACTGTAACCGTGTTTCAAGTGAGACGAACGTCTGAACAGAACGTAACGGATGTCGCTTACCGATGGCTACGAGTTGCGGACAAGCTAGACGAAAATCTTTTCATCGAATGGTTTTCGATGTCGTGAACAACACGAACGGGGCGAAAACGATACGTGCTTCGTTTCCAAGTTTGTTTCTTGGTAACACCACAACCCTAATGAATATTATGGACCGAAAGTTCCGGAGTAGGGTTACAAAGATCAGACTGTCAAGAAATGAACTGGACTCAGTCCGTTCTATGGTACTACAACTTCCCTCCTGGATCACCGGATTCGACTCTTCTGAGTCGAATCCCGCGATCCCTTACCCATCTCAAAAGAAAATCAGATTATGTCAAAAACCCTATTTCAAAACAAGGGTTAAGGTTTATATTCCAAAAGATGATTGAGCTAGAGCGTCCGGGTTTAACGTTCAATCCTTACGGTGGACGAATGGCCGAAATCTCTGAATTTGCTAAACCGTTTCCTCATCGAGCGGGGAACATAGCGAAGATACAATATGCGTTAGATTGGAGCGAAAATGGCGTTGCTGCCGCGAACTTTTATGTAAACCTTACTAGGGTTTTGCATAAATACATGACTCCATTTGTGTCAAAGTCTCCTAGAGAAGCTTTTTTGAATTATAGGGATTTGGATATTGGTGTCACAGGTAATGGGAAGAATAGTTTTCTTGAAGGGACTGTTTATGGGGTCAAGTATTTCAAGGAGACTAATTTTAGAAGGTTGGTGAAGGTGAAAACAATGGTGGATCCTGATAACTTCTTTAGAAATGAGCAAAGTATACCTACTTTGTCCTCTTCAAGGAAGTAAACTACGCATTCTTTTGACTCATTTACTTATAATCATTTGTATAATATATGTGTTGATTAATACTTTGTGATTGTGACGTATTGTTTGATATATATTTCAATAAACTTGTGTGATTGTGTATAGTTTGAGTATATTTGCTGGACATTTTACTTATGTTTTTGTGTTGAAGATTCACTAATATAACAATGACACGGGCGTTCAAATGTGGTTATGTGTAAGATGAAACTTTAAATTTACCATCCACAATCATAAACGTATTGTTCCTTCCAAAACCTTTTTGTATGCAGATGAAGTTTTTAGATTTGGTGAACAGTAAACCATGAAATTACATATTAGTTATGAATTTTGTTTAACAAGTTCATTTTTAAGTTTTATTAAATTTTCTTGTTTCAAGTTATTAGGGGGTTCATTGCTAAGTGAAGTATACAAGATAAAAAAGGAAGATCAGGGCCTACAAAGAATGGCAATGTGTAACAACCCTCAAAAACATTTCACAAAAATCCGTAATCAAAACTCCAGAACACGTGTCGACGAAAACCGAAAACGACGGTGTCAGATTCTCCAAATGCCACCAGGTGCCACGTTACTAGGCTAGGCCCATTGACTCAGGCCACGTAAGCCCTAGCTAGCCCCGTCATGTGGCACGACGGAAGCATTGGGTTTGTCGCGAGGCGCGATGAGTCCAAATTTCACCTATATAAGGAGCGGTTTCAAGGGCTTTCAAACTGCACCAACGAATTTTGCAGATACGATTTCTAAACCTCTCGTATCTCTGTTCCCAAGTCATTATCACGATTCTCATGTACAAAACCCTAATCACTGAAACGATACCTTTTCGATTGATCTGAAACCCTAGTAACGAAAAACTGCCTGAATAAGGTGATACTTTATACTTTGCGTTTTGATCTAGTGATTATCGTTAAAGTTTGATTTGTTACTTCCCTAATAAGTGTTACATTGTGTGCATATCTAGGATCCAGGACTTAAACCCAAGAGGCTTGAAAACCCTAAAATTCTACAATGTGAATCATTTCGGCTTTTATCAAATGCTTTCAGAACCCTAAAAATTTTCCAACTGTTACTTATATTACATTGATTAAATTTTTATATTCTTATGAGAAGACTATTGTCTGCATTGAGGTTTTGTATACATTACTTATAATGCGTTACTGAATGGAAGAGACCAATAGTAATATGACTATAGTCACAGAAACTATCGAGTGACAAATACCTTTGGGTAGTTGTAAGATATAAACAAATATAAAAACCCTTGATGTTGTAGTTATAAGATTGTGTCGTTTTGTATAAATGAATGGTCTCATCAGTATTTCTCACGGACAAAATATTTTTAAATCGACAGGTGATTTATTATGAAAGGAATGGAAAGTGCTACGAGACACTAAAAAGCTTAAATTAGTGGTTGTATCACCTAAATAAAGAAACGTGTTTTGTAATTTAAAGTTTATCCATATGAAAACCTTTTATGCAAATATGAGTTTTATCCCACAAATACATAAAATGAAAAAGATGGTGTTTGAAAACTCTGAATTTTCATGACACGCGATCCTGGTGAAATTTCCGCTACAAAAAGTTTAAATAAAAACCAGTTCTAGTTTGTCTATTCATGGCTCCTGTCCGTGGTATGATTGAGGGTTGTGACACAATGATTGATAGAAGGCTAACCATATATTATCATCAAGAAAGTTTGTAGCCTTAGAAGTGATTTTAGCGTAATATAACGGGGAAAGGAGTACTCTAGGGTAGTACTTTAGCCATGATCAATCTAGTGCCACCATATCAAATTTACTTTAAAGTACCCTATCCTTACAAAACACTGACAATGTCCTACCCTAAGTACCCTTAAACCTTTTTATCAATTTAAATAAATTTAACAATTAAGTTTAACTAAAAAAAAATTTAGTTAAATAACAATTTAAATTAAAGAGTAAATTACAAGTTTTGTCCTTTATATATGTACCAAATTTCAGTCGTTGTCATTTGCCTTTAAAATTGACGAGTTTTGTGCTTATTATTTTAAAATCTTGCACGATATGTCCTTTGAGCTTAATCCAGTTAAGTTTAAATGTTAAGTGAAGGATAATTTAGTCTTTTAACTTATTTATTATTTAAAACATCATTTTAATAATTATAACAAAATGAATTATATGTTACATTATATATATATATATATATATATAACTTTCTCTCTCTAAAATAGACACACTTTCTCTCTCGACTCTACTATCTCTCTCTCTCTACGAGAAACCTCACTACCACCTGCCACCACTCACTCCCAAATTTGGGAGTAATCTTGAATTTCCTTTGTGGGCACCATATGGTTTCTCTCAATGTTGCTTATGTAGTCCAAAATTAGATTGTTTTATCATTGTATGAGTTTGAAAGATGTGGAGTTATGGTATACATGTCTGAAGTTAGTTAAGGCTTTCTATACATAATTCTATAAAATTCATACCTGAAGGCAAGTAGGTTTGTGTATTCAAGAATTAGGAACTGAACTCTTTGAATCCCTTGAATGGATGAACGGTAATTCAAGAAATTTATGTCAAGGTTGTCAAGCAGAAGTTCTTGGTAGTGATTTACTTGAAGTATATTTTAATTTTAGATTCGTTAATGGTCACTTCTAGTAACAGTAGTCTTCTGGGAATTTCTTTAAATGATTTAATGACAATTATTCATCCTATTCTGAGTGATTTGATTTTACAACAAGAGGATGGAGCTCTCAAGTTTCTGTCGGGGGGGGTGTTCAGGTATATAAAGTTCATTTTTGTATTAGTTATTAAAATTAGTAAAATGGTATTTTAAATGAACAAGTTAAAAGACCATATTACCCTTTACTTAACATTTAAAATTAACTCGATCAGGCTCAAAGGACATAGTGTGTAAGATTTTAAGACAGTAAGTATACAAAACTCGTCAATTTTAAAGACAAAGGACAACGCGTGAACTTTGATATATAGATAAAGGACAAAACTTGTAGTTTACTCTAAATTAAACAAACTAATAAAATTACATATAAACACAATCAAATTAAAATAGGAAAAAAATTATAGATATAAAACGAAACTATTCCTCGTCTTCCTCCTCTAGGTAAGGTAGATCTTTAGTTATTAGATGGACCACAAGATCATTTGTAAATCGATAATGCGTATCTCAATCCATCAACCCACAAAGAATGTCATTGTCAAAAAATGGGTTGGATGACAAGATCCCAGATGTGGACCGGTGAGAATGCATGATTGTCGTCCTTTAAGATCATGTTGTGTAGTCTTGTACAGTATGATGCACGTATACGCCATACTAATAAAATTTTCTGCAGTCATAACACGCATGGGTCTCCTAAGTATGCCCCATTTTCCCTTTAGCACACAAAAAACACGTTCCACATCTTTTTTTCTGCCCCTTCGTGCCATTTCTTGAACTTCTTTTCATTCGGATCGAGTGGGTATGGTTTCAAAAAAATTGACCAAGTAGGGTAGATCCCGTTAGTTAAATAGTATCTACATTTGTATGTACGTCCATTCACTAGAAATGGACACTTAGGTGCGGTTCCATTACATTCAACGAGAAATATTGAAGATTGTTGGAGAACATTGATGTCATTGAGTGAACCGGGATGACCACCATATGTATACCAAAAACATAAATCTTGTGACACAATCGCTTTGACCATGACCGTTGGGTATTCCTGATTATCTCTGGCCTTGTAGATAAATACTTGTTGCCCTCGTCGGGAATATTACCGCTCGCGAGTTGTTTAACGACTGATGTAACTTTTTGTATCGCCGTAAAACTCTTTTTCAACCTCCCTTCATATCCCTCTTGAAACCAAGGATATTGTGCTTCCACATCACCAACTATTTTTAAGAACAATTGTTTTGACATACGAAACTGATAGCGGAATGTATCATGATCATACTTTGATTCATCAACAAATTATCATTCATAAGATTTTTGTTACCTTGTACGCGATCACGTTTTATAGGAATGCCCGGCAACGTTGTCGTTGTCACACCCCAACCGCAGCGGAATATTACGGGACATGATGATTGCCCATAGCTTACGACACTATTATAAGTTTAGAAAACAATTAATCATAGAAAACAATTAACATAATTCATACATTATTCAAAAGATAAATTCTTATAAAAAAAGGTTCACTTTATTACTAAGGCATGTCCTACGTGTTTTTGCCTTCAACACTATCTCCTACTTGTGTGCTTGCATCATACGTAAAAAGGTTTTGGGTCAACAGAATGTTGGTGAATAGATCTAGATTTTAAATAAAATGTTTTGCTTTATTAATTGAGTTGTTTTACTTAGAACTCTTTTAAAAATAATATTAACATGCAACTTCATGTGTTGTAGAAACATCAAATATCACCACAATCACAACAACTATCAACAAACCACCACAATCACAATATAGATACAATAGAAACAATAAGACTTAAAGACTATAGCATGCATTAAACTCAAGCGCTGAAGAGCGAGTCCAATAATGGATGGCGATACTAGGCTATAACCCATAGTCGTGGGGAACTTAGTTAGCCAGGTGGATCCATGCGAAACATTTGATAAAAAGCAAGTAAACACATAGACACACATATATGCAACAATAGATACGCGAAATCATAGAAACTATAAATAAGAAACAATAGATACTAGAAATATGAAACACAACACATAAGGACACATTGATTTGCATGTTGAAGATTTAACTTGGAACATTTAAAACAAGACACATGATACACCCCAAAAATATTTGATGATAAAAGGGGGAGAAAAACAGAACTACTCACTAGTTGCGTAGAAAACGATCCATGAGAATTACCGCACGAGCATACGAGGCGGTCAAATAACCAAATCACCCTAAGTTGGATATAACAAATATATTTTAAATTAAAAGAAACGATATAATGGGTCTAGTGATTCAGGTTCTTGATTTAGCGCCCTTTGTAATAAATATTATTTCAATATATATATATATATATATATATATATATATATGCAAATATGCATCTGTAACTTTGATTTGCAATATCATAAATCAATTTTATCGTTTGCGTAATTCTTACACTTTAGTAATAATAAATCTCTAACAATATTACTACTTAACCACCCAACTTCCTAAATATAGTTATATAATTTCAAACATGTCTTGATAAAATAAATATACACTTTGTTAGGATATATATAAAGTAATATATGAGTCTCTTAATGGGAAAATAACAACATAAGTTTGTGTAGGAATAAATGACATATACATGTTATATTTCTTGTAGTTATTGTTTCTAATTATAATTTTGTGTTATTATTTCTAACCATTTGGCAAATCATAATTACTGAAAAGAAAATATCATTGTTGTCACAAGGATTTATTTTTATAATGACAATTTAGTTAGTTTTAAAGAAAAATTATAACTAATTTTCCAATTTAATCAAATTATATTATATGATAAATTACGTGATTAAATTAATATGTAATTTATTGTTAAAATTCCACATCTAACGAATAATTGAAAAATTCTAGCTTGGGATATAATATTCTCAAGAACTAATTCTTCCCATAATTTATAAATTAATATAATATGCTAAAATTCGTAATAAATTCATAACGAGTTCGGAAATTCTCCAAATTTTAAATAAACTAATCTAATATGATAATAAGCAATATCCAAATTTCAATTTCACAAAAAAAGTTTTTAGAATCAAAAGCCCCAATTTCAAGAGCTCAAGAACCTTAGTTTATCAAGGAATTAAATTTGAATTCATAAAGTCTACGAATGCATAAATTGATGATAGGGTTTTGTAGAGCACGAAAAAATAATAGTATGCTTTGGAATCACCTGAAAAGGTTAAGAATTAAAGGATATGAAGTTATGAGCCCTAGATCCTTCTTCTCTTGAATTCACGAGCTTGAACGATTGTTAATGGAAATTGGGAGTTAGGAATCGTGTGAAAGACTTCTAGAAACTAAATGGTATAAGGTTTTTTAACTGATGTGATCGATTAACGCATGAGCAACCGCAAATGACTGGTTTGTCGACGTCATACCTACGACCTGCACAAACGGAAGATTGTACAAGTTTTTTTGTAGGTGGGGTCAATTATTAGCACATGCGAGAAGGCACACCACATAGTGAATGAATGTTTGTGGACAAAGAAGATATCTTCCACTGCGTCGGTGGTCTCATTTTCGCGTATGTAATAAGTGAAATCTCTTTCAACAAGAAGGTTTTCGAGTTGTTGGATTGGAGATTCACCGACCCTCTTTTGGGCATTGATCTTCTGAACAGCATTGTGTACATCTTTCGGAATAATCTTTTTTGTCGGGTTCTTTTTCGTCAACGTTCGCCAGATGCTACGGTTAGGAATTTCTTGCTATGTCAGCTGCTCAATCAGTCTTTTATCCTCCGAAGAAATCCTTCTCGCATACGCGTGACCCTCTAAGTTTTCAATAGGAGTGGGTTGTGCCTCGGCTCCGTCAACTCTATCTTCCGAACACTTCCCTTTCATTCCATAAATCCTATCAACTCAAACGGGCAACATATTTTCTTGCTACTTGTTTTCCTCACTGTAGCTACACTCTTATACTCCCCACCAAGACTACATTGAAACCAAAACTTGAAATTACTTCCTCTTTTATTCGATCTTTTAATCACAATGACGTAACTATTTTCCTTTCCCGTCTTCTGTACCCAATCCACCAACACATCACGTGACGAAAACGTAACATTTGTATCAAACCTTAATATAATTGGATAACAGTTATCCACATCGATTAACATATCGTCCTTCTCACCACCGTCTCCCTAGTCCGGATAGTCTTGTGTTGCAAAGTTCTTTTCACCACCATCTCCCTGGTCAGGATAATCTTGCCTAACAAAGCTCTGCTCACCACCGTAACTGTGATCGGGATAGTTTGGGTGACCGTACAGATATTCAGACTGAGGATATGGATATGGTTCACCTCCGTAGCCTTAATTCGAATAGTCGTGTTGTGCGTACGAGTCTTCCACAGGGATATTCAAGTCCAGCCGCACCCCGTACGAGTCTTCCACAAGGATATTCAAGTCCAGCGGCACCCCGTACGAGTCTTCCACAAGGATATTCAAGTCCAGCGACACTGTATTGTCATGATAATGAATGCTAGAGACAACCTCCACTACAAGAAAAGTGACCATTAGATACTAATTTATTAGGGACTGAAATATCAGTCTCCGATACGTAATATTTGAGACTAATTTATCAGTCACTAATAATATTAGGGACTGATTTCTATGCACCATATATTAGTTACTAGAAATCAGTCTCTAATATCGTAACACCTTATTTGAGACTGAATTTCAGTCGCAGATATGTTTGTGTTGTATAGCGTTTTGGAAGAACGATTATTGGCTACTAAACTTTAGTCTCATATATGTTCCCCCTCTAATGAAAAATGACACATCTATGTTGGAGACTAATATTCTGTCTCCAATATAGATGGAGCATATTAGGGACTGAATATAAGTTATTAGTATTTTCAAGACAGCCATAATTAGGGACTGATATTCAGTTTTGAATACCTTTTTATATAGGTTATGATTGGTGACTAATTTTCAGTGTCCAAATATGTTAAGCTCTTTTCGAAAACTAATTAAGAACTGAAATTTTGTCTCCAAAGTTATATGGAGACATAAGAAACAGTGACTGATAATTAGTTTCTAATAATCGATACAAATTATTGTATTTTAAAGATATAAATTATATACTCAAAATTAGTCCTCATATTTATTGTAACATGTCATATTGGGGAGTAATATTTAATTTAAGAAAAGAAGATTTTTTATAAACCACCCCAACCCGAGCTTCACTTATTAGGCTCGAGCATAGTTAAGCCTAGGCTCGGCTCGGCTTGTTTACACCTTAGTCAATCCGATCAACTGTTATAACAGAAGAACTAAAGACTAGAATCAGTCTCTAAAGTACTTGTAAAAACCCTAATGGACAATGTTATTTAGTGCACAAAGCATATTTGTAGATATAAGATCATGGATAACCCAAACACTATTTTAAAAGAGCATATGCATTATACGTTTAACATAATACATGATATATCCTAATCTAGTCTAAATGAACATAAAATAAGTGCAAAGTTTGTGAAAATACATAATAAAATTATTAGCATCCAAATCAACTGCTTGCAACACATTAACAACCTTCATATATCCAAGTAGCACAAGCCTCTAAAACACATCATTGAGCCCAATCCAAACCAAAATCTTGTGTTGTATGAGCCAACTTTGCCAAACTTTAATACTACATATGATTCCTTCCTCGATTATTATACGTTTACCTGCAAACATAATTTTTTTAGTAAATGATTAGGTAATATAAAACAATTATACTATTACATAAGTACTAGTAAGAATAAAACTAGTACATATTGAAATTTAAATGATCAAACTCTTACAAAATTTATAGAATGAACATTATCAATCATCATCATCTGACTCATCATATTCAATTTCATTATTGGATTTATCAGCGTCTCACTCATCCAACTTTGACTCTAAACCAAAATCTTCCATGCTATGATTAGAATCATCTATCTCATCATTAACAAGACCATCTATAGTGCCACCATAATGATGTTGAACATCAACAGTTTCAACAATTTCATCTTCAGCATCTTCACCTTCACGATGAAGGTTGACATCTTCTAACATATCTTCTACATTCTTGTTTTCTGGAATATCCCACAAGTGTCTGTGGGTAATTCTTTCAATGATCTTCCATTGTGAATTTGGTTTAAGTATATCATTTATATAAAACACTTGTTTAGCCTGGTTTGCTAAAATGAAAGGATCATCCTGATAAGCATGTCGGGACGTGTCTATGCTTGTGAAATGAGGTTCAAATATCACGTGCGTTCTTTGACGATCAGTATCAAACCATGTGCATTTGAATAAAATAATACGATACCCTCTTATGAATGACAATTCAATGACTTCATCAAGGTATCCATAGTAATCGTCTTCAATATCATTATGAATGCCCGGTACCGAAACTCCACAATTTTGTGTTTGTCTATAGTCATCGCTTGACTTAACTACAAATTTTACCCCGTTCACTATGTATCCCCTTTGTGACGAAACGCGATGATCAGGAAGGCAAGACAGTGCATATAACTCCTCATTAATTTGAGATGGATTTAGCACATACATCTCTCGAATTTGTTCTCAATTTTCAACATAGTTATCATGTTATTAGAGTGTTGTACAATATCACAAAGTAAAGTAAGTGAAATAGAGTGCGATTGTTACCCGTTTTGCAAACCAATCCGGAAATGTAGATTGTTGCATCTCAGAAAAATACGATGATTCCGGATGTTGATTTTGTAAAAATTGTAAGTGTTCCCTGCCACGTGTAGATAAACTATAAATGTACTGACATGTGACACTTCAAATTAATCTACAACCAAATATTAAAAAAAAAGTTACTCTAAGTACGGTTGAACCTCTTGACAATTATTGATGATAAACCATATTGGCTTTTTCATAAGATTAGTAGGAAGCACATGAACTTCTTTCTTCCAAATACCTCGACCATTCAATCTAAATATATCTAACGCAAAGCTTCGAGAATCACTAGAGGTTTTGTCATCATGTCTATCACGTTTATCCAACTTTGATTCAACACCTCGTAAATAGTGTGAACAAAATGTTATAGCTTCTTTAACAACATAACCTTCTGCTATCGAGCCTTCGGGTTTAGCTTTGTTTCCAACATATTTCTTTAAATGGCCAAGGTATCTTTCGATCGGATACATCCACCTTGATTGCGCAGGTCCTCCCAAAATTGCCTCTTGAGGAAGATGCACACACAAGTGCATCATAACAGTAAAAAATGACGGGGTAAATATATGTTCAAGATGCACACACAAGTGCATCACAAATGGGATTCGGTACCGGAAGATGTGAAAACTCTAATGTATGATAAACTAGAAGTACGTTGTATATATCTTTCTTTTAATCATTGAGAAGCTATTATGACCTTATGTTTTCATTTCTATTACTAACATATGTATTCGATGCAGGGAAAATTCGAGCTGCTGCGAACAGATAACGTTTTAATGGAGTATGTAAATAGTCGACTACATATCCAGTGGAAACGCAGCAGAGATGTTTTGAGTCAGCAATGGAAGAACAATGGAGGAAAAATGAATCCAAGGTTGGCAAGATCGAATATGCATATTGATTGTCGGAATCAAGACGACTGGAATCATCTATGCGACTATTGGGAGACAGAAAAAACCCGGGTGAGTATGTTGATTTTATTTACAAATCATAATTCATATTCACTAGTTATGTTCTTATTTTTTCGGGTTCTGACATGTATGCTGAGTTTTAATTTTGTAGAAATATAGTGATCAAATGGAACTTAACAGAAGAAAACATGTAAATATAAGCAGGGGGCTCTCGGTCGATAGCCAATCATGCATTCAAAATTGTAAGTTTACACTTTTCGACCTTTAATTTAATAAGTTATTGTTACGTAGTAGTAGAATTTCATTAAAAATCGGTATCTATTTATTTAGTTTTGGTGTTTGAATATTAGAGAATATATTTATTCTTCATTATATAAGTTTTATGATGGCAGAGAAATCCCGAGACTCAGTTGCCACCTAGCCCATTAGAAGTTTACTACAAGCTGCACTATAATGCTAAGAAAAAAGGATGGCTAAATGAAGATTCACATATTGTATATGTAAGCATCTCCCGGTCAAAAGCTTTTGATTTATATTTTTTTTCAATTTTTTTTAGTCTCAAAAGGTTTTAAATGCTATTAGTCTTCCTTTTTTATGTTAGGATAATATTTGTAAACATAAAGAGGCAGCCATGGCTAGATTGAATGCCGAAGGAACCATCGTTACTACTGCTAAGGAACACGATGTGGAGAGAGAAGTCATCAAAAGTGTATGTGGCAGGGCTAAAACAATACAATCAGCATGGGAGGTAGGTGTTGGTCCTGTGTTAAGGAAAAAAGATAATTGGATTAAATCGGCAACCGAATCATCTCAACGAGATTCAACTGAGGATGAAGATTTGAGAAATAAGGTTACTAAACTCAAAGAGGAATTGAAACAGAGTAACGAAAAATACGAAAGAGTGACAGAGTTCTTGAGCCGAAAATATCCAGATTTCGAGAGCACAACATCTACAAATGATGCTGGTGAAGATGACGGTTTGAGTGGACTACACAACAAAAGTAACAACACGAATAATATTTCGATTTCGATTGGCTATTGTTATGACATTAATGCTTGAGTTTATTGCGATTTTAAGAAACAAAGAATCATATTCACATTCACGAATAATATTATTGTTGTGTTAATGATAATGGTTTAATATGTAAAACTATAAATTCTATCGGGGACTACTTATTAGTCCTAGAATATATATTTGTTAGGAATTGTAAATGCATGTTAGGGACTCAACTAAATTTGTATTTGCAACTATTTTTCAGTATGTAAAAAAACCATATTAAAAGTGACACATAGTATTAGAGACTAAAAGATAGTCACAGAAAAAGATATTAGGGACTAACTTAAGCGACTAATTTTCAGACCTTAAATAGACATATTGGACACTAAAATTATTTGTTATCTTAAACTGATTATTAGTCCCTAAAAGTACATATTAAGTACTAAAATAACATAGTATGTGAGACTAATATTCAGTACTTAAAAGAAGCATATTAAGCATATGAAGGACAGAAATCATGTGGTACTTGAGACTAATTTTTAGTCTCTAAAACATCTTATTGGATACTGATTTGACATGGAATCACGAACCTCCAAAACTTATTAGGGACAATATAGACATGTTTATAGGACCGATTCTAAGTCCTTAAAGTAATACACCTAGGACTAAACTATCGTAGTATCCGAGACTAATTTTTTAGTCATTGAAGAAATGCATCAGGGACTGAAATGACGTGGTGCCGGAGGTAAATCTAGGACTGAATTTTTATGTTTTTGAGACTGGCTATTAGTTCCGTTTAGTGTCGTACAATAGGGACTGATTCTTAGTTGTTAAAACCAGTATCTAGTACTAGGTATCCGGGACTGCCTGGGGACTGGTGAATCAGTCCCTGATAACCATTAGGGACTAATTCTTACGCATCAGATACTGAGTTTTTAGTCCCCAAAAGTCGTTTTTTTTTTGTAGTGCTCCTCCTCCCTCATGTTGAACGGGATAGGTTTCTCGTATGAGTTAGAAATAGCGGTCCCCTCGTAAGAATCTGGAACAACGGACTTGTCAGAGTATTCACCGAAAAGGTAGTTGCTAAACCATGACATCGTATTTTGAAAAAATCCCACTAAAACAACAAAAGTCTGTGAAAAATCCCTTGTCGAATGGAACAAAAGGCTATTTGAAATTTGAATAAAATGTTGTAAAATCTCGAATGAAACAATCTTCAGTTCACTACACTTATAAGTAGAATGATTGTGAAAGGCCGCTTGTCTTTTTCTCACCCAAAACGCCGCGCTTTGGCCAAAGCGCGACGTTTAGGCATAAAGTTACCAGACAAGGACTGACAGGTTCAGAGCACTTATGTTTTGACTTTATGCTTAAACGCCGCGCTTTGGCCAAAGCGCGACATTTTGAGGTTATGAAAATAAGAATGGGATGTGTGAATATCATGATGTTTCATGTAAATGTTTCATGTTTGTCTTTAGTTTGTCAAAAAGAAACAAAAATATATAATAATACAATCGAAGACATTTCTTGTAGTATGTTCCATTTTAGTTTGTCAAAGAGAAACAAAAATATATAATAATACAGTCGAAGACATTTTTTGTAGTACGTTCCATGCTTTTGGCAGCACTTAACTATACAAATATATTAATAGAGGTTGGTTAACGTATAATTTTTCTTACCGTACGAACGTACGTTGTGAAATTACATATGTTGTAAAACTCAAAACCCTTATCACGCATGTTGAAAAACCATAATCACGCATGTTGAAAAGACATAATCACGCAAGTTGAAAACCATAACATGCTTCATTACATAATTATAACATGCTTCATTATATAATTATAACATGCGTGATTATGGTTTTTCAACATGTGTGATTAGGATTTTGAGTTTATAACATGCGTAATTTCATAGCATACGCTCGTATGTTAAGCAATATTGTATTTTACACCTTTATTATATTAATAACAGGTTAAAAATTATATCATTAAAATTATATTTAAATTTATTGTGAAATACAAAATGAGAACCACTACGAGTTGCGAGAACCGCGAGAACTTTTGGATCTGGGTCGAATTGGGCCAATTTTTTTTGCACAAACGTAGATGAAAACATTATAAACACATCTGTAAAAAAGAAGTAAAAAAATTGTCGAGGTGGTAGTTTTGACTGATGCAAGTTTTTTTATATCAGTCAACACTACCGTCTTGACAATTTTTTTTACTTTTTTTACAAATATGTTTATAATGTTTTCATCTACGTTTGTGCAAATAAAATTTGGCTAAACTCGCCCCAGATCAAAAAGTTCTCGTGGTTCTCGCAACTCATGGTGGTTCTCATTTGAACCGAATCCTATATATATAGGGATTAGGTGAAATGAGAACCCCTTGAGTTGTGAGAACCGCAGGAATCAATATTAATCATTGATCAAATGTGTTTTGATGGATGAGATTAAAAGACAATAAAGCAGAGTAATGATTGTAATTTAATTAATGAGATTGTTTTTAGTGAGATAAGTTCTAATTGATCTTTTTACTATAACCATTAATGATTGGTCCCATTAGTCATTTTCTTTAATTAATAAGATTGTTCTTTAATTAAAAAATTTAAAAATTAAGGTAATGTTTACATTGCAAATAAATCACCAGAAAATGAAAACAAAATAAACAAAAATAAATAAAGCGAAGTCGTTGTTAGTAAATGATAGTTTGCACCTCCATCATCTGAGATCGGCACGGACACCACACAAAACATGTAAAAATCCCAAATTATCATTCTACAAACAAATAAAATATCATTTACTCCAAAACATTTTTCTGCCGCATGTAAAAAACATTTTTTTTTACTTTCGACACCTTGCGTAAATTTTTTTCCATTCGGCAACGAATGTAAAAACATTTTTTAAACGTATGTAAAAACTACAAATTTACGAACGTGAATTTACAAAACATTTTATATAATTGTTTTTTACGCCGCCGACACGTAAATGTTTTATTTTTACCCCAGCCCCGACTGTAAATTATTTTTACGCCCCGGTTGTAAATTTTTATTTCCGTCTCGGTTGTATGTTTTTTACGCCTCTATTGAAACATTTTAAACTTTTTTACAGCTTAGTTGTAAACTTTTTTTACGCCCCCAGACCAGTCGATTGTTTGGCTAGGGGCTTTTTAAACTTTTTACGGGGGCCGTAAAAAAATTTTGAGAATAAAAAACTTTTTTTTTCATTCGACACCGTGCGCAAAAAAAGTTATTTTACATTCGACAACTTACGTAAAAACATTATTCAAACGTACGTAAAAACTATTTTACTCCTTCTATTTTTACATACATTTGAAAATTAGATTTACGCGTGGCGTTTAGAGGAGTTCGGGTCCGCGATCAGGGGCGTAAAAAAACCTTTTTTACGCACGTTGTCAAAACCTTATTTTTAATTTATTTTTTACATAATAGTGTTTTCATACTCGGTTCGTGTAAAAATTTACGCACATTGTCAAACTTTTTTTACGCACGTTTTTGAAACTTTTTTTACGCAAGTTGTGGAATGCTTTTTTGAAAACTTGTAGTGCAAAGTCATCAAACGTTAACGAAAGAAATAGAAATTCTCAATAAACATATTAGACAAATATAGTTTGCATTTTATAAAGAACATTATGTCATAATTAGGGAATGTTGGGATTGAACTGTAACAAAGGAATAGAGGAACAGATGATACAAAGCCAAAGACACTATCCGAGCTTTGGTTCACCTATCAGAGGTTACAACCTCTGATCAACCTTTACACTGGTTTACTTGAACAACTGTTCCTATCATGTAATTGAATATAGAAGCAAAGGTCTGTTAGAAGAAACAAGATCAGTGGATAGAGATCAGTGCTTAGACTAGTTTTACTTTATTCAATGTAACAGTGCTATGCACTGATAGTATTAGTATAGCAGTGTTTTAATTAGTTACAATTTTGTTAGCTGTCACTATCAACCATGACGTCACAAAAGATGTTCAGTGGTAGATAGTTTGTATAAATAGGTGAACGTTGTAACAGTTAACTTGTCTTCCTGAAAAAGATCAATTCGCACTTTATCTTATTCATTTCTTACTATCAAACGATTGTAATTGGCTAAGGGGGAGCTAGTGAATCACATGCAAAGTTTACCAACTTGAAAGCATGATGGTGATGAAAACAAACGACCGATTGCTTGTCAAATGCATGTTTGTTCTCAGTTGCTTCAAGCAAAGACACAGAATTATGGCACAAAAGACTAGGTCACACAAATCTAAAAACCATCTCCACTCTTTCAAAACAAAGTCTTGTCAGATTTTTGCCTCACAAACAATTTACTTATGAAGAACATTGTGTTTCCTGTTTAAAAGGTAAACAACATAAAAGTTCTTACAAGTCAATTGAAGAGTCCAAAACAAGTCAGTGCTTACAGTTACTTCATATGGACTTGTTTGGACCTTAAAAATCATGAGCTTAAAACACAAAAGGTATTGCCTGGTGATAGTTGATGATTTTTCCAGGTTCACATGGACTTTCTTTTTACACTCTAAAGATGAAACAACAAACATTTTGCAAAACTTTGTTAAACAAGTTGAAAAGCAATTTGATCTTCCTGTAAAAATCTTTAGGAGTGACAATGGGACAGAGTTTAGGAACAAAGAGTTGGATGCTTTCTGTGAGTCAAAAGGGATTGTTAGGCAATATAGCATCCCTAGAACTCCATAACAAAATGGAGTTGTTGAAAGGAAAAACAGAACTTTGATTCATTCAGCAAGAACAATGCTAGCAGATTCTGGTTTACCCTTGTCTTTTTGGGCAGAGGCTGTTAACACTGCTTGTTATGTTCTGAACAGAGTTTTGATAAGCCCCATGCATCAAAAGACTGCTTATGAATTGCTTTATAAAATCAAACTTCTGCTCTTTTATTTTAAAGTCTTTGGCTGCCCATGCTTCATTTTAAATTTAAAGGATTCAATATCCAAGTTTGCAGAGTTGATTGTGGTTATTTTCTGGGATACTCAACCACTACCAAAGCCTACAAAGTTTTTAACTCTAGGACCAAGTGTGTTGAAGAAACTCTAAATGTTGAAGAAACTCTAAATGTGAAGTTCAATGAACTCTCATCTTTAAAAATCCCAGCAAATCCTGCTGAATTGTTTGACCTATCCAAATTTACATTTGAAGATGTGTCTGTCAAGACTAACCATGCAGGTACCCCACAGTCATCAAATTAAGAGCAAGGATATGATTGCATCCTTCCAAATTTCAAAATCCATCCTTCAGGCAAAGGAACAGATGTTAGTAGCAATGATGAAAGCTCTGCCAGGTCAACAGTGGTTAATACTCAAATCTCTGCCAGCTCTCAGAACCAAACATCTGTTGATAAAAGTCCACAACAAATGGACAAAAGTCAACCCACTTTTACATCCATTCCACCAATTCCTCCACCACCATTCCAATCAGAGGCTGGACCATCAAATTCACCAATAGAGGATAGCTCAGATGACACACATTTGCAAGCTTCACCTCAGAATGCCATTATCCCATATCAAGGTGAATTGATTTTCCTCAAAAGCCATCATGTGGATCAAGTTATTGGCAACATCAATAAGGGGGTGCTCACCAGAAGCCAATCCCAAAACATTTGTCTTTTACTGGCTTTCTATCACTCACACAACCTGTCAAGTACCAAGAGGCACTAAAAGACAATAGTTGGGTAGAAGCCATGCAAGAGGAGCTCCTACAGTTCAAAAGACAACAAGTATGAGAACTTGTACCACTGCCAAAAGAAGTAAGTCCTATTGGCACAAAGTGGGTCTTCAAGAACAAAACAGATGAAAGGGGCGTTGTTGTCAAGAACAAAGCAAGGCTCGTGGTTCAAGGCTATAGACAGGAAGAAGGCATAGACTATGATGAAACATTTGCTCCAGTTGCAAGATTGGAGCCATCAGATTGTTCTTAGCTTTTGCTGCTAACCACAACATCAAGGTGTATCAAATGGACATCAAAAGTGCATTCCTGTATGGAAAGATCAAGGAAGAAGTGTATGTGTATCAGCCTCCTGGTTTTGAAGATGCATTTCATCCTGATCATGTTTACAGGTTAAACAAAGCACTATATGGTCTAAAACAAGCACCCAGAGCCTGGTATGAAACTCTATCCACTTTTCTCTTATCTATTGGTTTCACCAGAGGTAGGATTGATAAAATCCTATTTTTAAAATGGAAAGGAAATGATTTGATGCTTGTACAAATTTATGTGGATGACATCATTTTTGGATCCACATGCACTGCCATGTATGAAGAGTTCAGAAAACTCATGGCAGCAGAGTTTGAGATGAGTGCAATGGGTGAGATGCAATGTTTTCTTGGTTTACAAGTCAAACAAATGTAACATCGCACTTTCATCCATCAAAATAAGTATGTGAAAGAACTACTTAAGAAATTTGATATGGATGATTGTAAACCTTGTATCACACCCATGGCAACATCCAAGCTAGTCACATTTGATGGCAAAGATGACCTTGTTGATCAAACATTGTATAGAAGCATGATTGGGTCTTTATTGTACCTAACTGCATCAAGGCCAGACATCATGTTTGCAACATATGTTTGTGCCAGATCACAGTCATTGCCAAGAAAATCAGATCTTATTGCTGTAGAAAGGATTTTCAAATACATAAAAGGTGCTCCCACACTTTTATCTGGTATCCAGCTAATGGTAATATTGAGCTTGCAGGATATTTTGATAGTGACTTTGCTGGATGTAAAACAACAAGAAAGTCCACATCTGGAGGAGCCCAATTCCTAGGTGATTGCTTAGTGTCTTGGCAAAGTAAAAAGAAGTTGCAGTTTCCACATCCACTGTTGAGGAAGAGTATATAGCTGCTGCAAGTTGTACTGCTCAACTTTTGTGGCTTCAAAATCATTGCTGGATTTTGGTATCACTACTTTAAAGACTCCACTCAAGATTGATAGTCAAGCAGAAGAAAATATCATCAAAAATCTGTCTCTCATTCCACACTAAGCACATTGACATCAGACATCACTTTGTGAGGGATTGCTATGAAAAAGGTTTGATTCTTTACAACATGTCCATACCAACGATCAATTGGCAAATGTGTTGACAAAAGCACTTCATGCTCACACTTTTGACAACTTGATGTCTAGGCTTGGAATGCTAAACATGGATTAAAAACAAATTTTTTTGTGATCCATGTGTAAATAGTAATAAAATGTTTTTAGAAAATCAAAATCCATCCTTAAAAATAGTTTAAAAATTGAATTTTTCATTAAAATCCTCAAAGTCTGTTCAAAGCACTGATAACACAAAAACACTGATCATTTAGAAAAGTCTATCCATTGTCAAAAGTGTATCCTCTGATAGATCAAAAATTTCAAACAGTGGTTTAGCCAAACAACTGTCTTCCATTTTCAATCAGAGGTTACACGTGGACAGATGTTATTTGATAGTCGTTGCATCAGATGCCACGTCATCATCACTTTTTCAAAAACCCTATAAAAACCATGTTCTATTCAGAACAGAGGTTTCACCATGTCGATTTCAAAAATCTCAAAACAGTTTTCACTC
Organism: Scalesia atractyloides; assembly: GCA_947069175.1. Lineage (NCBI taxonomy): Eukaryota > Viridiplantae > Streptophyta > Magnoliopsida > Asterales > Asteraceae > Scalesia > Scalesia atractyloides. Next base: position 92,660,607 of record CAMTDV010000014.1, read on the forward strand.
AAATCATGGCTCCTAAAACAAAATCAAAGGTAAAATCAAAGCAAGATTTACCATCATTCGTCTTGATTATCAAAACCCCACACAATTACACTAGAATCTTAGAAGAAACCGAGGTCAACACACGATACCACACAATGATTCGGATTCTAAGAGAGTCAAAATTTAAACATATGCTCGAAGTCAAAACCAAAATTTACATCGATTCTCTTCGGGATTTCAGGAAAAATGCTAAGGTCAAAACATCCGTGATGATGTTCCTTATGCAATAGTCTCAAAGGTTGGGGGTACTCCTATGCAAATTAGTCCACAATCGATCTCTCAAGTTTTTCAATTGAATGATATGGCACATCCTGTGTCATTTTCTTTATGAGAGATGCAAGCAGAGTTTGTGGAAAGGGGTTACACTGGCCAATTGAAATGTATGACAATCTTTAAACCCCATTTTCTAGCAGAGATGAAATTCTTTTTCCGTACTCTTTTAACATGTCTCTATGCAAAATCTACTGCTTTCAATGAAATTCCATTGAACATGCAATATCTGGGATATGCAATTTTGACTGATTCTGATTTTAACTATTCCCAGGTATTGTTCAATGATCTTGTAAATAATTTTAAAAATATCTCAAAAAGAAAAGCTTTCTTGATACATCCTCGATTCTTGAGTGTTTACTTGCAAGACCAGATCAGATATGAAGCAAGTAAACAATGCGCAGTGACCACACCTGGCTGCCTAACTCATGAAACTTTTACACGAATAACAAATCAAGAAAAGATTTCCAAAACAGTAGTAGAGGGGGATGAGCCAGTTTTACAAGAACAAAATGTTCAAACTCTTCCTCCTGCTACTGAGCCCACTGCTCTAGGTGATCAGAGCATTGCAACCACTGCTCTGAAACCCACACCTAAAATCACCAAAAAGAAACCAACAAAAACATCCAGAAAACCCACCAAACCCAAAAAGGGTCCTCTGGAAGATAAGACCCAAAGATAAACCCTGTGACAACACCAATGTCACTAACCACTGCTGCTACTTCTTCACAACAGATGGTTGAGAGATCTCACCTGGCTATGAAACTCCTCATTCATCCTCACAAAAGGATCAGGTTGTAAAGACATGGACACCAAATTATGAAGCTCTAGGACCACTTGGTTCTATCTTCCACAGCCCATCTCCCAGGGCAATGTATCTTTCTGCACCTATTCCTTCACCAATAAAATCACTACCACAAACCTTTTTACCCTTGCTGAATGCAATAGAACTAGAGCATACATTATCCAGCACTTCTCACCAACCTATCAATGAGAATATACTTCAACATGATGTTGGGTCTGAATCTTTATTCTTTACCAATGTACATCCCTTGGATGATATAGTTCAACTAGAGCAGCCACTACAATTGCAAAACTACCTACTTTTCCTTTGGACAGTGGTTACATTTCTAAGTCTCTGTTGAAGGCAACCATGCTTAGGCTACCAAGGTAACCTCTAATGTTGTGGGAAGTTCCCAGTACCAAGAAAAAGGGGCATCTAAGGTTGAAGCTAGTGTCAAAACACATGCTCATGATACCTTAGATATAACTACCACCTCATGTAGGAGTTCAGATGATCCAATTAAATTAGGTGATGATCTAAAATACAAAGATTTGACGGAGAGATTATCAAAGATTGAAACTTCTGTTGATGAGATCAAAAATCTCTTGAAGCAGTTGATAGCTACAAAGAGCCAACCCTCTGTCTTAACCACTGCTGATCTAAAACAAGCCCTAGACCCTCTGTTTCAGCAACAAAAGCACTTATATGATCAACAACACAAACATCAAATGCAGGAAGTAAGAAACATGGTTGAAGCTAGATTCATGGATACAAAGGCAGACATTAAAGCTATAAAAGCTCATCTTCTCCAAACCACTGGTACTGCTCCACCTACAGTAATTTTTGTAAACACTGAAGATGATGCCAAAAAGGGGAAGAAACCTTTGGGACAGAAGAAGCTTACAATAGATGATCAAATGGCAAAGCCAACAGTGGATATACCCAGGCCAGATGGTTCAAAGAAAAATGATCTAACAGATGATATCTTGACCAGGGAAAATGAGAAGCATAAGAGAAAAGTGTATCTTGATGGCAAGGTATTAGTTGAGCAAAAGATTAAGCAGCAAAAAGAAAAGGAAGAGGTTGGTACCTCAGTAAAGAGGAGACCTGCTAAAAAAGTAAGGCAACCAACTCCCACACCTTCCAAAACTGAGTCTGCTGTAAATCCAACCATTAAAACCTCTGCTTTCCAAAAATCAAGCTTACCTACTTCAACTTCCATACCCATTTCCATCAAAGCAGATGTTACAGCAACTGTTGTGTCAACATCTGCTGACACACCAGAGGTTGCAGCAGATGCAATCTCATCCACTGCCATGGTCATTTTTAATACATCCACCCAACCTCTACCAACACCAACCAGAATTCCAACTCATCCATCATCACCTGAAGTCAAATTCAAGAGGAGAAGGACTTCAAAGATTATGAATGAAGAAGAGATCTTTCCTGCTCCTACTCCTTTATCATCACAACCACTGACCTCCACATCAATGCTTCCACCATCTTCAACTCAAACCATTGATTCCCTTAAAGTTATACCTGCAGCAAAACAATATCCTCTTTATTTACCAGCAGTCAGGGAAGAAATTCTAAGCCTCTATTCTGAGGAAGACCCTGACAAAAGAAATATATTATCTCTTGATGGCTACCCAAGACCTGAAAATATTGATGATTATCTAGAACTCAAATTGAAACAAGCATAGGATATAGCAAAGAGAGACTCAGCTGGTAAAAGTGATAGAGAGATACAAACCATCATGTCTTTTCAGCTAAGCAAAGCCAGAAGATTGCAAGATTTTTTCAAAGATCTGAGTAATAAGCTGTTAGAAAGGGAAGATCAATGCCTTAAAACATGAACTCATTGAACTTATCATGAAGAACAAGCAATATAAGGCAACAAAGGCACAGTTCAAGGATTGGAATATGGATGAACTAAGAGAAGAGATTAAAAGAATGCAAGAAATGTTAAAAGATCCCCACAAGAAGCCAACTCCTCTTAACTGGGAAAAATATAAGAAAAATATGCCAGACAGAGCTTTGAAGATCAAAAGGATGAAAGAAGAATTGATACAAAATCACTATGGTTCAAGGAACCAAGTGATAAGGTGGGGAGAAGTCAGGGTGATTGATACGTATAAAATGTTAGAAGAGAGGAGGAAGAAAGATCCAAACATGCCTTCTAAACCAGTTTACCCTCCATCAGATGATGTTCATAAAGCTCAACATTCTAAAACGTCTATCTCATCATCTATCCCCTCCATCCTTGCTTTCAATCAATTAAAAGGCAAGAAAAGATAGATGAAGAAGACAAGAGAGTGTTTGAACACATCAAAGAGGGAATTAAAAACATGGTTGACTATCACACAAATGAAGCTAGTGAAAAGCTCAGAGCGGAATTGACAAAGATAGTTCAATAAAAAGCTCTTCAAACCTTAACCAATAAAAGTCATCCTAGAAAGCCAGAAGACCCAAAAATTCTAAAGTGGAAAGTCGAGAAAGACTCCCACGAATTGACACTGCTCAAGTCTAATGGTGCTGCTGTCAAGATTAGCATGGAGGCTGCATATGAGCTAAATGCAGAAGACCTTCAAAATCTTTTGGATCTGACACTCGAAAAGGATGATAATGATGAAGTTTCTCTGAATTTTGAATTACAGTTAAAGGCCAAATCAGAGAACTTCTGTTGAGGAATAAAAACCAAGAATAATCAAGTGTTTTGGCATCATCTGTTCCGGGGGAGATTGTTGGGATTGAACCCTAACAAAGGAACAGATGATATCAAAGCTAAATACACTATCGAGCTTTGATTAAACTATCAGAGGTTACAACCTCTGATCAACCTTTACACTGCTTTCCTTGAACAACTGTTCCTATCATCTGATTGAATCAAGAAGCAAAGGTCTGCTAGAAGAAACAAGATCAGAGGATAGAGATCAGTGCTTAGACTAGTTTTACTTTATTCAATGTAACAGTGCAATGCACTGATAGTATTAGTATAGCAGTGTTTTAATTAGTTACAATTTTGTTAGTTGTCACTATCATGACGTCACAAAAGATGCTCAGTGGTTAGATAGTTTGTATAAATAGGTGAACGTTGTAACAGTTAACTTGCCTTCCTGAAAAGATCAATTCTCACTTTATCTTCTTCATTTCTTACTATCAAACGATTGTAATTGGCTAAGGAGGAGTTTGTGAATCACATGCAAAGTTTACCAACTTTAAAGCATGATGGTGATGAAAACAAACGACCGATTGCGTGTAGTAAAGTTTTCCATTAATTCCGCTGCATATCTTTTATATTCAATCCATTTTCCATCTTTAGAAACAAAAACTACAAGTGATTCAAACTTAGATCCTGACAGGGAAAATAGATAAAAAAAATTGATATCATTTTCGATAATTTTGTATTTTCTAATAAACATATAAGACAAATATAGATTGCATTTTATAAAGAACATTATGTCATAATTATTGAAATAAAGCAAATAGAAATAGATATCATTTTTTGATATTTTTGTATTTTTTAAATTACGTATAACTTTTCGTGTTTAATTTGAAACTTAAGATATATTTTTTCTCAATTTTAAATATAAAAAGTATATAAAAGAGAATAAATATAAGATATATTATTATATATATTAATGATGATATGATGTGATGTGTTTTAGACATTAGAGAGAGGTGATATGACATTGAGAGAAAAAGACTAAAATACTCTTTTAAATTAAATTGATTATAGGTGATGTGTTAAAATTCTATTGGATGGAAAGTGTTCTCATGGTTCTCGCAACTGGTAGTGCTTCCTACTTGAAACGAATCCTATATACGTATATATATATATATAGGTAGAGGATCCTGTAAAAAAGACTAAAAGTGTGAGAAGGATAAAAAAGATTATGGTGATGACACATGTCCCTATCTATTTTATTAGTTTAAGATAAGATGGTAATTTAACCCATAATCCTAATTAATGATATAATTAAAGATATAACCTTGTAACAGAATTCATGAGTTATTTTAGGAATTCATCAGTTATTTTAAGGATAAATCATTAGTTCATATAAAACACCATACGAATTCCAAATAAATACTAGAACTTGAATCCTAATACAGCCATGGTGTTCTAACATTTGTAATAATTTTGTTATTTTTGCAGGCATAAACATCATACAGATTCCAAAAACACCATGAATTGAATCATAATACAGTATGGTGTTTTAACATTTACAATGATTTTATTGTTATTCCAGATGCCATGACTGTAATCACATACTCTAGATGTTAAAACATCATGACTTGATTCATAATTCATTATTTGCAATGCTATGGTGTCTTATTTACGTCATGGTGTTTTACTGTAAAACACAACACCTTGAATCACAATACAATTAAAACACCATTGTATAAACATAGAAAAAACACCATGGACTAAAACATCCAATCGAAACGTAAATTTTTCTCTAAATAAGTATGACAATATGGTACTCGTATTAAAGATAAAAAAAACACTCGTTATTATGGTGTAATTTTTTTTTAAAAACGAGTTACGTATAAAAAGTTATCAACGTTTTAAAAAGAAAGGGGGAACTTGCATGTGCATTGCATGTGACTTTCTAAATTTAAAAATTTTAAATTTACCTTTATACCATTAATCTTGAATATTAATTATTTTAATGGTATAAACTATTTACAATATTGCCATCAAGATCTCAACCATTAGATTAAAGATCAAGTGGTTTAGATTCTTTCTTACCCTTCTCACAAAAAACATTTTTTTACAATAACCTCACCCTATATATATATATATATATATATATATATATATAATATAGAGAGAAAACTCACTTGAGTTGAAAAAACTTAAGAAAATCCTATGTAACATTTTATTTTTTTCTAAAAAATAGGGAATGTAAGTTACATGTTAATGAACATTTTGTAACAAAAAAAAATAAAAAGCCCCGAATGGTTTTTTTATTGGATTTTTTAAAAATTTCAGTGTTTACAAAAAATGCTAAAAAACTGAATTTTTGTAATTTTTATAAAAAAAATCACTCGATGCTTTTTATTTTTATTTTTTGTTACAAAACATTATTAACATGTAACTTACATTCCCTATATTTAAAAAAAAATGTTACATAAGGTTTTCTTAAGTTTTCTCAACTCAAGTGGGTTTTCATTTTATCCTTCCCCGATATATAATATATATGATAAAGATCCGTTAGGAATCACCCTTTATTGCGAGAACCGCGAGAACCAGTGTGAACACAAACAGTAATACCTAAAAAATCCAAAAAAATACCAAAAATTTTTTTTGTTTTTTTTAATATTTTTTTTGAAAAAGTCACTATATTTACTCAACAATAAAAAATTTCGAAAAAAAAGTTTTTTTTGAGTACCAACTATACATTTACACTACCATGTGTAACACACTACTTTTTACGTTACCAATATTAGCAATGCACATGTGCATCTATATATATAACATGAAATAAGTTGTTTTCGTACACTAATTTGAATACATTTTCTCTTTCATCTATCATACCATATATAATACACTACCATGCACATGTGCATTTTCATCATTTATTTGACAAATTCCGTAATACATTGCAAACATTAGACAATTGTACTTTCATTTACAATACCATGTGTAATACACTACTTTTTACGTTACCACTATAAGAAATGCACATGTGCATCTATATGTATCAACATGAAATAAGGTGTTTTGGTACACTACTTTGAATACACTTTCTCTTTCATCTATCATACCATCCATAATACACTTACATTACCTCCTACCATCCATAATACAATATCATTACCTCCTATCATTTATAATACAATACCAATACCAATATTTTCACTTTATTACATGTATATCAACACCGTTTATACCATCCAATCAACATATTACATCATAAAGTAACAACTATAATGAACCCATCAACCACTAGATATAACTAACCAAAAATATGTATATATATGAGCCTACTTTATCATTCAAAATCACAAACTTTTTGTACCAAAACACCGTATATAATTGTTATACATAATGATGCACATGTGCATTTAATGTAAAATTGAGTGTATTATAGATGGTATTGTAAATTAAAGTGTAATTGTCTACTAGTGATAACGTATTATTGAATTTGTCGAAGTTATGATACATATGCACATGTGCATGGATAACTGTTACTCGAAAAAAAAAATTTTTTTTACCTTTATTGCAAAATAAAATCTAAAAACAATTAAAAAAACACTCAAATAATTTTTTTAATAAAAATCGTTATAATTCGAGAACCACCTTTATTGCAAAATAAAATCTATATATATATGGTAAGGTTCATGCGAGAACCACCTTTATTGCAAAATAAAATCTAAAAACAATTAAAAAAACACTCAAATAATTTTTTCTTAACGAATTATAACGATTTTTATAATAGGGTAAGGTTCATGCGAGAACCACCTTTATTTGAACCAGATATACCTTTATTGCAAAATAAAATCTAAAAACAATTAAAAAACACTCAAATAATTTTTTTAATAAAAATCGTTATAATTCGAGAACCACCTTTATTGCAAAATAAAATCTATATATATAGGGTAAGGTTCATGCGAGAACCACCTTTATTGCAAAATAAAATCTAAAAAACAATTAAAAAAACACTCAAATAATTTTTTCTTAACGAATTATAACGATTTTTATTAAAAAAATTATTTGAGTGTTTTTTTAATTGTTTTTAGATTTTATTTTGCAATAAAGGTGGTTCTCGCATGAACCTTACCCTATATATATATATATAGGATCTGGTTCAAATGAAAACCACCACGAGTTATGAGAACCGCAAGAACTCTTATCATCCAATAAAATTTTAACACATCACTTGTATTCAAATTAAATTAATAGGCTATTTTAGTTTTTTACTCCCGATGTCACATCATTTCTCTCTCTTTCTTCTTTTCAAAAGTCACATCCATTATCAATTAACCTAAATAATAATAACTAGTATTAAGTACCCCCGCGTTGCGGCGGGGGGCATAAAGCGTGTCAAGTAGCACTAACGCTACAGAACTACCACCGACCAGTAAAATCGAAAAAACTCATAAAAACAAAACAAACAAAGAACGAAAAGCATATGTAAACTAGTTGAACCACGGATGCCTGTTGCGGCATTTTAATGCAAAGAAATTAGATGGAAACATAAAAACGGAAAAGAATAACTAAGTCGATCTAAGACTGCGCGCGTTGCGACAAACAGGGAAAAATAGACGCGTTGTGACGGTCTTGTCAAACGAGAAAAATACACGAAAAAATGTTGAAACCCACACTCACGTTGCGGCATGTTCACTCGCAAAATTTTGAACTAACGTAGAGCGAAAAACTTGCAAAAGATGAAAAGTTTAGAGGACTAAAGTTGAAAAAAAAAATATTGAGGTTAAATTGTAAAAAATAAAAGTCTTTGGGTAAAAATAAAATAATTAAAAAAGTAAAAATGAAAAGAGAAAAACTTAAGATGAACAATGAAAATGAAAATGGAAAATGAGAAAAGAATTTTTTTTGAAATTCACCCATGCATATGGTACAACTATTAATGCAAGAAAATCTTGCGTATTTATAATATGGTAATATCTACAACAACAGTTAACATTAGCGAAAAATGTTTTTTAGAAAATGTTTGCATATGTAAAAATGTTCGAGAACGCGCGTTAAAAAATGTAACACTTAAAATAGTTTATTTATTTTTTGTTTTGTTGTGTAAAAAATTTACGTTTGATGTGAGTTTTTTAGAAGGGATGCACATTTCGCACCGACGTAAAACATCAAACGTAAAAAAACGTACTTACGCAATATACCACTGTGTAAAAAAATAAACGAAAATATTTACGTTCAATAAAGACAACGCGCGTAAAAAACATTTGACAACGTGCGTTAAAAAACGTAACGCGTAAAATAGTTTTTTTTATTTTTTATTTGTTGTGTAAAAAAATTTACTGTTGATGTGAGTTTTTTAGAAGGGAGGCACCTTTCGCGCCGACATAAAACATTAAACGTAAAAAACGTCTTTACACAATACATCACTGTGTAAAAAAATAAACAAAAACATTTACGTTCGATAATTACAACGTACGTAAAAAATATTTGACAACGTGCGTTAAAAAACTTAACGTGTAAAATAGTTTTTTTTATTTTGTTGTGTAAAACAATTTACGGTTGGTGTGAGTTTTTTATAAGATGGAGGTACAAACTATTATTTACTAACGACGACTTCACTTTATTTATTTTAGTTTATTTTTTTATTTTTCTGGTGATTTATTTGCAATGTAAAGATTTAGCTCAACTTTTTAAAGAACAATCTTATTAATTAAATCAAAATCATTAATGAGACCAATCATTAATGGTTATAGTAAAAAGACCAATTAGCCCTTATCTCACTAAAAACAAAAATCTCATTAATTAAAACATAATCATTACTCTGGTTTATTGTCTTTTAATCTCATCCATCAAAACACATTTGATCAATTGTTAGTCTTGGTTCCTACAGTTCTTACAACTTAAGATGGTTCTTATTTTACTCAATCCATATATATATATATATACAAACACAGTTACAACTAAAAGTAAAGGTTTTTTTTTCCTATGTAAACCATGTTGAGTACCTAAATTGTATTGTATTCACCGAACAACATTGATAGTTGGTGATACCAATAAAAAAATGTTTTCATTTTGTAACGCATACATGTTTCTCGTTGCTACGTATAAAATTTCGACCAATATATACCAATAAAATAAAACTCAATTGGATACCCGACTTCTATAAATCTGTCCAAATGCTAGTGTCCGAACAAATTCATATGCTACTATCCATACATGAAAGATTCCATGATTATGTGTTTGTATAAAACCTAGATAAAATTGTCACAAAAATGAATAGTATCTGATTTTTTTTAACAAGAATAATATAAGCATTTGAATGTATATGTTCTGCTATAGGCATTTTAGTATGTTATTGTCATATGATTATTCTGTTCAAAATATATTCGTGTGATGGGACGCAATCAATGTCATGAATCGCGCAACATGTCCAAATGTTATGCTCCGAAGTCATGTATATTATACAATAGTTAACACTAATAGTGTTTATTTCTTTTGAAATATTGTTTCCCAGGGTGTTAACCGTATTTTTCAAATGATTTTTTTTTTTGCAATATATTGATTTGCTAATCCTGGGTTCCTAGTTAAATTTAGAAGAACTTAAGCATAAAAACGGAGCTTAAAATAAGCTTAAAACCTTCAAGAAAATCAACTTATGATCCTCGTCAAAATCTATGATTTGAATCTCTTTTTTTACCAATAACATTTTTACACTTCAGTGATCTTAAATGAGCTCTAACACCTGTAATGATCCTAGATCATGCTTCACAACTATGAATATGAGTGTTCCTCCACTCTCTTCTTTGCTCATTCTCCTCTCTATTACACTCTTGGAGGTTCTTGGTCATCTAGGAACATCCCTTTGAGTTCTGAACTTTCTCTTTGACCACTTGTAAGTGTTCCATCTCTGCTCTTTTCGTTTTTATAGGCTTTTGTAGCCAAAAGTCAAGCGTTTCGATAAACGCTTTGACTTTCGGTTAAGACCTTTATGGTCAAGCCATAGTTCAATGCGAACACGGCTACGTGATTGTAATAAGTATGTGTTAATCCCTCAAGAGGGCACCTCCTAAGAATCACGTTTGCTTGGTCAATTGACTAGTCAACTTATTATTAATTAAAAAGTTAAATGAGTCAGTTTTGAAGATAATTATAATTTGATAATGTAGGTGTTATAAAATATGTTTTAACACTTTAATAACTTGGTAATAATTATTAAAACATGTGTAAACATGTTCGGCTCGTCAATTCCAGGTTTAAGGTCGGTTCGCAACCGAAAATCGTGAAGTTCGACTTCTGCTTTGACTTTCGATTCTGACCCGAATTAGCAACTGTAGCTTCTGATTCTAAGTTGCATTATTACCATATTATGTTTGAGTATAACCTTCTAGTGTTATATTATATGGTCATATAGTAATTTGAGTTTGTATTGCAAGTTCCGTTATTATGCTTTATGTTGACTAAAATACCCTTTTGATTAAAAATGAGGTTTTAAATATAAATGAGTATGCAAATGAATTATATACTGACATATTAACTTGTTTAACATATTTTGATGTCAATATTCTGGTCATAAACTAAGTTTTGGTTATATATCATAAACTATGCTATAAAGTGACCAAATTGTCCTTTTTCGGCATCCAAAATGATTAAACATAATTACTTCATCAAAACTCATCACTTACTGATATAATTTCATAAGTAGGATTATTTGGGATACCAAGTCAGATTGTAAACTAAGTTTGTATACAAGTTTTTGTGGCACATAAAATGGTTTTAACTAAGATTTTTATGTAAAACCTTTTACCTACTGATATGTTATAGTAAATAACATATCTTTACCACACAAACCTGATCATAACATCAGTTTTCATTAAACATCGCTTAAATCGTCATTTGACGACTTTGTCGCCTTTTCGGCGCATAGTATGGTTTAAAACCATATCTAACCATCAAGACTTGTTACCTACTGATTATAAAACTTATTTTTAATATTTTACAGTAGGTACATGTTCTAAACTCAGAATCCCAAATAATATCAAAACTATGTGTGAAATGACCAAAATGCCCCTATGGCGCATAGTTTGGTCCTAAACTATAAACCACACATATATTTGATATCCTACTGATATAACATCATAAATTAACTATTTTTCCAGAATGTTTATGACCATGACATCAGTTTACTTGCAAGCTCCTTTTATAAGTCGTAAAATGACAAAAACGCCCTTATGAGGCTTAACTTGATTTTAAAACCTTAACGAGCATACATGTTAATATCTTACTGATACTATAACATGTTTGATGTATAATGGCATATGAAACTTGTATATGACTCGTCCGGTTACCCAGTATCGCTTATATGCGTACGGTTAAGCCTACGTGACTAGTTTACGTAATTTAACCAAAATGGGTTTAACCTAATCATTTTCATCAAATTCCAGAATGTAAATAGTTTACCCATATTATACAAGTCTTGTTACTTGTCGGGTTTAAACTACATTCTATTCCGGTCATCGCTTAATCTGGCGTATCGTACCGTTTTCATTACGTAAGACTAGCCGGTCCGAGTCTATGACATAAATAGGACCCGTTAGCATTCTAATTGGTTATTAATACCATCATTCCAGACTAGAGTCATCCAGTAGATTGCTACCCATACTTATATTTTGTTTAAACGGCTATGGGTGTTCACGGTTCGGTTCGAACCCATGAAACATGGTCAAATCGGTCATCAATTTTGTTTCACGGTCGGTTTTTTATATAACTTTCGGTTGGTCGGTTCAACATTTACAAACCGCAGTGAACGGTTTGGTCTACGGTTTATACCCAAAACCGGCCATATAAAACCGGACCGGACCATAACGTTTATGTATATTTTAATTTTTAAAATATATTATGTCACATTTAATTAATTGTTTATATTAGGTTTAATTGCTAGAAAAGTGATTATCTTAGGTTAACTAAACTGTAAATACAACCCACAAACACATATAGTATTCTGTTTGAAATCTAGAATGATTAGATAAGATATACATAGATACATTCTGTTCTATTTGATTATATATGTTCATTTGCTCAAATTCATGTATGGTGTTTAATTTTATGGGAACATAAGCTTGTTACACAAGTATCTCAGGTTATTACACACATATTGAATAGCTTTGTTTTATGTAACTCAGGACAGTTTTATATTTTTTCTTATTACATGCATTATAAAATAGTTTTATATTTTTTCTTATTAATTACTAGTAACGGTTTGGTTTGGTTCGGTTAAAATTTCAACGGTTCGGTTTTCGTTTCCAATAACTAAAAACCGTTACTAACGGTTTGGCTCACGGTTCGACTTAAAAACCGTCAAAACCGAACTGTGAACACCCCTATAAACGGCTGAGTTAATAAAACTTTGAAGTGCTAGCTCAAGTTAATATTTTTAACCTATTTTCCCTATACGGGCTTGAGATACGGTAAATTATTACCGCTTGGTCGGGTATGGGATCATGTTGTCGGATTGTGATTTAATTAAATCTCATAACCCATTTTAGTCTGTATTGTCAGATAACTTAAACATTAGGGGTTAACTCGACCGTGTCCTGGATATTCTTGGCTCATTTAAGTTACTAATGGCCACTACCTAAGCACGGGGTGTAGGCATACACCCGTCAGATGCTAATGCTAAATTATTTTATATACTCCTTGTGAGTTTTTAAGTGGCGTGTCGGTTAATTAGGTTATTCGGTTTTTGCACCGGACCCCATATGTATTGACAGACCTGTAAAACTTATACAAGATCATTTTGAATTGTCCCAAGTTATTTATAAAAATTGCCATGGGCACTTAAAACAATTTTGAAAAGATTTTCAAAATGTGTCGGTTATTTGTATTTACCAGTGTAAACTGACGTATTTTCAAAAGACTAAGCTACAGGTACAACACGTAAATAGGTTGGGGGATGCTCGGTATCGACATTAAGGATCTTGCAAGTCCTTAGTCGTGCCTAAAGTCTGTTGAACAACTTTTGTAGATTTTTACGATCCGCCTAGGGATCTTATTACGAACCGTTTGTATATTATTTTGAACTTTGAACATTATCGGTTTGTAATAGTAATTTTACTCCAAGACTTTCGTTGTGTTATTCTTTGTATATTGATTATGATCATATCAATCTTACGTCACGATATTCCCCACCGGGCCCACCGAGATCTACGTGGAAATCGGGGTGTGACAACTAGATATAACTAACCAAAAAACATGTATATGGGCCTACTTCATCATTCAAAATCACAAACTTTTTTGTTCCAAAACACGTTATATCATGGTTATACATAACGATGCATATGTGCATTTTAAATATTGGTAATGTAAAAAGTAGTGTATTACGGATGGTATTGTAAATTAAAGTGCAATTGTCTACTACTGGTAATGTATTACGGAATTTGTCGAAGTAATGATACGTATGCACATGTGCATGGATAATTGTTACTCGAAAAAAAAGTTTTTTTTGTTTAGGGTAACGAAAATATAACGATTTCTTTTTAAAATCTAAAAAAAATTGAGGGTTTTTTTTATTTTTTTAGATTTTATTTTGTGTTCACACTGGTTCTCGCGGTTCTCGCAATAAAGGTGGGTTTTCACATGAACCCTACCCTGTGTGTGTGTGTGTATATATATAGAAACGGGATGAGTAGAAAATGGTTGGAAGTGTGAAAACGGTAAGAACGGATCCTAGTCGAACACGTGGTAGGGGGCGCTAAATGATATGCAGTGTACGATTGTCATTCTGTGGTTTCCGCCCAATTAAAGGCGTTGCCTCCTCTCCAAGCTTTCGAGTTCTATGGTGTGTAATGTGGATTCTAATCTACAAAGTAATTTCTGATGTTGTTTTCATATTTGTTTCCAGAAAATAATGTAACAGATATGGTGTTTTCGTTCTTTATGGTTGTTTCAATTGAGTTTTTTTTCTCAAAGTAATATTTGAAAATGCGTTTTATTTTTTTAAATGTTGTTTTTCATATATTCAATATTTGACGTTTTCATTATTAATCTTAATTCTCGTTTGGGATCTAATATATGCTATTTGTTTACAATCAATGGCATTTTACATTTGGTTACGTACATCTGATTAGTTGTAGATATTGGCGTTATTTGTAAACATTAGTTCTTACTATTTTTTGATAATTCAACTTATGGCGTTTTGATTAACATGTTTCAGGAAGACTGTATTATCAGTTCTTCATATTGACTATTATTCAACTAATGGCATTGTCGTTAAATTGTTTTATTAAGAAAGTAACATCAATTATTCCTGTTGTTTATTATTCAGTTAATGGTGTTTATATTGATAGGGGTGATTCTTAGAATGAAAGTTTTTGCCCGAAAACGGGTTTTCCATTTATTATTCTCGATGTTCGTGAAGCGATAAAGCCAAAAATAAACATGAGATTCCCAAGCCTCGATGATTGTTATTCATTGTATGTTAGGTATGCGACGTCTTGTGGTTTTTCTGTTAGGAAAGGGACTGAAAAGATAAATGCCAAAGGAGAAACACATATTAAGTATTACGTGTGTACGAGATCTGGGGTATATAAGGACAGGAAGGTTGATACGTTGGGCCCTAATAAAAAGGAAAAGATTGTGCGATCCAATTTTACAAAGAGGACTGGTTGTGGAGCACAATAATGTGTAATATTTGAGGCTGGATCATGGAAGGTCTATAAGTTTGTCGAGGAGCACAACCATGGTTTTGTTGAACCGCCTGATAAGCATTTTCTTCTGTCTGAACGACACCTCACTCAGCTCCAAAAGCATGTTATACATAGCACGTCTAAGTTGAATTTGGGACCGCTTATGGCGTTTAATGTTATGAAGACTTGTTTTGGTGGTTTTGAAGCTGTGGGTGCAAGTAAAGTTGATTTTAAGAACTACAAAAGGCAAATTAACTTGTTTATAGGGGAATATGATGCTGAGATGGTTGTGAGACATTTGCATGAAAAAAAAAGTCCCAGCCTAATTTCTCGTATGATTACTTCATAGACGATGATAAACGTTTGAAGGGACTTTTTTGGTGTGATGATCAATGCAAACGTAATTACCACGTGTTTGGTGATGTGATTTCGTTTAACGCCACGTATCGTTCCAACAAGTAATATTTAATTCTATTTTTTCTATGTGTTTTGGCGTTTTCAATGATTAGATGCATTGGTGTTTTGTTCCATTTTCATTTATCAATGGTGTTTTCATATGTAGATACTCTATGGTCTTTGTACCTTTCACTGGTATAGACAATCACCATTGTAATGTTACATTTGGTGCTGCATTATTGGCGTCAGAAACTGTTGATACATATATATGGTTGTTGAGAGTTTTTCTAAAAGCTGTTGGTTCCCACCAAAAGTTGTTGTCACTGGCCAGGATCCAGCAATGAAGAATGCTATTTCTGTTGTATTTGTTGAAACGAGACATCGGTTATGCATGTGGCACGTGATGTATAAACTTTCTCTAAAGGTTGATTTTCTTATTTTCGTGTGTTTGGCGTTTTAAGATATATGGTGTTTTGTCATTCATAAGTGTGTTCCATGTTAGTTTTTTGTTTATATAGTATTTATTCCATGGCGTTTTCGTGTTTTATATAGGTTGGTGTTAGGCTATTAGGGATGGCAATCGGACCCGAACCCGATGGGTAAACTCGAAACTCGAATAATTTGGGACGGGTTTGGGTCTAGTAATCGGGTTTGGGACCGGGTATGTGATTAATTTTATTTTTTATTTTCACGGGTTTGGGATTTGATGATATACCCATTAACCCGACCCGATGACCCGATAAAGTATACCTGTTTACCTGACCCATTTACCAGATAAAGTATACCCGTTTACCCGATCTATTTACCCGTTAAAAGTATACTCGTTTACCTCATATTCTTTCTATATTTTTATATATAAATATACATTTCTTTTTATAATTATGGATACTCAAAAGTCACCCCAAAATCTCAATTTCCCAATCCCCAAGGTAAATCTTTTTATTTTCCAAACGAGACTTTTAAGTTTCCAAAAAATTGGGTCATGCCTTAGCCTTACTGCCTTACAAAGTTACGCAACCGACCTGACTCAGACTTTGAGTTCTGCCTTCTCTCATTCACTCCAAAGAAATGATCAGAGATCAGAGAACAACGATTCATCTTCGTCGTCACTCCATCCGGTCTCTACTAGACTTGTAAACGTGTAAGTTCTAACCCTAGATTCGTGTCCAATGTTATGTGTTTCATACGAAATCTGTGATCTTTGGTTTGATGTAAAGAGAAAATAACATGTTAATTTTTTTTGTTGTTCGAAAAGATGTAGTAGCTATAATATTACCGTTTTTAGTTGTCATACGCTAACTTTTTCTTGGGTCTTTGCTCGGCTGATTCTTTATGGGCTTTTGAGTTATGTGCTTTGTCTATGGTTCTTGCTTTATAATGTTCGAAAAGACGACAGTACTAGCTTTTATAGATATTATATGTATTAGTTCCACATGAATTTAATAGATGCATTATAGGTACTGTGTGAATAAGACTTAAATCAAATAAAAAGAGGACTTAAATTAAAACAATGCTATTATAGTTACTGTGCGAATATAATATAATGCATAACATAAAGTTTGAATATTATTTGAATAAAAGCTATGCATAATAACTGTTAGTTTTATCTTGTTTTGAGTTCACTTAGTTTAGCTAATACGGATATGGAAAGAGAAGAATTTGTGGGTTGTGATAGTTCTAATACACAAACAAATGTTCACGAATGGGCGAATGGCATACACTTTCTTTTTTGTAATCATTTGGTGCAACTTTTTTGAAACATCAACATTGTCCTCTTGTACTAACAATCGTGAAACATCGACTTTGCACTATTTTTGTCATCTATGCATTTGATTATTTTTGTTTACATTGAGGTATTTTATTTTACATACTTTGCCATTATCTGAGATATTTTCATAATGATAATGCTTTGGTAGTTAAGTTACCCGATAGGTACCCGACGGGTTTGGGTTGTGGATACCCAACGGGTAATTTTTTAGATTAACGGGTTTATCCGAAACCCGTGGGTATACCCGATACCTGACGGGTATTTATCCGATAGAAACCCGACGGGTTTTGGGACGAGTTTGGGATATGTTTATCTAATCGGGTTTGGGTTTGGGATTACCTAAACCCGTACCAAACCCGACCCATTGCCATCCCTATATGCTATGCAATTCAACCAATTTCAAAGAA
This sequence comes from Scalesia atractyloides, assembly GCA_947069175.1. Taxonomy (NCBI): domain Eukaryota; kingdom Viridiplantae; phylum Streptophyta; class Magnoliopsida; order Asterales; family Asteraceae; genus Scalesia; species Scalesia atractyloides. The sequence goes on from CAMTDV010000014.1 coordinate 92,678,608, forward strand.
CGTATTTGTGGTGTTGTGTGGACGGATATTCTTACACCTGAAGAGTTTGAATCAGGATGGGAAGAGGTTATTGAAGCGTTCAATTTAAAGGATAATGCTTGGCTTTCTGATATTTTTGCCCTTATGGATTCTTGGATTTCTGCATACTATAGAATGGAGGAACTGTCGGGCCTTATGCGTACGACATCGAGGTCGGAGAGTGAAAACCATTTTTTTGGCCAAGTGTGCAATGCAAAATCTACTCTTGTTGAGTTCACGACTCATTACAAAACTGCAATAAAAGGACAACGTGACACACACCGGAAAAATGATTATGAATCTCGATACAAACGGCCCCAGCTGAAAAGTAATTTTGAAGTGTTAGAGAGCCAAGCTGCTGAGATATATACAAAAGCTATTTTCTGTGACATTCAAGCTGAGCTATTTGGGATTGGGAATTGCATAAATCAACGGTATGAAGAGCAGGCCGATGGGTTTGTTAAGTTCTACATAAATGATTTCCAGCAGCCTTGTACATCCTTATTCGAGGTAAGTAATGGCGTTTTCTGAGTATTGCGTTTATTTATATTTTTTCTCCCTGAAGTTTTTTTGTTTGTTGTTTGATGGTGTTTTTACACAAACAGTTTCTGCATGGCGTTTTATACATTTATTGTCTTTGACATTTTTTTCAGGTAATGTATAGAAAGTCTGATTGCACCAACACTTGCTCATGTAGGCGTTTTGAGCAGTTTGGTTTGCCATGTAGATATATATTTTATGTTTTGAGAAGTTTGGATATTAGGGAATTTCCAAAACCGTACATTTTGAATAGATGGCGTAAAGAGGCTTCGCCAAATTGCTCTTCAGATTACTCAATGAGTCGTGATTTTATCCAAACCGAGCTTGATCCCGATGTGCAAAGTATAATGCGAGAAATTATTTTTGCAACAGAGTATACTTTGAACCGTTTATTTGGTATTTAGGAGGAGCTATCCTTATCCAACGATCATGTTCAATCTTATATGAAGAAGGTTCAAGATATGCAGATTGTTGCTCCTCCTCCTAGTACTAGGGATAGATTTGCAGAGATAACAGGGCAATATCAAAACGACAAGAATCCGATAAGAGTCCCTGTTGGGTATAAGTCGAAAGGTTCAGGATCTCGCAAGCGTTTGAAATTCAAACAGGAGGAAGCGATTGAAAAAACAAAACCAAAAGTGAAGCTCGTGGCAAAAGAAAGATAGTGTAAGAATTGTAAAGCTTTCGGACACTACGCATCGACATGCAAGAAGCCCGCAATTAAAGGAGAACGACACGGTCTTCGAGAGCAAGTGAAGAGTAATTTGGCGTTTTATTTTTTTTAATTTTTTTTTCTGATGCAATCTTTGAGGATGTAGGATATAGAACATACACTCATTTGGCTTTTTTTATTTTTTTCATATGCAATCTTTGAGTATGTTATAACACACAACTTACAGGTTTTGCCATCTGTGATTTTGATCTTTTTGGCGTTTTAATTTGAATAAGGTAAGGATTATCTTAATAAGATTTTGTTGAATGAGATGAACAACATTGTTAATGCTCACCTAAGAATGACCCAAGAATGTTGTCCACCTCATTCAGTGAAACTTTATCGAGAACAAAACTGAATCTCCAAGAAACGTGGTTTGCCATATGGTGATACAGCCACACACAAAAAGTGTGACGATATGTCTTTCGCCACACATATTTTTTTTATGTCAAGTGTGACCAAAGCTCGAGTCATCGTAGGTATCATACGGCCACATACACTTTTTAGTGGCTATAGAACTTAAAAGTGTGGCTAAAAGATACCAATATTTTTTTGTTAAAATCTAGCATTTCCTTCATTAAGTGTGGCTAAAGGATAGCAGTTGCCACATGTATTTACTATAACTGTGACCGTTACTATTATATAGTCACATGAATTACCAAAATGTTTTTTTTAGCCACATCAATTAAAAAAAGTGTGGCAAAAAAGGTTGTTGTAATCAAGCATTTTATTTTCCATAAGCGTGGCTAAAGGGTAGCAACAGCCACATGAAATATTGTACGTGTGGTCGTTTGTGTTATATAGTCACATAAACTTACTATAAGTGTGGTTGTTTCTATTATATAGACACACGAACAAAAAATAAAGTAACTATGGTATGCCTATTGGTTATTTATAGCCACACGAAATTTTGTAATTTGGAGTGTGACTATTGTCACCTTTGGTCACACGTATTTTTTTTTGTTATGACGTTTCTATCGTCTTGTCACACAACCACACGAAATTTTGTAAATTTAAGTGTAGCTATTGTCTAACCTTTGGTCACACATATATTTTTTCTTATGACGTTTTCTATCATCTTGTTACACAAACAAGAAAAAAGTGACTATGGTGTGGCTAATAGTTATTTATAGTCACACGAGATTTTATAATTTTAAGTGTGACTAAAGAGTAGCAACGGTCACATGAATTAACTATAAGTGTGATCGTTTCTATTATATAGTCACATAAATTTATCATAAGTGTGATAGTTTCTATTATATAGTCACATAAATTTGTTGTAAGTGTAGCCAAAAACTAGTTTTAGACACGGAATGTTTTTTGTAACTTTAAATGTGACTATTATCTAATCTTTAGTCACACATATTTCTTTTCCATGACATTTACGATCATTTCGTCATGCCAAAAGAACAAAGTCGTGATGGTGTGACGAATCTTTATGTAAAACCACATGAAATTTTTAAATTTTGAGTGTCGTTATTGTTTAACTTTTGTCACAGTTATAAATTATCGTTCTATGTGACTATTTTTCGTGTAATTACTCGTTTTAGTTAAATTTTTTGTAAAATAAAAACTACAATAAACATCAACAAACAAATCTAGAAAATTTAAAACCAAATAATATCAACCCAAAATTCATACATAAGTTTTCAATTGAAATACTAAATTAAGGCATAAATTTCTAACCAAAACCTATCTACAAAAGTTGCAAAAACAAATGACTATACATATAAGCTAAGAACCATTTTTAGGTTTTTTTCTTCAAGTCCATATACTCTCTGGTTGTATACTATAATTTGCATCCATGAGGCATGAGTTGTTGGGAAGAACTGCTATAGTAAGCATATCCTGAAAAAACATCATAGCAAATTGTAAGAACAATATAAAGAATTATTTCCTTTTAGGTGAACGGGTCGATAGGGTCAAAAGTTTAAACTCAAGGGTAGAAAAAAAATCTGGAGTTCGCTATAGTGAGTTATAGTGAGTCTGGCTAAAAAACATCATAGCAATTAGCAAACTCTATAAAGTTTAAAAACAAGGGTATTTTCTCGATTTGAAATATTTTACATAGAATACTATTCAATATACAACCCAGTTTGTAGATTTCTTTACCAGTATGCGTTCTCTATTTCCAGCAATGATGCCTGAGACTGTCCAGTAGGCTTCCTTTTTTATGCTCTTCTTGTAGTTATAGGTCAACAAGCTCAGCACACAAGGAAGTGCATCGCGTTCGATAATATGCTATCAAATGGGAAAATTGTGTCATGATTATCTATATAAACATTAAACTAAAATCTGAACATATAAACATTAAACTAAAATCTGAACAAATATGAAGAATTTATCACTTTAGTTTGTTACCAAACCAAGGATGAACAAATAGTACGGGTACCGGTTTTCCCGAACTAAAATATTTTCGGTATCGAATTTTGACGTTTTCGATACACTGATACTGTACCGGGTATTTTCTGTTCCCATACCAATTTTGGGGATTTTCAATATCGTATTTCGGTACCTGTTGGTACCGAGTTCATCCCTATACCAAAACTTAGCGTAACAAATCTGGATTTACAACAACTTAGATTATTTGTTTAGTCGGATACAAAAAATGAGACTCTATTATTAGAGAAGTAACCATATTGTCAACAGAGTAGCCACTGCAGCCTTAGTTTAATAACAGAACCAGACCACATAAAACTATAATTATAATGATTCCTCCTATTAAATCCAAATTCCAAACCATTTGATTATACAACCATTTGATTATACATTTCAAGATATGTCCTTAGAATTTACTATAATCATGAATTAATCATCTTTATTATTTTAAAATTTTAATACAAACTAATGATGTTGAAAAAAGAAATCAGTTCAAACCACCCAACCGGGGTGATTTGAGTTTTAGTTCCTTGAAAACCCCAGGTAGCAGTTCGACCATAATTCTCTTCAAAACCAGTTAAACAAGACCATAAGCATCGCTAGTGACCATATGTTAGAGAAAAAAGATTTAACATACAATCATCAAAAGAACAGCTTCAATAGCATCCCTGATTTAAATAAAGGTTCTATGTGATTCACCAACATCCACAAGCTTCAGAGGTTACCTTCTCAATAGGTTCTGGTACAACGAAAGCAAAAATCAGTAAATAACATTTTGGGAAATTCGATGTAAAACTAAAGCAACTTAAATCTCTGAAGTTAAGAGGACATATAAACTAACATTGCTGAAGTATGCTAGAAACCTTGGAACACCCTCACTGGGACCATCAATTCCTAGAATTAGATCCATCCTTGAGCCTATCCAATTAAAAAGTCTTACTATCGTGAACTCAAGACCGTTCTCTACACCCTCGCTTTTAGGAGAAAAAGAACAGAAAGTGAGTTAGCATGCAAGTGTTGGTGTTATAGAGAGAACATAATGCAATATAAGTTCACTTGTTCACCATATATCAGCCTCTATATCAATTGTTTGGCACATACATTCGACCATCTATGCTTTCAACTTCTCAACTAAGCCAAATATGCAAGTAGATGTGTCTTCTTTGGGTATATAGTAAGTAGGATCCTGTATACATTACCATCCATAAAAAAAGAGTAAAATAAGAGTAGCAAACTAGCAAAAGACGGTAAAGGCAAAACAAAGCATTCATCTTTATGATGATGAGAGATACAACAAGATGCAATTTAATCAACACTACCAGATTACATATCATAGCAAGTCCAGTTTTGACCTTCTAGTATATCTGTATATTTTAGCACAGAGCTAGAGAAAGAAAGAAACCACACTAAAAAGATGTACCGCTCAGTAAACATGTATTTGAAATTTCAAATTTAAAACTACCTCACATAAAAATTAAATTAGGTTGGCCGACCTAAGACATCACTCACTAAATAGAGAGTGAGCGTTCCATGCACACTTGATTGAATATGAATACAAAACCTATGCCACCTAATAGGATACTACTATTCAACCTTTGATAAGCTAAACTTAACGCTTTGTAAGCCTGTACTACCAAAGCAACAAGCACAATTCGATTCCATGATCCAACTAACATTACACCCGAGTATGAAAATGTGCAGGTTTGAAACAAAAGCCAGCATGCTCAACTTCAATAGCTTAAAAATGATGATTCCACTTCTTTACAAGTGTTAAACATTTATACACTATGAAAATCAAACCATAGAATATGAAGTTGCGAAAGTCTGCGCATAAAACAAGGAAGCTGAAGAACTGTAACCAACAAATGTGCTTAACAAAATTGTGATTGCACACTTCATTGTATCAAACAAACAACCAATCAACGATCCGAATGTTACCTGATGTAAGGACTGTCTTTGGGAAGAAAGCTACCTATTGTCTTCCCATAAACTTCACAAGTAGAGCAGTACTTAACCTATAAATAAAGATGACATAAATCATCAGACAATTTTGCCTCAATAACAGTAGAACTAATGAGAATTAAACTTTCAAGTCAAATCAGTGATGCAACACATACCACCAGAAGCAAAATAGCCAACAACTGACCTAGAATCGAAAACACTTTGAACACCATCTTCTGTACCGTCTGTGGGAAACGAGCCTGATACAGGATCTCAGTATGACCTAACATACAGAGAAACAAATTATATCAACAATTGTGTCGAGTCTTGCAACAACTGAGTCAAAACGCCAGGATAAACATCCATGTTACCTTTCTCCATGGTTTTTTTTCACTTTTAGTTATTCAAAATTTTTTTGTTCGCACTTTCTTGCCTGACGATGTAGGCTTTTGGAGGTGAAGATGAGCTCCATAATATGGTTCATCGGCTTGACCCGTCTTTTTGGTGATCGTGAGAAATTAAAGTAGGTGAGGACGAATTTGGTTACTGAAAACCCTGTTTACCTTCAATCTGTCAAATACCGATAACATTATCTGCGAGACTAAAGCAATTCGGTCCAAACCCTATCAATACAAAGTGATGAACATGAGATAGGGTTTGAATCCAGCATAAATCGAACTGTCTTTGATATGTACCATCGGATTTGTGATAAATAATCCGTTGAGTGGATTAAACTCTAAAGAAAATAGATAAGAACTTGAGAGAATTAGAGATTTTTTGGAAATGACTAATTCATATTTTTCATTCATATCTTTAAAGCATCAAATGACTTGCATTATAAATACTAAGCTAAATAACTACCCACTATCCTAATATCTTGACCCACTATCTATAATTTAAAACATGCTTAATTAATAAATAAACTAAATACTAAAATAAAACTTGACAACTACTTGAACATGGGATGAGTTAGTGGGCACATAACATTCCCGCCCGGTTGAAAACATCCTTGTCCTCAAGGACAAAAATAAGGACCACGGTGGTCGCCACTCGATTCGGTTAGTAGCATTAGGAGCCATCTCAATGAGGCGCCATGGTGGATGCCATTCGCGTCTTCCGCTTGTCGTGTTGAATGATGAGAATTTCATCTTTTTCGTAGCTGAAATCATAGTTGATGTTTTTGATGGTGTGGTGGCGGAAGCTTGTTTTGGTTTCATGGTGGAAACGCATGCTGGTGGAGGTGATGGTACGGGAATAGAAGTTGGTGGTGGTGAGGCGGCAACGGTTGATAAGGTTGGCGGTGCGATGACGGAAGCGGGCGTGGTGTAGAAGAAATGGGTGAGGTTGCCCATCTTCGGGACTCCATTTTTAGAAGATTGATTATCTCCAAAAGAGTCGACTCAATCCGATCCATTGAAGCCTTCCATTCACGAGCGTCCATAGGAGTGGATCAAGACCGCTCTGATACCAATTGATATGTACCAATCGGATTTGTGATAAATAATCCGTTGAGTGGATCAAGCTCAAAAGAAATTTGAAAGAAGCAAGACTTGAGATAAATCTCTAATTTTTCATTCATATCTTTAAAACATCAAATGACTTGCATTATAAATACTAAGCTAAATAACTACCCACTATCCTAATATCTTGACCCACTATCTATAATTTAAAACATGCTTAATTAATAAATAAACTACATACTAAAATAAAACTTGACAACTACTTGAACATGGGATGAGTTAGTGGGCACATAACATTCCCGCCCGGGTTGAAAACGTCCTTGTCCTCAAGGACAAAATAAGGACCACGGTGGTCGCCAGTCGATTCGGTTAGTAGGATTAGGATCCGTCTCAACGAGGCGCCATGGTGGATGCCATTCGCGTCTTCCGCTTGTCGTGTTGAATGATGAGAATTTCATCTTTTTCGTAGCTGAAATCATAGTTGTCATTTTTGATGGTGTGGTGGCGGAAACTTGTTTCGGCTTCATGGTGGAAACGCATGCTGGTGGAGGTGATGGTACGGGAACAGAAGTTGGTGGTGGTGAGGCGGTAACGGTTGACAAGGTTGGCGGTGCGATGACGGAAGCGGGCGGTGGTGTAGAAGAAATGGGTGAGGTTGCCCATCTTCGGGACTCCATTTTTAGAAGATTGATTATCTCCAAAAGAGTCGACTCAATCCGATCCATTGAAGCCTTCCATTCACGAGTGTCCATAGGAGTAGATCAAGACCGCTCTGATACCAATTGATATGTACCAATCGGATTTGTGATAAATAATCCGTTGAGTGGATTAAACTCTAAAGAAAATAGATAAGAACTTGAGAGAATATAGAGAATTTTGGAAATGACTAATTCATATTTTTCATTTATATCTTTAAAACATCAAATGACTTGCATTATAAATACTAAGCTAAATAACTACCCATTATCCTAATATCTTGACCCACTATCTATAATTTAAAACATTTTAAATAAACTACAATACTAAAATAATACTTGACAACTACTTGAACATGGGATGAGTTAGTGGGCACATAACAGTTTTCTGTGAGGCTGACCAAATCTGGTCATCTTGAAACCCTAGAAATTGAGATGACGAACGAATTGAATCAAAGCAGAACTGAAGAGATATATCGGTAGCAGAAGAAACAAAGTGAAGTAAAGATATCGTAGCAAAGAAACAAGTGAAAGTGTAGATTTTGAATCGTTTTTGAGAGAAGCGCAGTGTGAAAGTGGTGGATTTTGAGAGAAAAGTGTGAGTTTTTTAGGATTTGAGATATTTTGGGAGAAGCGGGAGGGTGAAAGTGATGAAATAGTTAGCGAGAATTGTAACTTTGAAGGGTTTAAATTGTCGATGAATTACTTTGGGAATTATAAATTTTTAGGCTTGTATTAACTCTAGGTGTAAACATGGCGGAGTGCCTTGATAATTAATCGTGATCGGAACGCGGCTCGATAATTGCTCATGATCGGAACGTTAAAACCTCGAACGAGCCTAAAATATGACTTGTTTAGTTAACGAGTCATATGCCGAGCTTTACATAAAAAAATCGCTTACGCTCGCAAGCTTAAACGAGCCCAAGCAAAAGTTATATTATTTTTTATATATAATATACCTACTACTAAACATTGGCGAGCCGAGTTCTAGCCAATCTTTCGCTTGTTTAAGCTATCAAAGCAAACTCCAACCGAGATTTTAGTTCGTTTATAATTGTTATCCAATTACCTTGAGTCAAGCCAATAGACCCACTAAGAGCTATGATATTCTTTAATGTCTAATGCGGTCCATTAAGATATATATGGTCCACAATGTTCCACTAAAAACTACCATGACTATTAAGGTCCAACATGGTCTATTTAGACATATATGATATGATCTATTGTTGTCCATTGTGTTATATGACGGCTCATTCCAACTTGATCTATTGTTGTCCATTTTGTCACACGAACTAATATAAATGGCCAATATGTTGTAGCTTTTAGCCACACCATAAAAAACTATTGTAGCCGTAGATCACATTTAGTCACACTTTTTAGGTGTGACTAATAAATGACACAGGTTTTTTTTTAAATTGTGGCTAACGGTTTTGAAAAAATGTGTCTTTGGTCACATGCAACAAATACAATTGTCGTATATCACATTTTGCCACACTTTTTTACGTATGACTAATAAATGTCACAGTTTTTTCTTGAAGCGTGGCTAAAAGTTTTGAGCTATTATATAATGGTCACATGAAAACGTAAAATGTGTGGCGTAAAGTGGGCTGGAAGTTTTTTGAAGTGTAAGAAATGGCCTTTAGCCACACATTTAATCAAAAGTGTGGCATGCCTGTTTTGGGAAATGTGTGGCTAAAAGCCTATTTTGGCGTAGTGTTAGTAAAATATGGCATTTGCTTTTGTTGTAATCAATGGTGTCACACCCCAACCGATGGCGGAAACATCGGGGTTAGTGGCACTAGGCGACCAGATTGTCTCCCGAGAAATTCCGTAACAATTATCCAACAACATTACTTAACGTTTAACATCCTATACTATTAAACATAACATTTCAAACAACCATTATATAAATTCCGATTTTCTCATAAAAACAACATGGTTCGATATCCCCTAGATTTTTATTACAACTGTTCTAAACAAGATGAACAAATATTAAATAAAACTACCCCAAAGCAATCCGAGCTAAATCCTCAACCTGTTACATACGTTAAAATACAAGTCAATACAATTAAGTAAAGGTGAGCATACGAGTTGAATAATACTAGCATAGTCGAGAAAGCGTTTGCGAAACAATCTAATTACATATCATGATACACCAAAACACTTAACATAACATATGCTCATTTCTCATGCTAACTACTGTGAAAAGACTTGCGCGAGCATCCTAACTAGACCCCGTCGGTGTTAGCCAAACTATAGTACCATACTAGCTAAGGAGGCAAGTTAACGAAAATAAGTCCTAGTCACATGTTTCTAGTATCACGTATCGTGCATATACAATTAGATTATTCGCGTGTGATAAATAGTTTTGATTTGTGAAGTGATTTTAATATAGGAACGTATGTAACACCCAAAAAGTGCATTAAAGCGAAAATGGGATCAAGTATACTCACTGTGGGTGCATTTTGGTAAGACTTAAGATTCTGAGGAGAGTTGCGAGTGCGCCGGATCAGCCTGTAAACGAACAGAAGTGCATCAGTCTTCCAAAAAGCCGAAACGGTGAAGTTTGAGTTGCTCAGTAGGTAAGTTTGGGTAAACTTGTGTGTAAACACGCAAGTTCGAGCGAACTTGTGAGGTTTTGTTGAGTTGTGAATCAAGTTCGGGCGAACTTGCAAGTTTCTCAAGGAACCTTGACAAGTTCGGGCGAACTTGAGAGATCTTGGTTAATGGTCTGACAAGTTCGGCCGAACTTGTGAAGCTTCCTGAGAGACTTCGCAAGTTCAAGCAAACTTGAGGGTTTCTTGCTGAGGTTTGGATGAGTTTTACCCAAGTTTGGCCGAACTTGACCCTCCCAGGGCAAGTTCGAGCGAACTTGACTAAAGTCCTGCACAAAATCAGTTAAAGAGCGAACATGATGTTTTCGGGTCCAAAATCTTGCGTTTTCACTTCGTTTGCTGAGTAAATCGAGTGTTCATCCCTCCAACCCATATGCTACTGAGCAAACTTAGGACGAGAGGTGTTTTAGAGCAGTTTTAGCCGTTTTACAAAAGCGTGGGCTAATCCGGGCGAACTCGGGTTTGTTCGGGTTAGTCCGGTTTATGTAAACCAACATAAACGTCTTAGTGCTTCCAGATCTTGGATCTTGAATGATAAATGTTGCGTTTCATATAAGAAAATGAACAAAACATCATCAAAAGTCCGTATTTTGTGTAAAAATCAATGTTCAAAAGGTTTTGCTCTGATCTAAGCATAGATCTGAGCGAAAAGCAGAAATTTTATGTAAAAAGATGAAGATTTTCGTAAACAAAGAAGATTTGATGAAAACGAAGGCAATGCCTTGTGCCAAAATCATTGTAAACCTTTGTAAGACGTTGATAAACATCGATGTAGTTAAAATCGGGTTGATTCTTACTTAGAACACGAAGGTTTCGGGTTTTGAGAGCTCTAGGCGAACTTACAACAAGTTCAAATGAGAGGAATGAGCTGGGTATTTATAGGTGAAAGCAAAAAGGTGAGCTGATGAGTAAGTTCGGCCGAACTGCATGTTTTCAGCAAGTTCGCACGAACTTGTGAGATTTTGAGAGAAAGAGAGACAAGTTCGACCAACTTGACCTCCCTGAGGTTAAGTTCGAGTGAACTTGAGGTTATTGAGGAGATGATTGGGCCAGTCAAGTTCGGCCAAACTTGGTATCACCAAGTTCGAGCGAACTTGACCCAAAAGTTGGGTTTTCTTCGTTTATTTCGTGTTAAGTGTTCGTTTGGCGATTCAGTTGATATTAATTAGTTATATTAAGGTTTTAGTAAGCGTAAGCGTTATACTTGATATAATAGTGCGATTTAGCGACTCGAGGGTGCGAGAGCGATGCGATAGTGAGCGTAAACATAACCACAAACACACATAACACATAAATAACATAAAACATAATTAATTTCGATTGGCGATGCGATGAGATTAGCGATGCGATTTAATAAGCGGTTGGATGCGATATAACATACACAATCATAATTTAGTTAACATAACTTCATTAATAAGCGAATCTCGGATTTACGAAGGATAGATTCAATCGATAACAAAGAAAAAGATATCAACGAATTTTTGAGTTGTTACAGTCTCCCCTACTTTAGGGAATTTCGTCCGAAATTAAGCAGTGGCCGTAACAAAGAGGTGTGGATATTTCGTTTTCATATCATTTTCGAGTTCCCAAGTGAACTCGGCGCCGCGTTTGCCTTCCCATTGGACCTTCACGATAGGTATGCGAGAGCGTCGGAATTTCTTGGTTTCCCGATCCATGATTTCAACGGGTTTTTCCACAAAATGGAGAGTCTCGTTGATTTGCCGATCTTCGAGAGGGACATGCAGATTTTCTTTGGCTAGGCAATTTTTAAGGTTAGACACGTGGAAAGTCGGATGTACATTATTAAGTTCCTCCGGCAGTTCGAGTCGGTAAGCCACTTTGCCGATCCTTTCCAGAATCTTAAAGGGTCCTACATATCGTGGCGCTAGCTTTCCTTTCTTTCCGAAGCGGACCACTCCCTTCCAAGGTGCACCTTTAGGAGTACGTGATCTGCCACTTCGAATTGTAGGGCTTGCGTCGTTTGTCGGCGTAACTCTTTTGGCGACTCCGAGCTTTCAAGAGATTGTCTCTGGTTTGGAGGATCTTGTCGGTTGTTTCTTGAATTAACACGGGACTGGTGATTTGTGTCTTCTCCGGTCTCGTGCCATGCAATAGGCGATCGACATTTTCTTCCATACAGTGCCTCAAAGGGAGCCATTAGAATGCTGGTATGATAACTATTATTGTACGAGAATTCGATTAAAGGTAAATGCGTATCCCAGTTACCACCGAAATCTATGATGCACGCACGAAGCATATCTTCGAGGGTGCGGATCGTGCGCTCAGTCTGACCGTCGGTTTGAGGGTGAAAAGCGGTACTTAGATTAAGCGTGATACCGAGAGCGGATTGAAAGGTCTCCCAGATACGCGAGGTAAAGCGACCGTCACGGTCAGAAATGATGTCACGAGGCGTCCCGTGTCGACATATAACTTCGTCGGTATATATTCGGGCTAACCGTTTGACCTTAAAGTCTTCTCGTATAGCAATAAAGTGCGCGGATTTAGTAAGACGATCAACGATAACCCAAATGCTATCGTGACCTGAAGAAGTACGCGGGAGTTTAGTAACGAAGTCCATAGCTATACTCTCCCACTTTCACATCGGGATTTCAGGTTGTTCGAGTAAACCAGAGGGCCTTTGATGTTCGGCTTTAACTTTCGAACAAGTTAAGCATTTTGAGACGTACAAGGCGATATCCTTTTTCATGCCCGGCCACCAATACTTAGGACGAAGGTCCTGATACATTTTGTCAGCACCGGGATAAATGGAATATCGAGATTTATGAGCTTCGATCATTAGCAATTCACGAAGATTACACGACTGGGAATCCAAATACGATTGAGGTAGTAATAAATACCATTAGGCTTAGATACGAGCTGAGTTTCGGCACCACATTTCATTTCATCTTCCAAAGTATTCTCGTTAAAACAAGTAAATTGAGCAGAGCGAATCATGATTTCGAGATCATTCAAAGCTTGAGAGTCACGAACACTATATACATAGCTTCGTCGACTTAGAGCATCGGCGACGACGTTTGCTTTGCCGAGATGGTAGCGTATCTCGCAATCGTAGTTGTTGAGAAGTTCAACCCATCGACGTGTCGCATGTTTAGTTCTTTTTGATTAAAGATACATTGTAAGCTCTTATGGTCGGTCAAGACCGTACACTTGGTACCGTAAAGGTAGTGTCGCCATATCTTCAATACAAAAACAACTGCACCGAGTTCGAGATCGTGGGTTGTGTAATTCTTCTCGTGGATCTTGAGTTGTCGAGATGCATATGCGATAACCTTGTCTCGTTGCATAAGCACACAACCAAGACCAAGGTTAGAGGCATCACAATGAACAACGAAATCGTCGTTTCTGTCAGGTAAAGCGAGGATAGGAGCGTTGCATAGCATCCGTTTGAGAGTTTGAAAAGCTTCGTCTTGTTTAGAATCCCAAACAAAAGGTTGGTCCTTATGAGTCAAAGCGGTAAGCGGAACGGCGATTTTAGAAAAGTCGGCGATGAATCGACGGTAATAACCCGCCAATCCAAGAAATGAACGGATTTCGGAAGCATTCTTTGGTGTAATCCAACTCCTTGACGGCTTCAATCGTTGCAGGGTCGACGTGAATTTCTTGACTATTAACGATGTTGCCGAGAAATTGGAGTTCTTCGAGCCAGAATTCACATTTGGAGAACTTAGCGTAAAGGCGATTACCTTGGAGAAGTTCGAGGACTAAACGAAGATGACGCGCGTGTTCGTCTCTCGACTTCGAATAGCAAAGGATATCATCGATGAAAACAATGACGAAACAATCTAAGAAAGCTTTACACACACGGTTCATCAAATCCATGAAAACCGCGGGTGCATTGGTAAGACCAAAAGGCATGACCACGAATTCGAAATGGCCATAGCGAGTACGAAAGGCGGTTTTCGGAATGTCTTCTTCCAATACGCGCAATTGATGATAGCCTGAACGAAGGTCGATCTTAGAGAAACAAGTAGTACCTTGAAGCTGATCAAATAAGTCGTCGATATGAGGAAGAGGGTAGCGATTCTTTATCGTGAGTTTGTTAAGTTCACGATAATCGATGCACATTCAGAACGATCCATCCTTCTTTTTCACGAAAAGGATAGGTACACCCCATGGCGAAGTGCTCGGGCGTATGAAACCTTTATCAAGAAGCTCTTGAAGTTGCTTGATAGCTCGCGCATTTCAGATGGTGCGAGGCGATAAGCAGCTTTAGCAACGGGAGTAGCACCGGGAACTAAATCGATATGGAATTCAACATCTCCAGTAGGGGGTAAACCAGGTAAATCATCGGGAAAGACCTTAGGGAATTCACAAACAACGAGAACATCTTTATAAGTCTTCTTTTCTTTCTCCAGGTCACGATATGGGGGAGGAAAGCAACACATTGCTTTTGCAAGCATTTGTGCGCTCGATTACATGACAAAAGCATCAACTGCTTTGAGGGAGTTTCACCATAAAGATGAAGTTGATCACCGTTAGGAAGAGGGAAACGAATCATCTTATCGAAGCATACAACTTCAGCATGATTCTCACGAAGAAAATCCATGCCTACTATGATATCGAAGCTACCTAATACATAGGTATGAGATTGATCGAGAAGATGTGGTTGTTTAGACCGAGAGAACAACGACGTAAGACAGAATCAACGGTAACGGATTTTCCAATGGCGACTTCCACATCGAAAGTCTTTAGGAGTTTAGCGCGCTTACATTTTAAAAACTTTTCGAATTCTAACGATACAAAACAATTATCGGCACCAGTATCAAATAAACATGAAGCATAAATACCATTAACGAGAAACGTACCATTGACAACATTGTTGTCATTCTGAGCCTATCGGTGGTTGAGATTGAAGGCTCTGCCACGCGCAGCTTGTGGTTGCTGTTGCTGCTGCTGAGGCTGCTGCTGAGGATGCTCTTGCTTGACGGGACGATTCGGACAGACATTGGCGAAATGATTCGGATCACCACAAAAATAGTACACACGGGCTTTTGGAGCTTGCTGCTGATTGGCTTGAGGAGAAGCGAGTAAAGCTGGAGCTGCTGGAGCCTGAGGAGCTAGCTGGCGAGGACCTGATCGGCAACTCACAATAAAATGGCCGTAGATATTGCAGTTTGTGCAAAAACGGCAGTTGCCACCAACGGCATGATGATAAGTGCACTTAGGGCAAAGAGGGTGAGGTCCGGTATACGCACGCTTAGCTAGAGGTGCGTTCGGAGCGGCTGACTGAAGCGGCTGAGGGTTTGCTGGAGCGACGAGAGCATAGTTCTTACTCGGGTTTCCTTTTTTGCATCCCTGACGCTTTCCCTTCGGTTCACTTGATGATTCGGTAGCACCGGTTGGTTCGACGAAGGCTTGATTGGCGACTTTAGCAGAGGTCTTGAAATAACCATCCTGAACTCACTAATCATTGATTTCAGCGGCGAGCATGTAGGTTTCCTCGATGGTTGTAGCACGAGCAACTTTCATGAAACTTGCAACACACTCAGGTAAACCACGGATGTACTTGTTGATAGCTTTCTCCGTCGTATCAACCTGGCTGGGACAGATGATGCTCAAAATCTTAAACCAAGTAGTAAAACAGCATTGTCGAGACCATCCTGCTTGATACCCCAAAACTCATTCTCGAGCTTTTGCATTTCATGCAGAGGACAGAAGTCCTTCATCATTACTTCCTTGAGTTCCTCCCAAGATAGATTGTAGGCTTCATCATTTCCACTCTTGTTTCTTTCAGCTATCCACCAGTCGAGAGCACGGGACTAGAAGACTCCAGTAGCGTTCACGGTGCAGAGGTCATCGGGGCATCCATTTTGCCTAAAAGTGACCTCAATAGCATCGAACCAGTGAAACATAGAAGTCGGTCCGTCATTGCCCGTGAAGGCGAGAGGTGCACAAGCCTTGAAGTTCTTGAAGCTGAATCGCGGCTTGGGATTCTCAGTTTTCGAGTCGACCGACGAGTTGCTGCTCACAACATGAATTTCCGAGACGATTTGCGGGATGACTTTTGCCACTTCCTTGGCGACTAGCTTGTTGTCGCTGTGGCGTTGAGCTGAACGGCGAGTATGGGATCTGAGTGACGACATCTACACAACGATTTGGATTAGACGAGATTCGATTATAATAGAGTTATGTTTAAAATATTTATTATAATTATTCATACAAGGAAAAAAACACATAAGCATGTATCCACATAAGCACCTAACCACGTAAGCACATAGACACGTAAGCACATAATCACGTAGGCATGTAAGCACATATTTTGCACGTATTCACTTCTAATTAACATCCTGCAGAGCGCCACATGAGATGCGAGATATAAGCGAGATATAAGCGATGTAATACTACGTATGAATCCATACGTATAAGAGAGATGAGCGTTTTAGTTTGGTTGGTGTATTAATTAGCGTTTTAGATTGCGAGAGTTGTGCGAGTTGTGCATACATTTGATGGAGCGTAAATGCGATAATTCGAGAAATAGGATAAGCGAGAAATCGAATAAAGCGAAAATTCCCAAAATTTAAACACATAAATAATAATAAACTCGATGATGCGTAAATCGATGATATAGGCTTAAATCAATTGGGAGTGTCCGGGGTTTTGAGACATTGACACCCAAAGTGATTCGACTACCCTTTGCATTGGGACCCACGCTTTGGCCTAATAGATAAACGCTCTCATCGCAAGCGCTAGCGACGTTTACCCTTCTAGTTAATACACGTTCCAAACCATTGGCATAACCGAGACTTTGGTAAGATTGAAAATCGAAGCACGAAATTAGTTATTAAGATGCTGGTTTCACCCCTAACTTAACAACATCATTCCTAGTTGTGGCCACGCTCACCGATCACATCGGGCGTTCCACTAGATAGAAAGGGAGATGTTCGTCGAGGTTTGGATGTCACTCCTAACTCAACGAAGATATCTCGTGATGAGTAATACGCGGAATGAGCGATCTTATTGAGAGGTCTTGGTTATCACACCTAATCTCCACTTGATCCTCGTTTGTGGGATATGAGTGTTTCATAATCGTGTATATTGTATTAACCTTAGGAAAGGCATATTTAAGCATTTTTGGCAAGTAGATTAGCATTTAGTTCAAAGATTGGTCAATCGGGTACTTAAACATGCTACTAGGGCGAACATGGCAATTCTACCTGTTATCCTAAGGAATTAGCTCTGATACCAATCTGTCAAACCCCAACCGATGGCGGAAACATCGGGGTTAGTGGCACTAGGCGACCAGATTGTCTCACGAGAAATTCCGTAACAATTATCCAACAACATTACTTAACGTTTAACATCCCATACTATTAAACATAACATTTCAAACAACCATTACAGAAATTCCGATTTTCTCATAAAAACAACATGGTTCGATATCCCCTAGATTTTTATTACAACTGTTATAAACAAGATGAACAAATATTAAATAAAACTACTCCAAAGCAATCCGAGCTAAATCCTTAACCTGTTACATACGTTAAAATACAAGTCAATACAATTAAGTAAAGGTGAGCATACGAGTTGAATAATACTAGCATAGTCGAGAAAGCGTTTGCGAAACAATCTAATTACATATCATGATACACCAAAACACTTAACATAACATATGCTCATTTCTCATGCTAACTACCGTGAAAAGGCTTGCGCGACCATCCTAACTAGACCCCGTCGGGTGTTAGCCAAACTATAGTACCATACTAGCTAAGGATGCAAGTTAACGAAAATAAGTCCTAGTCACATGTTTCTAGTATCACGTATCGAGCATATACAATCAGATTATTCGGTGCGATAAATAGTTTTGATTTGTGAAGTGATTTTAATATAGGAACGTATGTAACACCCAAAAAGTGCATTAAAGCGAAAATGGGTCGAGTATACTCACTGTGGGTGCGTTTTGGTAAGACTTAAGATTTTAAAGAGAGTTGCGGAGTGCACCGGATCAGCCTGTAAACGAACAGAAGTGCATCAGTCTTCCAAAAAGCCGAAACGGTGAAGTTTGAGTTGATTAGTAGGTAAGTTCGAGCGAACTTGTGAGGTTTTGTTGAGTTGTGAATCAAGTTCGGGCGAACTTGCAAGTTTCTCAAGGAACCTTGACAAGTTCGGGCGAACTTGAGAGATCTTGGTTAATGGTCTGACAAGTTCGGCCGAACTTGTGAAGCTTCCTGAGAGACTTCGCAAGTTCGAGCGAACTTGAGGTTTCCTGCTGAGGTTTGGATGAGTTTTACCCAAGTTCGGCCGAACTTGACTAAAGTCCTGCACAAAATCAGTTAAATCTCGAGCGACTTGATGTTTTCAGGTCCAAAATCTTGCGTTTTCACGTCGTTTGCTGAGAAAATCGAGTGTTCATCCCTCCAACCCTGTGCTACTGAGCAAAACTTAGGACGAAGAGGTCTTTTAGAGCAGTTTTAGGCCGTTTTACAAAAGCGTGGGCTAATCCGGACAAACTCGGGGTTCGTTCGGGTTAGTTCGGTTTGTGTAAACCAACATAAACGTCCTTGTGCTTCCAAATCTGGGATCTTGAATGATAAATGTTTCGTTTCATATCAGAAAATGAACAAAACATCATCAAAAGTCCGTATTTTGTGTAAAAATCAATGTTCAAAAGGTTTTGCTCAGATCTAAGCATAGATCTGAGTGCAAAGTAGAAATTTTATGTAAAAAGATGAAGATTTTCGTAAACAGAGAAGATTTGATGAAAACGAAGCCAATGCCTTGTGCCAAAATCATTGTAAACCTTTGTAAGACGTTGATAAACATCGCTGTAGTTGAAATCGGGTTGATTCTTACTTAGAACACGAAGGTTTCGGGTTTTGAGAACTCTAGGCGAACTTACAACAAGTTCAAATGAGAGGAATGAGCTGGGTATTTATAGGTGAAAGCAAAAAGGTGAGTTGATGGAGTCAAGTTCGGCCGAACTTGCATGTTTTCATGCAAGTTCGCGCGAACTTGTGAGATTTTGAGAGAAAGAGAGCCAGGTTCGACCAAACTTGACCTCCCTGAGGTGAAGTTCGAGCGAACTTGAGGTTATTGAGGAGATGATTGGGCCAGTCAAGTTCGGCCGAACTTGGTATCACCAAGTTCGAGCGAACTTGACCCAAAAGTTGGGTTTTCTTCGTTTATTTCGCGTTAAGTGTTCGGTTGGCGATTCGATTGATATTAATTAGTTATATTAAGCATTTTAGTAAAGCGTAAAGCGTCATACTTGATATAATAGTGCGATTTAGCGACTCGAGGGTGCGAGAATGCGATGGCGAGCGTAAACATAACCACAAACACACATAAATAAAATAAAACCATATAATTAATTGCGATTGGCGATGCGATGAGATTAGCGATGTGATTTAATAAGCGGTTGGATGCGATATGTAACATCCGTCAAAAAACGGATTTACCAAACCCGCTCCGTTTATCAACCGAACAGTCAGTCAAATTTTTCGTTGCGAATTAAATGCCCAAATTAATTTTAAACGATACGTAATCAATTATTATGCGGGGATATATATTTAGTTTTTGAAAAACTGATAAAAATAACAAAATAAAAATGTTTTACTCATGCCGGGTTTCGAACTCGGGTCTGTACCGGTTCAAACCAAACACTTATCACTCAGCCGACCAACCACTCCGCCACTTTGATTTTCTGTTAATGAAGAGAATCAATTAATTCAAATATTCAAGTTAGGAAGTCAAATTCAGTAAATTGCGCCCAAAATAGCAGTCGTCGGAAATCCCGACGACTTCGCCGTTTATTTACGTTTTCGCTCAAAATAACCGAAGGCTTAACTCTCACAACGGTTATAACCGACGTCTGAACCCGCGACATCAGCTGTAACCGCCGGAGAACGGATGCCTTCGAATTGAGACCGAATTCAGACCCCATTCATCTCGATACTACCCTATAAATTCACCCACAACTCGCCAGAAACATTTCACACTCAAATCGCACCCTTTCTCAGCGAAAACTCACTCGCCGGAAAGATCTTATACTTCGCCGGAAAACCGAGTTTTTAATCTCCGAGCTTTACTGAACCCCCTAAACTTTTACCGAAGTCACCCACACCCTTTGTAAGCTTTTGGAAGACTATCTGCTGCAAGACACTCGTCGCCGGGAAAAGATTTCTGTCGCCGGAGTTCTGCCGGAAAACAGAGTAAAACCAGTCGGTACTTTTCACTCCTAATTCCTTTCCTTTTTACTTTTATCTCGTCTGTAATTGATCATACAACGCTAAAGAAAACTTGAATTAACATTTCGAACCAGTCAGTCGTCACTTCCGGTTAAAACCAGTGAAGAAGACGACATTTCGGTAATGGTTAAGTATAATTAAAATCAAGTTAATTACCGGGTTAGACACACAGTCCAGCGGTGGTGGACTGTGTGCACTTTTAACGCTAAGGTCTCGAGTTCGAGTATTGTTCTTCACACGCTGCTTTAATAAAAATTCATTTTTCCGCAAAACTGAACCGGATTGATTTAGAGATATGTTAAGTATATTGATAACCGAGTTTATAACCAAGTGAGACACACAGTCCAGCGGTGGACTATGTGTACGCTAACCCACAGGTCCCGGGTTCGAGACCTGTGGAGCGCACCGGTTCGCCAGATTTAATTCATTTTTAAATTAAAGGATTTCTGTTAAATTCTAATTAATGTATATATGTAATTAAAATCGGATATATAACGGGTTAGACACGTAGCTCAGTTGGTAGAGCTGCGTGCACGCGTACGGGAGGTCTCGGGTTCGAGCCTCACCCAGCGCACAACAATATGCCTCGAACCGGTCAAACAGTCAGTCAAAGTCAACGGTCAAAGTCAACTGTAGCAAAAATAAAATATTTTTTATTATTATTTTTATTTAATTATTTTAATTAAAAATCAATTAAAAATACTTAAAAATAACATTTTTAAGGTTAGAAAATAGCCTCAAACTCACAAAAATACACCCAACAATCCTACTAAAATAGATTAATAAAATCCGTTTACTTACCAAACCATAATGCAATTTATCTAGGTTAATTTCACTCGTGGTTAAAACCATTTCGCGTGCATTCAACCTCATCAACCGAACGCACCCAATGTGAGTGAATTCTTACAAACTCCCCTTTTTATTCATGTTTTTTGGTGTATCATGTGTCGTTTAAACTAATTCTCTTATGCAAATTCGTGCTATACCATTATATGAACTAAACTAGAATGTAACTATTATTGGTTGTGATGTATTACATATTGTCAAAGTTGTATGCAAATTATTTAGGCCCATCAGTTCCTCGTGGGAGACGAGAACAACGCGTGCCTTAAAACTCATACATTAGGCCCATCAGTTCGTAAGAACAACGCGTGCCTCAAAACTCATTCATTAGGCCCATCAGTTCCTCGTGGGAGACGAGAACAACGCGTGCCTCAAAACTCATACATTAGGCCCATCAGTTCGTAAGAACAACGCGTGCCTCAAAACTCATTCATTAGGCCCATCAGTTCCTCGTGGGAGACGAGTCGAACAACGCGTGCCTCAAAACAATCATTTGGTGTATGTGTGTTCAATATTCAATATTATGTGTTGTGTGAATAAATTTACATCTACATTTACTCATATGTGGTATGCACATTATTTATAATCAATTGGATAAACTTGTTCAAATGTTTTTCCATAGGATTCACTCGCCAACATTATGTTGATCCAAAAACCTTTTTACACATGATACAGGTGAACAGGTTGAAGCAAGGAAAACATAGGATATGCCTTAGAAGAGAACCAAGAAGCTTAGACTGATAGTTAGAACATGTTGTATCATTTATTTCCATTAAATTGTATTAATGAATATGAAACATATAATAAATGTCATGAGCTTTGATGATAACCCAATTATGCCCCGATCACCTTTTCCGCTGCGGGTTGGGGTGTGACACGATATATCATACACAATCATAATTTAGTTAACATAACTTCATTAATAAGCGAAGCTCGGATTTACAAAGGATAGATACAATCGATAACAAAGAAAAAGAAAAAAATAAATTTTCGAATTGTACAAATGAAAGGGCCTGAGGTTGTTTATATAAGATGTTTTTGGCGCGTAGTTTGGGTAGGAATTTTCTATAATAAATTTTAGTAATAAAGATAGCACGTCCCGTCATTAAGTTACTGTTTGTTCAGCTTTATCTATTAAATCTGCAACGGGTCCATCACATCACTAAGTTTGGCGTTTTGAATGAATGGTGTTTTAGAAAAAAATGGGAAAATACAACTAATTAACTTTTGTAAGTGATAGTAGTGTTACGGCGTTTGAAACAAAAGATGGCGTTTTGAGACATATCAGACTTGCATAATTTAATTAATATTCTCTTGCATTTTGTTTTATACAATTGTGTAATTTTTGGATTTTTTAATGATATGCGATTAGAGGGAATTATTATAGTTTGTGGGGATTTTGGCGTTTTATATCTAATTAGTGAAATAAAGTATTTTTATTAAAAACCACTGAAATTGACACACCACAAAAAAGAAAAAAACACTAAAACCCCTCGTCAGAATGGATCTGGTCCGAGAAGTATCCATCGCTCCCCTCGTCTTCTTCTTCTTTCGATTCATCATCAAAATTCTCATCCAGATCTTCACTGTCATCATTGCTTTATCTTGAAGACTTTGACACCTCCATATGAACATGTCAGTCAACAACGCCAATGGTCATGTCTGGGTTCAAACATGTTACGTTGCATAACTCATGTAGGAAGACAAGTCTCGGTTCGGTCATGATGTTTTCAATCGTGTAGGCTTCCTGCTCCACGTTGTCCCATACAACACTCATTAAGTTTGTGTTTTCATCATAATGCCAAGGTTTGATGTCTGGATTCACAACTAGATTTGCAGGGTACGGTCCGAATTTTCTGGTTAATCTTCTTATAATCGTCTGTGTTTTCTCACAAAGGTTCTCAAGAAGAATGCCAAGTGCTAGGATCCCCCTTTGAACTTCTTCGTCCAAGTTCAGTATGGCGTTGGCGGTTTTCACAAACACTCTTCTTCTGTTGTCAAAGAGGATTACGAATTTATTGATTGTAGTGTTGGATCTCCATGAAACGATGTGTGCGTTTAAGGCTGGAATTTTAATGGCGTTTTATGCATGAGTTTGACGTTTTGTTTTAGAGAAGTTAAAAGACCCTTTTATCCTTAATGAAGCGCCCACGTAATAAAGTTGATGTGATTTACGAAAACGCTACCGCACCAATCTAATCCATAAATTGTTTTGATCTAATGGATGAGAGGTGGTCTCACCGTTCTCACACTTATATATATATATATATATATATGTGTGTGTGTGTGTGTGTGTATATATATATAATTAATAGGTTACAATAAAAATTACGAAAATCATAAGAAAGGTAGGAAACAATCTCGTCCATTGGTTTTAAAATGAGTAAATGTCATTTTAACTATGTGATTACATCCTACCGGCACTTTTAGCCACTTTAAGAAACCTTTGAACATCTACATCCATGTCGTTTACAAATTTCTACATTTACAACCTTCTGTGAGTTAACTGTTACATTGGCCGGTAGAAATGTAGTAAAATGACCTTTTTACCCCTGGTACTTATTATTATTATTATTATTACTATTATTATTATTATTATTATTATTATTATTATCATCATCATCAAATACTAACAAAACCTATGCACCCAACTCCGTCACGGGCGGTAGCTCCGTCCGTCAACACCGTTGCTGTTGTGGTCACCGTAAAGTCCTGAACTACCCCCTTTCTCTTTGTTTCTTCTCTCTTGCATCTCTGTTAACCACCGTCAACGCCACCCTAAAGCCCCACCATCAAACTCCCTCACATTCTCTCTGAATCAAGCAAAGCTTCTTATTCTTCTCGGTGTGGATCTTGAAAAAGTACCATTTTTTGAGACCATGATTATATATGGGAGACCGTGATTATTTTTGTTGGTGTTTTCGAGTTTTTTTTCAATATAACAATGTCATATTTATATTAAAGATAATAAAAACACTCGATTTTATGCTATATTTTTTTAAATAGCTTATAAAAGGTTGTAAACGTGTTTGAAATAATGAAGAAATAGCACGGTCCTTAAGAATTAAGTGGCGTGTGCAACTTTCTTTTTTCTTTATATGTACGCCTTTGGTCGTAAAAATATGGCGTATAAATATTTACTCATTCTCTATCCTATCTTCAAGGTTTACTTATTTTTTTCTCTCATTTCAGGGGTTAATGTTCAAAGATGTTGATTCAAGATAATACTATTGGCTTTAACCATACATTATATATATATCTTAAAACAAAAAGTCTGTGGCTGTCACATCACAGCCACCGGCTTTCCTTTTATATCTAAACAATGTTTGAGTTTAGAATATCAAAATGAGATTCTAGTCTGGCGGTTGCTACAAATTAAGCTAAACAGAAGGCGAGGAGTTGAACTCCAGAATCTCTCTTTTTCCTCAACTCGAGTTTTAATATCATGTGATTCCTCCTCCTTTTCTTTAATTTTTCTTTTAATATTATGTGATTCTTTTCCTTTTTTTCTCAAATGGAGTTTTAATTTTATGTGATCATACTCACATGTTACTTTGATTTATTAAAATTAATTATGTGACAACCGGTACTTTTCGGCTTTTAATTTCGTGATTAACAGATGTTTAAGGCGATAAGAGATAGTGTTTACGACACGTACTAACTTAATTAGGCTTTTGTAATGCTTAGGAACGCCTATTCGACCTTACATTACGCGTATGGCGACTTGCGAAATAACTGCGTAACGATAAACGGTAACGAACTGACACCGGACAAATACTAACAAGGCCGACAAATACAAATTTTACGCATATAATTTATGTATACAAACTTGGTTTTGCGGATTTAGGGTGCTTTGAATGGCACCAAACGCTTACGTGTACGAAAAACGCGACTGCAGGAACGCATCGGCAACGAAACGAAGGCCTCAGACATGTGTATCGCCTTCAAAACTGAAATATTATGACGAATTTAGCTTCGTAATCGAATTTTATTATACGCAGTCGAAATCGGATCGAAAAACGGATAAGAAACGACAACCGAAGCAGATTTCGTGATTTTAACGTAACCGACGAACAAACGCGCCAAACATCAACTTCCGGCATCATTTTACACATTGTTGATCCTAATATGACAATTTACGACACTTTACGATGATCAGGTTCGAAAACGGGCTCCATAAATATTAACGAGCCGCTCGAAACACAAGAAGCGGGCTTGTAGGCCTTGGGCCCAAGCCACTTGAAAACCCTAACTATAAAAGGGTTGCAAACCCTATTTCATACACACAACCAACACCCACCTAACACTCTCTCTCTCCCTTCTTTTCCGGTGACCAGACTCCGGCCGACTCCGACGGAGACACGGCGCACCGGCGGTGGCGCCGCCGCTAGCGGCGGTGGTGATGGTGGAATTTCACGGTGGTTCCACGGCGAACCCCCCCAAAACCAACCCTTTAAGTCCATTTCTGGCCTCCGTTTCCTGTTTCGAGCAACGTTAAGTGCAGAACCGAAGCATAGCAGCCGCGGTTCGGGTCTTCATCTTCGGTAAGCTTCATCACTCCTCCTTCTTCATCTCTTTCTTTAAGATCTTTGTAGATCCATGTTTTTCTCCGGCCGATGTTGATTTGTTTCAGGTGGGGGGTGGTATGACGGTGAAGTAGTAACGGCACCGGTGGTGGTTCGAGGAGGTGGCATGTGCGACGAGAACAAAGAGAAAGAGGGCCGGCCACCCTTTATGGTGGCGCGGCTGTGACGGAACTCCGCCATCAGATCGACGGCCGGAGACGCCACAGTAGTGGTGGTTACGGGGTTACCAGCGGTGACAGTGGAGATGGTTCAGTCTCGGTTCACTTGGGTTGAGTTAACTCCGTTTTGGATAAGGTTTCCGGGTTGTCTCGGTCGAACCGAGTTAACTCAGTTAACTCGGCTCAGTCCCGGTCCACTCGGTCAATACCGGGTCAGACCCGGTCAAGCTGGTCAACGGTCTAATTCAAGTTCGGGTCAAGAGTAGTTAACATCAGTCTTGGTTCGAGTCCTAATTCAACTCGACTCAACTCGGTTAACCCGAGTCGACCCGGTCAACACATTTAACGATTCGACGAGCAAATTGGTAAAGAATTAACGATGCGATTATTTACGTTATTGTTATAGATTTACGTTCACGTGAAAACGAGCTCTCGAACTGAACAAATTGACGAACTTTTAGTTAACATATACTTGATTTATTTAGCATTTCGTTTATATAAACTGTCGATACATAAATAATATTGGATTGTTGATTGAAATTGTGAAAATATAACGACACTTTAGTTGTCGGGGCCGTCCAAAAACAGAGGAAACTTTGCCCGTTTTTCGAAAAAATCCATAAAACGAAACACGTTTTAATATAAAAACATAACCGATCCACTACAAACGACTTTTATAGAATTAAAAACATGTGTATAATATTTTCGATAACACTTTACAACATACAAAAATGACGATTCGGATATTAATTACAACAATAAATATAGTTATTATATTTATTCTTAACTTTGAAATCTCGATATTTCTTTTATAGAAATAAATATTGTTTATATATTTATTCCGAACATCAAATAACTCGGATTTCCGCTATAAAAATAAATATAGGTTATATATTTATTTCGAATAACAAACAACTAGACTTCTTTTTATAAAAATAAATATAGTTTATATATATTTATTTCGCATATCAAACAGCATGATTTTGTATTATAAAATAAATATAGTTTATATATTTATTTCAATTATCGTACAACACGAATTCTTTTATAAAAATAGATATAGTTTATCTATTTATTTCAAACATCCAACAACTCGATGATACTTCTATAAGATAAATATAACTTTTTATATTTATTTCAAACGCCGAAATAGCCTATACTTATATGTTGAAAAATATATACAAGACGCAATATGTAATACGAGTTTGTTATGTATATTACTTTCATACCAATATTCCTACATACACATACGACTTCTCGGGATGACAAAGCGGTCTTATCGATATATTTATATATCTTTTTATAAATATTTATATATTTTAAATTTCTGGAGAACTAAGTCTTTCCAAGACTTATTAATTACCGTCAATAAACGAACTAAGCAAGTATAACTTAATCGTTTTCATTAAGTTAACAACCTATCGTCGAATCGTTCGGTTAACGATTCGGTAGAGCTCGGTGACACGTAGTTTAGTTACTGCTTTTATTTAGAAACTTATAAGATATTCCATGTTAGGAATATTATAGAATGCACGCTGGTGAATCACGTCTTGGAAACGACATCACAGCAGTCGTGTATAGCTAGCTTTGCACATGGAAATCCAAGTGAGTTCATAACCCCACTTTTTACGGTTTTACATTTTTATAAATGTTTTCGGGGTGGAAAGACATGCAAGTTTTGTGAAAGCACACAATATTTCGATAAACAAAATCATATATTTCTAAACCATATTACAAACGTATTCCAGTTAACACAAATGGTTTATGAAAAGTTTATGCCAAACATATCAGTTTTTACAAGAATATACGCGTTTTCGAAACATACAGGAATTTATGACATGGGCTAGGCCCAACAACATGGATAACAAGATAACATGGGCTAGGCCCAATAACACATAATATGACATTTGGTATGTAGCTATGGAATTAGATGACAATAGAACGATGTGCGTAAGTAGGATGAGAACAATGAGGACATTAGTAACCATTAATCACTTGGTGACCAAGGTGCAAAAGGTGTAGATCTATTGAACTTGAGACACGCTCCACTCCTAGTTGTTAACCATGGAGTGCTTTTGTCTTCCCAACTTGAGAACAAAAGTGTCTCGGTTTGGTTATTTACTTATGGTACATAGGTCAGTGTTTTAGCTACTCACTGATTGATCCTTAGATTCCATAGGCATCCTACATGCTATGATTTCAACACCGTCTTTTCAAACATGACTGAAAACATTTTTATACCAGTTACATTCATGACAGAAGACATTTTATTACCGGTTTACAAACACAACAGTTACATGCATCGGATTACAAACATAAAGGAAAACATTCCGAAACCGACATACAGTTATGACATTTCAAACGCTTGAGATTTTATGTTCTCACAGACCGGTTTTCAAAAGCAAGATTTTCAACTGTTTTGAGATTCATTTGATACAAAACAAACAACTATGAACTCGCTCAACATTATGTTGATTTGTCGCATGTTTCTTTCTCATGTTATATCGTCAAAATATGGCACGGTTGGAATAGGAGAACCCATTTGGAACTCGAGTAATTAACAGGCGTTCAACTTCCTAGAAGTCTTAGCTAGTATTTACTTCCGCTGTGCAATGAAGATACCAGTCCAGTCACGCCAGCTCTGATATTTAGGGGTGTGACAGATTACTTATATATTGTTTAATATTTAGATACTAGATTTAAAAATAAAAGTTGGTCCGTACACTTTCTAAATTGACACCTACACACCATATTCTTTAAGTAAGTTAAATATTCCTTTCTAATTTTTAGTAATTGATAACGTTGATTCGCCAATATTTTCTACTTATAACTTGACGTCTAATTTTCTTTGAATTGTTTTTACGATTTTAGACTGTAACGTGTCATACATTATCATACTTTTTTTATCTATGTCTAACCATGTTAGTGTCTAAATTAC
Source organism: Scalesia atractyloides (assembly GCA_947069175.1). Classification (NCBI taxonomy): domain Eukaryota; kingdom Viridiplantae; phylum Streptophyta; class Magnoliopsida; order Asterales; family Asteraceae; genus Scalesia; species Scalesia atractyloides. The sequence goes on from CAMTDV010000014.1 coordinate 92,707,698, forward strand.
TTTTACGATTTTACATGGTTGTTGAAATTACTGTTGAAACTTTACACCACAACGACTGAGACATACTCTTTTTTATTTATTTCAAATGACGTTAATGTCATGAACGTACCGCAACGACTGAGACATACTCTTTTTTTATTTATTACAAAAATGCGTGGCGTATGCCAATTTTGGCGTACCTGTCAGTTTAAATTCACGTTTAACGTAAACGACTCACGTTTTGACATAAAATTTTTCCTGAAACGAGTTTGGTGAAATATAATATTTTTTATACTTATTTTTTGTGCATTCGTAAATTGTGTTTGAAAGTGAGTGGGTTAAATATAACACTTTTTTTCATTCGATGGCGACCTATTTTTATTTTCGGAAACAAGCCGGTTCAAATATACGATGTAAACTCGAGTTATTTTAACTATCGACGCCGCCACAACGTACGACGGTTCAAAATCCTAGTTGTTTTAATAGACGAGACCAAAGATATTGTCTGTTAAGTGAAGCGTACATACGTGTAAGTATTTATATTTTCACATAACTGATGAATATTTTTATATATTTGTAGGTATTTAAATTTATTAGGTATGTTAGGAAAATCTTTTTTTTAACGGCAAATTATGTACAACGACTCATCGCACTTCCCCATTGGAAGCTCGGTCCCACTAAGGCATTGGTCGTTCATTACAACAGGGCCCACGTTGGCACAAAGAGGGTGACACGACGTTAGAAAAACACCAATAAACCTCTAGCCAGTTGAGTGCCCTCACCCAAAGTGCAATGGGAGGGACTTAACCCGAGTGATGAGGAAAAAAACCAAAATACCTCAACCATTTTTTGATATTTTTAGTTTTTAACATTTTTGTTTAGATCGTTGACTTTTTTTAGTTAGCAGTAGTTTTTCTATATTTCGTTATTATGTCTTTTTTCCTCGAGTTACATTATATTTTGCTCGACATTATGTTATATTTTACGATCCATTGTGTATAAATATATGTTTATGAACGAGCATTCCTTTTTTGTTTTTTATGATAAGGAGGTTTATAGAAAATTGCTCAAGCAAGATGCTCAAGTGGGTAACAGTACAATGAAAGGAAAAGACATAATGAAAACAAACATACACTGCAGCCAAAACAACTACAGCCAAACAAATGCAACCAAGCGTGCAAAATACACCAATTTGCAGGAACAAAATTACCAAGCTTCCTTAAATTCAACCCAACTTTTGCACTCCAACTTTGTATTAATTTGCTATTGACACTCTAGAATTAATTAGTTAACAAAATTTGTTGTTTATATATGGAACTTTGTATTAATAATAATCTATTTTAATTAAAAAAGGTATTATTTGACCCAAAAGGAATCTATACGTGAGCGGCTGCATTAACTAAGTTTCAACATCAAAAAAATAATAGCTATATATGATAACAAGTTGTACCACAATAATGTCACAAAAAAACAGCTTTCATTTAACTTGAACATATGACGATGATAAGAAGTCTAATAAGATATGGTAGAAGAAAGCTTCACACAATTGTCTCAACAGAAATCATCAAACCTTCTTTTCCCACCCCTTCTCACCTTAAAACTTACAATCTTTCGCCGGCTGATCAATTTGTTACAGGTTCGTTTATGCCGCTTATTACATTCTACCCGAAGATCAACACTTATCATAGTCCACATGATCAAATTCTTGACCTCAAGAACTCTTTATCTCAAACACTAACAAAATATTACCCTTTAGCTGGCAGGCATGCCAGAATCGCCCCAACCTATGTCGATTGCAACGATCATGGAGCTGCATTTGTTGAAGCATCAGTCGATAGTACGCTGTCACACTTCCTCCATAACTCGCAGCACGAAGATCTTGATCAGTTATTTCCATATGGTAGAGTATGGAGACACCCAAACCCTAGAGCTGATCATGATCTTCAAACTGACACTGTGACGCCACTAATGGTTAAGGCCAGCCGTTTTGAATGTGGAGGGTTATCAGTGGCAGTGTCCTTATCCCACAAGATCGCAGATGCTTGTAGTATGATTCATTTCTTTAACGATTGGGCTGGACTGAATCAAGTTTGTTCGAAAGTTGAGAAATGTGAAGCTCTTATCGAACCAGAATTTATTTCATTTGAACACACAAGCATTAAGATACCCGAATTTTCACCTGAGGTACCAAAAGATTGTGCTACGCTGAGTTTCATATTCCCCAACGCGAAGTTGAACGCGCTTAAGCTCAAAGTCACAAGCATGATCGAGGGAGCTGGACAAAACATCAGCAGCCTAACCAGAGTAGATGTTTTGACTTGGTTACTGTATAAATGCGCAGTGGCCGCTGCTACCAAAAATAACTCGGGCTCTTTTAAGCCCTCAAGCATTCTCGTTATGGCTAACTTAAGAGACAAAATGATGGAGCCATTGCCTGTGAGATGCATAGGAAACTTTGTCAAGGGGTTGGTGGTTCAAACAACGACCGAAAGGGACATGAAGCCGGAGTTATTAATTGGTGAACTAGCGAAGCTAAAGATGGGAATCCGAGGTCTCAAAAATCATGAAGATTTTTTTAGTCTTTTATCGAATTATAAGTCTGATGGGTGTAAAACAAAAATTGAGAATGCTTATATTTGTTCAAGCATATGTTGGTATCCTACATATGGGATTGATTTTGGGTGGGGAGCCCCAATAAAAGCAACTTTGCCTGGAAATCTAAGCAAGAATAGCTTTCTTCTTATGGATACTCCAAAGAGGGAGGGTATTGAAGCAATTGTGTGTTTGGAAAAACAAGAGATGGACATTGTTCAAAGGGACCCTGAACTGCTTGCTTTCTGTACATAGAGCTTCCTAGATGTAAGCTCAAGTCAAAAGTTGCAAACTGTAATCCAGTAGAACATTTACTTATATTACTCACCATGTACCAAGTCAGATGTTCCAAAGTAAAAGTAAACACATTGATGATGTACAGACGTATCAAAGAGATTAGATGTTCCAAAATGTGAGTGGCCAGAGCAATCAATCTAGGCACAAGTAATTGTTCTACGTCCATGATTGTTTTTGTATTGCTTCTTTGGGTTATTGATAAAACGTTGAAAAATTATTGTCTCTACGAAAATAAATCTGACGTGTTCATCACTAGTTTCTCTCATTAATTACATAGATAGGTACTTTTTATGAAAGTTAACCAATGTATTATACACACATATAGAGGGTGGATCAAATTCAAAGTGAATTTTGGCTAAGTAGCGTGAGAAAGGTTAGCAGATACCGATACCATCATCATCATTATCATCATATTCGTCTTTGTCTGTATAAGTACGTATATTTGTATGGAACAAAATTTATCATCATCATATTCGTCTTTGTCTGTATAAGGTATAAGTAGGTATATTTGTATGGAACAAAATTTACAGCAGACATGTCTTATGTCTCGTTTTTGCCATGTCAGACTGTACCGCGACTAGTATTGACAGGTGTCGCTTGTTCGCGTTTCTGCCACCAGTCTAGGACATAGTATTATTCGTTTTCAATCGTAACATAATTGTTATCATACTAAGCTATGATTTTATGCGATCCTAGACATTTAGGACTTAATCTAATAAATTCAAGTCGGAAAACGCGCAAACACATATTATAACAGTTGTTCAGGTTGTACGGAATTACTGGTATTTTGTTGAGTGTCACATTAGTGGTTGTGCTAGATCCTAACACCGACGACAGCACGAGGTCGCGGTACCTCCGGCAGCAAGCGGCATAGGTCTCATGACCAGATCCGTGGACAAGGAGCTGTCGGATCTGGTGGTGGCAGTAGCCAGGTTCAATGGTTGGTGGTGGTTCTTGTTTTTTTGGAAATTCACATGCAGCTTTTGGGTATATTGATATCCGGTGACTCCATCGAAGTTTTTATAGTTTGTTTTTCTGTCACGTGTCTCCTTTCGATTAGATCCCAATACACGGGATTAGGTTTAATGATCCAGCACGTTAGGTGACTGTGGTTAACCGGTCAACTCGTGTCAAACCCCATCAAACTGCTGGTCAAACCTAGTCTCGAGGTGAATAATTGTCGATTTTGAACGTAACCTTCAAGAAAGTAACGGCGTATACTCGAATTAACTAATTGTTATATGTTATTATTGTAAAAACAGTAAAAATGGTTAACGTGTGTGGAATGAATCGAGCTCTAGCTATCCGACCCGCTTCACGAGATTTTTTGAGTGTGTAAATAAAAGTGATGATGTTGGGCTATTTACGAATCAGGCGACTTTAAAATATCTATAGGTGTGTTTATATATATTTATTCAAATAGTAAACGTGACGTATGGAGACTCTAAAGTAAATATATTTATATGTACGAACCACGACTTGAACTTTATTATAGTCATTATATTCACGACATATATACAGCGGTTAGATTTGGTGTGGTTCATGAGAAAAATATTTACATATGTATTTACATATGTTCCATATATGAATCCTTTAAATTATTTTCTTGGTTCTTAATATATTATATGGTAGAAATTAGATAATTAACTATGTGCAGTTAATTATTAAACGTTGTGCTTGTTTTGGATCATTTTAATCAACAATTAGCTGTCAATAGTAGTTTCGGTTACCAAAGTTGCAGAAATTTGCGTACAAAACCATATGTTTTTTTCATTTCTTTTTGCAGTTGAGCGTCGAATGAAAGAAAAAAATGGGCAAAACGGGCAGGTTTTGTGCGGGTTCTTTTAGTTTAATCCATTTGATCATCTTGCATGACATGATTGTATATGAGTTATATGTGCTAAAGCTGATGAAATGGGTTTTATATAATCAGGTACTTCAAGAATTTGGACGCAAGAGATCTCCGTATAGTTATTTTGGAGGTTGTAGACTTGCATGAATGAAGAATTATCTTCATTCACTAAATCCAACCAAATCAAGATCAAATGGAGGTTGTAGACTTCATGAATGAAGAATTATCTTCATTTAGACTTGCTAAGCATGTGGTAACTTATAGTTTTTGATTTGATGATGATGTAAGAAATGAGTATGTGATAAATGCTCGAATTAACATGAAAATTAGCATGAATATGTGTCACACCCGATTTCCCGGTGGGTCCGGATGGGTATAATCATGACGGTTGAATAACAGTTATCACAATATAATAATATGCAGAGGAAGTATTGGAACAAGAATATTAAATTCCTTAAGCTTGAATTTATACAAAAGTGTTACAAGCGTTCAGTATATGCCCACAGGCGGGATCTAAATAAAAGACCTTTAGACATCATAGGCTTTAAGCTTAGTACCTGGATTCCCAGCCTATAATAAGGTTTGGTACCTGCGGTTCAATCTTTTGAAAATACGTTAGCTTTCGCTGGTAAATACAATTAATTGACTATTTGGAAAACAATGTTTCGAAAAGAGTTTTATACATAGAGAAAACCCGTAGGTGATCTTTTTAATATTTCTTGGGATATATTCTTGTTAACAGATTTACATACTTGTCATACAATCGGGAACCAGAGATCAGAGCCAGTCATTTAATATGATTAAGGTACTCATCAAAGTTGAATAAAACGCGTCTTATAGTCGGTATGCCTACCCATGCACGCTATTCCGTATGGACATATCAGCATATGAGTCGGGACGTCCGGACATGGTACCATTAACCCCCAATCGTTTCAGTTATTAAGTAAAACGGAATAAACAGGATTTTTAATTTTGCGCAACATAGACGGCTCATTTATGTAATACCCGCTCCAAGTGGCGAAATAGACATCTCAAGTTTAAAAACTAAAATAAGTTGAGTATTTACCTTTTTGCTAGCTTCCAATCAATATGATTATAATTTAGCAAAAAGCCGCAAGTCTAAGTATTATTGACCCAAGTCCGATTATTTGGGGGGGGGGGGGGGGTACTATAGTCTGGAATGAACAGATTTATTATCTATTAAAATGTATACGGGTCAAAGGTTAGTCCCTTTAGATATGACCCGTTACTTATGAATAGGTTTGTTATACCTATCCGAGTGCAATGACTCATTGGATAAAGGTTATTTAACCAAAAAGCATTCTGATTTGGAAAGATTTTGAAATACATAGACCCGTTACGCCTAGTTGATGCGAACTTGAATGAAACCCTAGATCTAAATCATACAAGATACGATCTCTCTAGATCTAACAAAACCACGACTCCTCACTTTCACAATTCCAAAGCCTAGCTACAAGCGTGCTCCATTTTAGCCCACTTGAATCAAAATCTTCCAAGTTTTATATGCTACAAAAATTGGCTTTTTATAAGAGACATATAGATTGAAGATTTAATTTGTTAAGTGAATCGCGTAAGAAGGAGTTTGTGAAGTTTATTCTGGTTAGGTCACCCAAGCCGCAGGAAAGTGAGCATAGTTAAGTGTGTTTGATTGGAATCAAGGGTAGATGGTTGTAAGATGAATACTTCAAAACCAATTGCTAACGCCATACATGATACATGTCGAAATCAACAAGGACATATGGAGATATTATGCGGCTGTTCGGTTATGATTGTACGACCGTTTGGAAGGGTCGGCTCCATAGGTTTGCCAACCTAGGCACGGGCCTAGGGCTACCAAAAAATAAAGACCTCCAAGTTTTAAGAAAGTTTTTTATATATAGTATATGTATTAGGCCCAAATAAATACGTCTATTTAAAAACTAAACTAGTTGGTCATTGAAGGAGTCCAAAATAAATATGTTTAGCAAAAAAAGGCCAAGTTTCAAAGCCGATTTCGCATTAATTTCCAGCTATTACAACACAAGAACCATCAACCTAATCATCATTATTCAGCGGCCTAAAGCCCCTAAAATACAAGCGCAATCATCGTTCTCACTTCCCATCGTAACCTCCTTTCAATTTCTAGGTTATTGGCAATCACTAGACGAAAAAAGTAACCATAATCACCCATGGCGACGGGTCATTCGGGATTGGAGGAGAGTTTATGGGTGAAATTAGGGCCCCCACTTCATAGTTCGTTTAAGGTCTTCAAAACGTTGAAACGGCCCTGCCGTTTGGTTACAGGATTTACAGCACAACTGCCAGTACCCCTATGAACCTATATTAAACCGGTATGGCCAGGTTTTTTATCTTGGGCTCAAATCGGTTTGCCCAACCCGGTTTAGGTTATAAACAAATTTTAGGGTTGAAAACCCCAACCCAGTAAAACCAATTTGGATAGGCTTCAAACTAGTTTGGAGTGTTAAAACTGGTTTTTTTCAGATCTGGACCAAATCGGTTTAGGTTGGAACCGTTCTCCACACAAAAAAAACCAAACCTATTCCAAACCACTGGGTCGGGTTAGGGATCAGGCCGGGTTAAAAACTAATTCATGGGGCCCAAACCATGTTTTTTTACACCTCTATGCAATCTGTCCAAATTTTATTCTTCGAAAGAAACTCATATGATACTGCTATATATGGAGTGAGTTTTATTTCTAAACTAATGTATATTGTAGATCAGTTCTTACAAGTAGGGATTATTCTTTTTGAAACAAGGGTTTCTGGATGTGTTGCATGGTTCTTCCAACGCTATTTTTTCAATTTATTGGTTTGGTAACTCTAGGTTCCTGATTATAATTAAGAACTTAAAGATGTTGGTTCGATGTTGTCTTAAGTAGATAACTAAACTAATTGGTGACCTTTACACATCAAATTTATACTCTATTACCCCATATAGATATTTAAAATGAGCTATCAACTGGTCTTTAATGTTAATAAAAATAAAAATTATTGGATTCAACAAGAAGATAAATTAGCAAACGGCGAGCAGCTCATGATCCCTCTGAATAACATCCATGTCTTGTTTTCTCAAGCACACAAATACTTCAACACTCTCCTTGTTGGGGACATCCATCAGAACAAAGCTATCCTTCCTCATATTTCCAACAAAAGTTACTTTTATTGGGGCTCCCCAGCCAAAATCGATCCCATATGTTTAATACCCACATAGGCTCGAACAAATATAAGACTTCTCAATTTTTATTTCACGCTTTTCTTAATTAAAATTCGATGAAATATTCGATAAAAGACTAAAACAATCTTCAAGATTTTTTAGACCATGAATTTCCATCTTTTGCTCCCTCAATTCACCAATCACCAACTCGGGCTTTAACTCGGTTTCACTCGTGGTTCGACCCTCCATTCCAATGACAAAGTTTCCTATGCAGTTTCTAGGCAATGGCTCCTTCACTTTGTCCCTTATGTTAGTTGGAACACCAATGCTAGAGGGCATAAAAGAGCCCGAGTTATTTTCGATAGATGCAGCCACCGCACATTTATACAATAACCAAAGCAAAACCTCAACACGAGTCAGGTTGGTGATATGTTGTTTAGATGGCTGCAGTTGGAACACCTGCTAGTTGGAACACCTGCAGTCATGGCTGTGACTTTGAGCTTAAGCTCGTTTAACTTCGCATCAGGGAATATGAATCTTCTTGTCACACAATCTTTTGACACCTCATGCGAAGATTCAAATTCGGGTAAATTAATGTTTGTGTGCTCAAAAGAAATGAAGTGTGGCTCAATGTGAACATCACGTATCTCATTTTTTAAACAAACTCGATTCAGTTTAGCCCAGTCGTTTAAAAATGGATCATACTACCCGCATCTGCGATCTTGTGGGATAAAGACACTGCCATTGCTATTCCTCCACATTCAAAACGGTTGACTTTAACCACTAGTGGTATCACAGTGTCAGTTTGAAGACCATGATCTTTAGGGTTTGAGTATCTCCAAACTCGACCATACGGAAAGAATTGGTCCAGATCTTCATGTTGTGAGCTTTGGAGGAAGTGTGGCAGCGTACTATTGACATATGCTTCGACAAACACAGCTCCATGATCGTTGCAATCGACAAAGGTTGGGGCGATTCTAGCATGCCTACCAGCGAAAGGGTAATATTTTGTTAGTGTGTGAGATAAAGAGTTCTTTAGGTTAAGAATTTGATCATGGAGGCTTAGATAATTGTAGGTATGCGGGGTAGAATGTGATCAGCTGGATAAACGTACTTGGAACAGATTGATCAACTACCGAAAGATTCTATGTTTTGAGGTGAGAAGGGGTCGGAAAAGAGGGTTTGATGATTTCTGTAGAGACAGTTGTGTGAAACTTTCTTCTACCAAAACTTATTAATCTTCTTATCATCGTCATGCCCACAATAAAATGTAACTTGGTTTTGTGACTTGTGAGATATTAGCCTTGTAGTTCTTGTTATCTTATATAGCTGCTATTCGTTTAAGTCAAATTTATACATTAATGCAGGCGTCAACATAGATATTCCTTTGGTTAAAATATTACATTTTTTTAATTAAATTGTATGATATATATACAAAGTTTTCTATGGGAATAGTCAAATTTGTGTTAACGAATAAATTTAATGGGAGCGTAAGAATCATTCCATTATATAAACTTATAACACTACCAGAAAACATGTTTGACTAATTAAGGTTTGATTGGTATATCATAACCTTACCAAGGAATATCCTCTTTTCATTACCAACTTCTCATTTACACATATGAACGTTACATTTATATTCTACACCAAATTCTCATTTACAAAATACCTATAAATAATTTATTTCATTCACATCGAGATTAAGCATCACTATGCATTTAACTTAGGCTATTTTTCTTGCAAAATGACCTCTAATAGCAATCACTTATATTATTATATTTTTAAGGCATATAGTCGGTCTCCATTAGGCCTACTAGTACATCAATGGTCTCTAGATGAATTCATATTGTGTTCACCTTTCACTACTAGAAAACTCCTATTATTGTTATCAAAATTTTTTAAGCATTTTCTACGAACGAAAACGCCGACACTTTTTCTACGAAATCCGACGAACTAGAAAGAGTCTTACTTTTGTGACAAAAAAGTGACAAATTGGTTTGCGTAGGAAAAGTGTAAGAAATTTCCGTCGGAATTCGTTTTCATTTTAACCATTAGTGGGAAATTCGTAGGAAAAGTGCCAGCAATTTCCGGCAGAATTTCGACGCAACCGATGTTCATTTTAAGCATTAGTAGGAAATACGTAGGAATCCAATTTATCGATAAAAAAATATTCACAATAAATAAAATTAATGATATTAATATATAAAGTTCTATTATCTAATGTTATTTTTAAATTGATTCATTACTATCAGTAGGAAGTGTGTCAGAACCAACAAATTTTCGATAAAAGGTTTTTAATAAATATCAGTAGGAAATATGTAGGAAAATTCCTACGTAATTCCTACGTAATACGTTTCATTTTATTAATTCCTCATAAATTCGTAGGAAAATAATGAATTTAATAGTACCCTAGAAAAAGCATAGGAAACCATAATATGGCCACAAGACGAGTTTTATGCATGCAAAAGACAGTGGAGGAGCATCACTAGGGATAGACACTGAGGTCAGTGGTCCTGGCTCCTCACTCGTCATCAACTTCTTCAACGAAGGACCAACCACCACCTTCTTCATCGCTAGCCTCAAACAATGTCCTCTTCACAGAGGCAACAACAAGTCATTGCTCAGACAGCTCCTTGTTCAAACCTTTAGGCTCTAAGGCTCCGAGCTCGAGAACAGAGCAATCCACCATCTGGGATAAAGCTTCGACAAAAGGGTAAGACAATACCTCCATCTTCTTCGTAGCGCTCACAAATTCAGGCAAAGAATCAGGCTTAAAGGCAATAAGGTTTTCTATAGCTTCCCATCGAGAAGCACCATCAAACCCTACAACAAGACCCGTGTGCCTGACATGAGCCATCACCTTGGTATAAATACCTGCAAGATGATTCCTAGCTATGCAGAAGGTATGTCACGAAATGTTGAATTCTGGTCTCAATCAAGCATTTTTTTCTCCTCCTTCAACTGCTCCACATGCTGCCTCAGCTCTTTCGTAACTACTGCTTCATCGGCAACCTTCTCCTTCCTAAACTTGGCCCTCTCAATTCCAAACTCTGGCCGGTCCTTCGCAAGCTTGTCGTTAAATCAGACAATTGACGAGCAAAAAATTCAATCTTCTTCATTTCCTCGTCCACTTTAGCTTGGGAAGCAAACACTTGACCTTCAAGCTCAGTCACCTTAGCTTAGATAACTGCCAAATATTCCTTGGATAAGCTCCAATTTCTTCTCATTCAAAGAGCCCACAAGTTCATCATTCTTGCCGGAAGAGGAAACCCAACGTTGTATCCCTTCAAGAAGAGATACAAGAAGACGAGTAACGTGTTTCGGGCGTGGTATAATTTTTTAAGATATTCATAGAACTTTTACTCGTTTAGCAAGCTTTAAATTTATAAAACATAATATAACACAATCACTCGTTACAACACGTTAAGGCAAGTGCACCCATCGTTGGCGTAGTATAGTGATGGTAAGATACTGAGGTCGTCCAAGGACACAAGAGCTTATAATACCGGAATGTCAACATCTAATCTAACCAATATTTTGAGAATATATGTTAGTGAGTTTAAAAAAATAAATTAAACAAGAATAAAATGTTAGAAAAAACAATAAACAAGATAGAATCACTTGGTTCTGACTGCTCTTTTACATGTCCTTTGATGATTTCCGCACTTTGGGCTTTTTAAGAGATTATCTTAGTAATAATGGCATGTCCCTCTTTTGGAGACAACACTACCCTCAGCAATATTGGTCTGAGTCAGCAAGGATACAATCCCGCAAGGCTGGAATATTGAAAGATAATTAAGTAAGTTATTAATGCAAAATGTGGTATGTCCGTTTTTTAGAGCAACGCTACCCTCAGCCATATTGGTCTGAGTCAATAGGGATACAGTCCGCAATGTCAGTTTAAAGTTTTAATAGTAATTTATTTATAAGGGATTCAAGTTGTCTTATTTCCCCCGATTTGATGTTATTAGCCTCAAGAGAGTCCTAATAAGCTTGAATCAAGTCCTAGTAGGATCTATACACTGAACGAGGCAAGAACTTTACCCAAACCACCCTCTAAACCCTTTAACGTAGTTAACGCACTTTATACAGACCGTAAAGACACAAATGAGTGAATCAACAAAACATGAAAAAAGAAATGATAGAGTAAAGTTCACTTTGAATATAAAAAACTATTTCTTAAAGTCATTTATACAAACCAAAATAAAAAGTAGCCACAACTCAGAAATAAAAAATAATACATAAAAGATTTGTCTTCACCAAGTGACATAAGAGATTTAGCCAAGCATGGCCTTTGTTTGACAAGAACTCTTACGATCAATCTTGGATCCCGAGACTACTACTCACAATCTAAAGGTTGATGATGGAGGAATGTGGTGGATGATGGTATTGTAGTGGAGGTGGAATGGTGGCAAGTGAGAGATAAGTGATTTACCAAGGGATGTATGCACATACGGCCATGTGTGTCAGAGGGCACGACCCAGTGGTCTATACTATGTTCTACTTTGACAGATTCTGCATATCTGGGAGTTAACCACACGTGTCTAGTGGACACAACCCCATGTCTCTTGTCTTCTCTGTTTGTATTGTTCTGCATGGACTCTAGAGTGGGGCACGACCCGTGCTTGTCTTCTGATTTGTTGTTTTGGTCTTGGGGTATAGCTTGGAGGGTAGGCATGGTGTGTCAACTCTTCTTTCTTGTATTTATGTTGTTTTGTTACCGTTAATTTGGTCCTTTAGTGCATTTAAGCTCATTTAGTCCTTTAAATCAAAAGTATACAAAGAAACGCACCTTTTCCAACATTAGTACATAAAAGGGTTGATTTTATGCTTTGTTTGATATAATTTATATGTTGCATTTCGTGCATATCAACAAGCAGCTTGAGTGATAAATCTGATAGGCAACATCCTCATCCGATAACTTCGATAGGAATTGTTTTTCAGCGGGAGTTGTCACGTTCATCAAAATTTCATGACAAACAATGCTACTTTTTATAGTATCAGTAGGATGCACCTGCCACTTAGGCATAAACATCGGAGACTCATCCACAGAGACCTCAGTCTCTACAACCTCCTTCCCCTTCTTAGCAATAACCTTCTTCTTCTCAACAATAACCTTAGTCTTTCAACTTCGCCTTGTTTCTCAACAAACTTCTCCCATATGGAAACAAACTTAGATGACCCCCTTTACTCTTTTTCTTGGAAGCAACCTTAGATTGTCTTGACCTACTAACCGCCCCTTCCAACGATTGAACCGGCTTCTTAGGAACCCTCTTCTTACCCTTATTTAGTTTCTTTAACACCGCAGACATTTCCCCCAAGGGAACAACAAGATCACCCCCTGATCCACAGGAAACTTCTTGCAAACTCTCCTTCTTTACCAATTTAATCCTATGGTCAAGTAATATGATGTAATCGTCAAGCAAGGAGGTAGGATGATTTTCATCCATTAAACCTCATTATATGATTCACTAAACTAGAAAATCATCAACTCAGTTGATGATTTCGGTTGATCATGAGTAATATTAAAATGTAAAAGCATCTAAATTGCTAAGTAGCTAAATAAGAACAATCCGGAACAGAAGCAATGACATTAGCATAATCCCCATCACCAATATCAATGGAAATGGGATCAGAAGACTGGGAGGCTTCACTAATAGAAGAAGCTCCCCTGGTAGACCTTTGGACAGGGAGAGGAAGCTTCTTAACAAAGGAACCATCGATGATAGGTTGAAGCGGAACACTTTCGAGATCCCCGGCAGTTTGGACATGCTCTGTATTGCGAACAATGGAAGGACAACCTTCAAGAACTTCATTCTGTTGTATCTCCACCCCAGAGGGATCATCAAGTAAAATATAGTCCAAGAACACTCTCTAGAAACAAAAAACAAAAATGTGGATGGTCAGAACTATTAAACAAAATACCATGACACAGGAAGCATAAAAAGACATACCCTTCCGGTCAACAACAAAAGTTGGTTCAAAATCTAGATCAGCCCAATCCTGACTAATACGCAAAACAACAAGAAGCTCCTCAGGGTAAACCCTCAGCTTCGAATGAGAAGCACGACATTTCAGAAGTAACTACTATCCAAGTTCACTAGCCTCTGGCTCTTTCTCTTTCAACCCCTCGGCAAACTTGCGAGGAGTAACTACAAAGGGAAGTAACCGATTAGAGATTAAAAAAAAGAGAGAGAGAGAGAACCAATCTTTCCATGAGTACGTATGACCAAAAGTACAAGAAATGAGGGCAATCATCTTACTACTTCAACTATCTACACATTCAGGCTTGCAATGTGTGTATGTGATAGATTTCTTTCTAATGGTTCATGTGTCATTTCTATTGTTCTCATCTGATTTGTTATTGCTCATCTGTTTATCTTTTCGGTTTGTTCCTCTATTATCTAAATCCATTTTTTATAACTGGTGTTTTGATTTATAACAATGTTTGATTCTTAATCTGTTTTGAGTTTTGTTCCATTTAATTTATGTTTTACTCTTTTTATTCGATAAAAGTTGAATTCATATATGTTCATTTATTTGATGCATGGGGAGAGAAGCAAAAGTCCAAAGTTGTTTTTCGCCTTTAATTAAGAAGAGGAAGAGTATTATTATCTTTTCATTCTCTTTCCTCTCATTTCTCGCATCTTCTCTTCTTTTTTCTTCTCTTCTCCCACTTTGGAATGATGTAATTTAACTTGAAACTCCCATCCCTTTCTCTTCTCTTCTTTTCAAAATAAAAAAATTTAATAATAATAATTCATTGCAACCCAACTTCTTTTCCTCCTTCCACTTCTCTCGTTAAATAAAAACCTCTATCGGTTCGAATTATTAACTTAATCGAGTTGGTGAACAAAAAAATGAATATTGATTTGTAAAAAAAATACTTGAACCTATCAAACTAATTGAGTTGGGTTCAAATTGATTTGGGACCAAAAAAAAACCCCATGTTTTGACATTTTTTCACATTAGGTCAGGTTCAAACCGGTTTTTAAAAACGAGACTACAAACTAATATACTAACTGACTGGTTGAGTTAGGTCCATCTTTTATAAAGTGTGTCAGGTTATCCCAAACCAGTTTGTTTTTTTTTACCCTCTATTTTATGGGTTTCCCGTGGTAAGTCCATCCATGCTAGTCCAATTTATGTCAAGCCCAAGTTGCTTAAAGTTGGGCTTTTGCCCAATAAAGCCCACAAAGTATTAGGTCTAACCACCAGATGACCTATAATTACACCGCCTACCGGAAAACTGGAAAAATATCTCATTAGTTTAAGTATGAGGCGGAGAAACTAAAACACGCACAGAGATTACAAAATGTCGGTTCGTTTCTTCTGCCGATGATCTTTGATCTCTAATTCTGTGTGTTTTAACGGAGACTAGGATGATTAATTCATATAAAAAATATCAGACTCAGCGGTGCCGGTGGTCATAGGGTGGCGAAATCAGTTTGTCGGTTGAGTGAATTGGGAGAAATTAAATTTTCTTCTTTTTTCGGTTCTTCGGCAGCTGATTTTGCAGCCGTGATACTCCGCGCCGCCGGTTTTTGTCTGAATAAAGGCGAATCTGAGTCTTCTGTAATTTACATGTTTTTTTTTTCTTTTCTTTATTTCTTGTGATTGAGTTTATATTTATTTATGGCTTATGTGCTAATTTTGTCAAAGATTGCTGTCTTAGCGTAAAAAGGGATGTGACTTTTTTTTTGGAACGAGCTTTATGTGATTCTAAGGTTATGATACGGTGACCTAGGGTGTTTGGGATTGCTTTTATAACTCATAAATCACAAATCACAAATCTTAATTTCTCATTTTCTCTTTTTCAAATCATAAAAACTTCTTTTCAATCCATTATTCAAACACTATTAAAATGACTAGCTCCTAAATAAGCTAAGCCAACACCCTCTAGGTCATGGGATTAACGGTGAACAACTGAACTTTGGTTTAGGATAAAGTTTTCTTGTTTTTTTTCCTATTATTTTGTTTGCTTATTTTTTTGAACGGCCAACAGATGTAATCCTAAGCACTCTTGGGTGACCTACAAGATCAGACGGACTACTTTGAGAGTAATCCAAGTTTACCATCAATTTCTGAGAACCCCGATAACCCACCCGCTTGTAGGCATGCTCATGAAGTTACCGATAAAACCTATTTGACTCAAGGATCAAACCTAAGTTTCCCTGAGACTCCTATCATTGCCCACCAGTGCCTCCTTCTGTACCAAGTGAGAGTTGAACTTGCATCTTCCAAGAAAATGACCAACTAAATCACCGGATAAGCATCATGTGATGCCCTTTATCGAGTAAATGCGTCCTCTCCCTTTCCCTATAACGGTCAGAGTTGGATGCATACCCGAGCCATCAGT
Source organism: Scalesia atractyloides (assembly GCA_947069175.1). Taxonomy (NCBI): domain Eukaryota; kingdom Viridiplantae; phylum Streptophyta; class Magnoliopsida; order Asterales; family Asteraceae; genus Scalesia; species Scalesia atractyloides. The sequence goes on from CAMTDV010000014.1 coordinate 92,723,951, forward strand.
TCTGGGGAAAACCCGCTACGGTAAAACCTGGTTTGGTTCCCTAGGGACCTCCAGAGAGGCCTAGTTCTAAACTTTATTGTCACCACCAATATCCTTCAAAGTGATGCCAGTGAGAGTTGAACTTGATACCTCAAGGAGAGAAACTTACTAATAGACTAACTTAGGACAGATTCTACATATTAATTGTGAGGAATGTCTACTAAAAAATTGGTTTTGTCTAAAGTAGTTTAAGAAAGATTTTTAAGAAAGATTATTGGTGAAGATGACATGACACTTCTTTTGGAGATGATATGTGACATTTTATATAAGTGTGAGGAAAGAGTATTATGGTTTCTTAAACATACAATACAAAAAATTTAATACAAAAATAAAGTAACAAAATGGTTTCTGTGGTTTGGCAATATAATTCAAATGTTTCATTTGATTCAAAAAGTTTTCACCTTTATCATTTTGGTCCAACTGACTTAAACCTATCTATTTTTTATGTTAACCAGAAAGGGAATTTAATCATTTTATATTCTTAACACAAGGACTATCAAAAACATATAAAATGAACCAAGCACCTACAACCTTCACATCCGGCATCCATATCAACCAGATAATTTAGACTTTGGGTTCTGGTGGGTTCAATAGGTGAGATAAGCTCCTTAGTTTCTAAATTAGTAAGTGAAAGTTGAAGCTGGTGAGTCGTATACGATAAACCATAGATCTGGATGACACTCTAGGCTTGAAGTACAAGTTATGTTAACATAATAAATATATGTGAAGTGCATCACACTAAGGGGTTGTTTGACAATTTCTGAATGATTAAGTGCTGAACTAGTAAGAGGTCTAAACCATTAAGTGTTCAACCACTAAGAGATCTGAACCATTAAGACTCAGTACAATGTTTAACCGTTAAGCGGCAAATATTTGATCAATTCAGATTAGAGGTTTTAACCATTCAGACTTAGTATAATGCTTAACCATTTATAGGCAGATGTCTGAACCATTCAGACATCTACTCGCGAAACAAACAGTCTAAACCATTAAGTGCTGAACCAATAAGAGGTCTGAAAAGCTAAACAAACAGCCCCTAAGCAACACAAACCTTAATATTATGATACATGGCAAGAACAAAACAAAGCAACACATAGGAGCATCAATATTATGTTTACAATGCTTTTCTCCATCGAACATCGACGCCTCCAAAAAATTAACACGTGAAAATGAGAAATATTACTAGAATTCATACAGAAACTTCTCATAAAATTGTGCAGCAATGATTCGTCTTCTTTGCCTGCTTGTAGAACATCTTTTTCGTCGACAATCAAACACACATTTTTGTTATTTGTCTACACTTGGGAACGATTTAGCAAATAAAACATATATTATGTAAAAAATCAACGAGATGCTGAAAACAAGTAGCAATTATGTAACGGGATAAAACAGGCAACTTCAAACCCTTTTCCTCCCTTTGCATACAATTAATGTGCTAACTTAGCATGACGTTTACTCCCCTTATACGCTTTTAGATAAATATTTAGATTTGACCAATTTAACCCGTATGGGATGAAAACAATCTAATTTGACCTAACCTTAAGTAACGGGTCAATATTGCAAACAACGGTACTATTGATTATTTACTAGTCATTATGCCTGAACCATAGTTAAAAGCTATCGCCTCTTGCGCATAGGCCCTAATTTCCTAGCAAGGCGAGGCAATTGCGCTTTAATTCTCCAGGTGTTGGTTCATGAGCATATTCAAGCGAGATTCCTAGATTCTGGAGAGTTTCCGACCAAATTCTCTAAATTTTGGCAAGATTCCAATTAGATTTCTACTTTTATCTAACGAAAACTATTTTTCTACACTAATAAACTAGCATGTTATAACTTTTGGTACTAAATAGACGATATTAAATGAGGCTTTAGTTTTATTTTATTTAAAGAATAGTATTTTTTTCTATTATATAAAAAAATATATTAAGTTTTTTTGTTGTGCACTTTTTTTTCTCAGTCCCACGCTTTTTTTGCGCCTAGGCACCAGGCGAGACCTGTGCGCCTTGAGTGCGCCTAACACCTTTAATAACTATGGCCTGAACAATATGTTAAGCTCAAACAAAATACAAGATCTCTTCCCATTCCTGATTGTTATATCTGTTATCAAGAAATCTGACTAAATCTCAAAAACCAAATGACTTCTTTTGACAACCTATGCTATGTCTAACATGCTAATCGGGATGCCCCAAACGACCTTCTTCAAGGACAGAACAGTCTTTTCTACACTTCACCTGCAACACATAACTTGCTAATGGTACTACGGTTACGGGTTACCTCCAGAAAACTAATTCCTACTAATATAAATTATATCTGTCTTCTTTATTACATCACTTTCGAACTCTTTATAATTATTATGATATTTATTTCTCTTGTTTAGTTTTTTTCCCTGAACGTCATAACATTAAACTCTTCTTAATTATCAATCTTAGATGCATATTACGTGAAAGGCGAACTTGCAAGTTTGTCAGCAAATAATGCAGTCAAATCATTCAAATTAGAACCAAAGAACTAAGATTGCAAGTTGTCTTACGGTAAGTAAAATATGCTGGTACCTCTACAGAATACAAACAAAGTTCGTGTAATAATAAAAAAAACTATAACATCAATATTTTTTTGGTTAAGATACGCACCTGTGAAGCTGCACTGAGATCTGAACTCTTCTCAACTAAACTGTCGAGTTTTTCACCTCTTTCAAGAACACTGCCGATGGTTTTATGCTGTAGCAGATAGAACAAGATGATATAGAGACAACTCACGTAAACTTATTTATAAATTATGGAACCGATAAATGAACAACTAAAATATGATAATATATAGAGACAACTCACGTAAACTTATTTATAAATTATGGAACCGATAAATGAACAACTAAAATATGATAATAAGTAAGATTTAATTCACTGAGGTGTGAATGTGGTGAAATGGTGGATCAAAGGGTCGGGTAACGGGCCAAAATAGACAAGTTTCGATATGCGTTAGATTGCATTGACATGAAATACTTTTCTAGATTTTTTTATTATAAATAACCAGTGTTAATAAAAACTTTGTATATTTTAAAAATATAAAAATTTAATACTTTTACAATTTTTAAGATGTCTTAAGCATTAAAGATACACTTTGGGAAACTTCCAACCCCTTCCTTTTTAATCATATTTCTTTCTTATTTGACATGTTTTCCTTTTTTAAGATAGAGGTTACAAAGATAATATAACATTACAACACATTAAACAGAATAACCAAACAAACGTACACAGTAAAATTTCACGTTATATAGTGAATAAATATATAATGTATCCTTTGACCCTAGATCTATATAGTTCTAGTAAACGTAAGGTCAATCTGTCGAAATCTTTTTACAGACAGTAATGACAAAACAACACGACAAAATATGGATGCTTACGAGGATAATTTTGGTTTCATCTAATTCCCTCTGAATTTTCAACAGCTTATCTGCCTTCGCAGGATCCTGAAAGAACGGAAAACCAATTACGATGACAAGAGATCCGAACATACTTACCGTACATTGCAAGCCTTATCACTTAATACCAGAGAAAAAGGGTCTAATTTTTGTAGTACATTAATTTAAAAAAAAACTTAAAAATCAAAATGCACCTGAAATTTAGTTAAAGCTTCATTAAGATAAGGCCATGCTTTAGTACTATCCGCCTGTATCGTCCTCCATGAATCACCAAAACATTTTTGATACTCATCTATCACCTGATAAACGTACATATTTACATCCGTTAGTAAAGTCTTAACTAATCATCATGATATTCTCACATGCAATTTAATCTTAACTTGCGTAATAAAGATTGAAGCGAATTACCTTGTTCAGTACAGAGAATGCACTTCTAACGGATAGTGATCATCCATAAAGCCAACCACACATAGACCATTTCGGTTATACGAATGCACCTTATACTCTGTTACAGAATAAACAAATGCAATCAGATAAAAGGTAAAAAATTTATCTAAATACATACCATTTAAATTCAACAAAAAAAATTAAAGAACTTGCTTCTTGCATTCAAGATAATTAAACACTCCCGATCATAATTGTTACAATCCATAAATCCAGTCTACCCTTTCGTATAATTTGAGCTTGATAACAATCAAAATTCCAACAAATTGAATTCAATGGCCAAGATCCCTCGTATATCCATATATCCATAGTTGTTAACAGAGAATAGCGACAAGGGACCTATACGCTACATAACAATGTTGCAGAAATCGGTGATTAATCGCCGATTAATCGGTCATCGGTGGGTCATCGCCTAGAAATGATCAAATCGGCCCAAAAAATCGGTCAGGTTCAAAGTCGGTCAAAATCGGGCTAATCGGTGTAATCGGGCCCAACTATTTTAACTAAAAAACCAAGATTTTAAGACCTGGCCCATGTTTTTAAGCCCAAAAAGTCCCCTTCTTCTCTGACCTACAGTCCTAAACAATCCTAAACATGTAGAAACTTGAATTTAAGACCTGGCCCATGTTTTTAAGCCCAAAAAGTCCCCTTTTGAATTTCTAAGTACTTGATTTGTTATGTTTGAACAATGCTATTTGAAACTTGAAGTATTTATGTGAATTTTGAAGTATTATTTTTATATTATTGTGTATATATATATAATTTTGAAAAAAATACATGTAGAAAATCCCATTCCGATTAATCCCGATTAATCCCTATTAATCCCTAGAAGGTACCTCACCGCCCGATTAGCGCCTAGCGCCTTCTACAACATTGCTACATAAGAATAGCGACAAATAGCGACCGCTATTTTATAAATAGTGATACACTAGGAAAAGAATTTTAAAATTTTTATATGTATATTATATCAAAATACCCTAGTATAGATGTTATGTTACATGTGTATTTAACAAAAACCTATAAATCCAGCTATTTTATAGCTATATCTAACTGCTATTTACATCAAAATATAAAAAATAAACATCACTTTCGCTATTCACGCTATTGGTCGCTATGACCCAGATAGCGACACTTGGTCGCCTCGCTACATAGCGCGCCATAGCGGTCGCTATAGCCACTATTGACAACTATGCATATATCTACGAATCTATTACATGTTTGGTTAGATAATTTCCTACATGCCCAACTACAAGACCCGATGATCATTCCCGCTATCAAAATTCAAACTGTCATGAGTAGTAGGGGTGTTGTTCTGTTAAATTTTTCAGGTTTCGGGTTAATCAGAAAATGTAACTGATACCGAAACCGAATTACATTTTGGGTATTCGAGTTTCCGGTTAGTCAGGTATTTCCAAATACACCCAAATCCACAAACTTAGGTCGAATCCGTATGAAACCTTCACTTTCTTCATCCTTTAAACTTTAACGTATTCATTTCATATGTTTTTTACACTCTTTGAACTTTCTTGTTTAACTTCTAGGGTTCATGTAACCTCATCATTTATTTGAAACCTTATTGTTGTTGTTGTTGTTGTCTAGTTGGACCTAAAATCGGTAATCGGTTAGTCAAAATCTGTCAGAATCTTTAAAGTATTTGAAAAATTAAACTTATTAATAAGTTTGAAAAATTACATACAAGATTTTAAAAACTGTGTGTGTATATATATAAGCTTGAAAAATTACATATAAAACTTCAATCTCATTATTCCCTGTTAACCCCGATTAATTGGTAGTCGGTACCCCACCGTTCAACCAGCGCTTAACGATTTTTTACAACCGTGCTACCACTTCCGCTTTAATTCCTGTGTTTGGCCCGAAACCGGATCTACCCGAATCCTAAACAGGCCCATCAATAACCACTTAGCAACAGTCCGACCCACAAACACAAAACTAACAAAACAGCAATCAAATAACAAAAATAGTAACACAAAATTAAACAAAACAACCTTCATGTTGAACAGAGTGCCGTTGATCCGGAGGGGTCCGTTTAGCAACAGTCCGACCCACAAACACAATAAACTGCTTAACCGTGACCCTTTGAAAATACCCAAAATGACTCACATCCGTTGCGTTTGCTAGTATCACAGGATCCGACCCGTCTGATCTCGAATCGCACTTTAATACCAACAACGCTGTGATCTTCATACTCTTGAACCTCTGTTTTGTTAACTGAATCTGTAATAACCCTAAATAATTTAGGGTTTTGAGTAATTAAGGGGTTTGTGGATCGATAAGGACAATGGATTTGTGATCTGCGTTGTCTTTACGATCGAATGATTCTGTGTGGGTTTTTTGGCTTGTGGAACCAAAGGGGGTTTGGATCGAATTTGAAATGTGTCAATTTTGGATTTGATATATCGTACGTTGTAATCATCCAGCCGTTGATAATATTAAAACATAACCAAATAAAAATCTAATGGACTAGTTTTGTTAACTTTTACTTTCTTAAAACAGAAAAGTGTCTGGATAGTTCATATGGTTCAGTCCGATTTCACCTTTAGTTTATACATTTTCAACTTTGGTAAATTCGTTTTCGAATGATCCCGACATGGATGGGGTTAGTTTGTCCAATTAAGTAAGTATGAAAACACCTAAATACACTTATGATTAAAGTATAACGATTAAAACTTTATAGTAAAAAAGTTAATATATATAATTCAGGTGGGGCCCACCTGATTTATTTAAAACCTCAAAATTCCTGCACCCTTTTCTCCATAACCACACCTCCGCCTCCACCGCCGGTAACAGCTAAGAGCTGGCCGTTGCCGACATATTGGTAAACGCATTTCTTCTGAATCTCTATTTATCAGCTTGCCATCCCCTAACCATTCACAGATCCTTTTCTTCGGAATCTCTATATATCAAATGGGGATCTTAGAAGAGGGCAACAACCCTTAAAAACCATCTCCTCTAAAATAGCTCCATTTCGTCCGATTAAAAATAAAAACTTCAAGTGTTTATTTGGCTCAGTTCTGCAGATATGAAAGTGGATGGGTGGTTGATGTTGGGGCGGGTATGGTTTAGGAGGCGGAGCCGTGGTGGTGGTTCGAGATGGTGGGTGGTGAAGGATGAAGGCGGTGGTTGAACTATTCTCCCTTTAATGAAACCGGAAACCACCACGGGTGGCGTATGAGTCAATGAGTATCGTATAGGGTGTCCACCAGAGGAGTTGTATCGGGCAATGAGCACCGTATAAGAGTTGTATATGCGTCTTCTTGACTTATACGATTCGTATGGTTTTAAATTTTTAAAAAAAAAATCTTGTGAGATAATTAAGGGTTTTTATATTATAAAATGCTCTAATTAATATTTTTTATAAAATAAATGTTGCGTACACTATATTTCACAGATGTTACACTATGCTAAGTTAACAAATTCTTTTCGTGGAGTTCTATTACTACCTAGTAATGCTCTACCCTATGCAATACGAGACATGTACATTGTCTCCCATTTCATAGCTTCCATACTTCGATGTATATTTCAAAGTCCATTTCGTACTGGCATCTGCAATCATCCGTTAACTTAGCCATGATGAAATGGACACATTCGACATAAATGATCGATGAAATGGAATGGTTCGGGTAAACCTCCGACCGTAGAACATCGGAAGTAAGTTTGACAAACACATTGCTTAAATGTTGAAATATTGTTATTAAAAAGGTGCTAATATTATAAAACGTCATGTTTTTATTATAAGAAAATATCATCGTTTTTTTAAATATTTTTATGTTTTAATTGTTTTATTATTGTTTCTCTTTTTATTGTTTAATTCATTTTTCTCTTTAAAAAAATCGTGTATGGTAATTAAGGATTTTATATTATAACGTCATTTTTATTATAAGAAAATATCATTGTTTTTTTTTAAATGTGCATATGCTTTTTTATTAAGATAAATAATAATAAATTAATAAATAATATCAAAAAATGCCAAAAATCGGCCTCAGATTCAGTATCTACGCGGATCGAACTCGAGACCTCTAAGTAACGTGCACCTGTCCTTTCCACTAGGATAAGTGTCTTACCCGTTCATAATCCCGATTTTTAATTTTCTTATACATAAATAATTAGTTTCATAGATTAAAAAAGATTAAAAAAAACTAACTCCCATATACGGTGCTCATTGATCCATACGCATCTCCTGGTCCTCAAACACCTTTTTTAGTTTGACTAAAGGAGGAAATAGATCTAAAAATTTAAACGTTTGTAACTTAATATTCGTAACTTGATGAGTGTTGTTCCTTTTGTTATTTATGCTTAGTCGACTTATTTAAAAAAACAACATTTTTCAAAAAACTTAATATTTGTTATAAATATATTATTGTGGTTATCAACTCCATATATAGAGTATTTTGTTCACCAAGTTTCCCTCTCTTATATATAGGATATTGTTCTCATTGTATAACATCTTTATTTCAATAAATTATCAGTTCTTCTTTTCTCTCTTATTATTTTCTTCTTCTTTTATTATTCGCTATTAGGCTAATTTCATAACACGTTATCAGCACGAAGCGATGAGAAAGAAACCTAATAATTAAAGGAGAAGATGGATTCCACACTTAAGCGATAGAAAGTTGGAAACCGTAGAGACGTGAACAGGAAATAAATTTCCATCAAGTTCTTTTCTAAATATTTAAAGTTTTATATTGGGAGTTTTGTTTTGTTTCTGGGTTACATAATTTATTATTTATATTCCATGGTTAATTGGTTTACAAAGTGTACGGATGAGTTTTTCCTATCATTGGCTCCTGATCTTGGATTAAAATCTAGGTGAAATTTTCATCATTAGAATGGCTTATTCAAAAGTTAAGAAAATTGAAAGGGGCTATATGTATAAAATAAAATGGTTAGCCAATTTGAAGGTTTTTTTTTTGCGATATTTAAATCTTTGTTTATTTTAAATCTGAAAACCAATTTTTTAGATTATTCAAGTCACATTAGGAGGTTTTGGAACTACTAAGGTCATTATTTCTTTTATGTATATAACCAATAATTTAATATCTTGTTATCGTTATAATAAAACATATATGATAATAAACTTGTATCATATGGTAAGTGGCTATCAATATGCGACAGTCTCTCTTTGTTAGTTATAAATCATATGTCTCAAATTGTCAAATACTTGATGAAGCTTACGTATTTTGACGATAGATTTGTAGGAATCAAGAATATAATTGATTTGTTTTGAAATCATATATAAATTATTTTAGATATCTTTAATGCAAAAGTTATAAATCTCTCATATGAATATTTTAATTTCCTTAATTGCATTCGATTTAATTTAATTATTATTGTCATTCGCATTTGATTTAATATAATTATTATTATTCTCATTCAATATTTCCAACTGAATAAATAAATTTAAATCAATTGTTGTCGTATGAAGATTGATTCTAAAATGCCACGTTATGAAAATATTGGTTTAAATATAAATATATATATATATAATATATATATAATATATATAATATATATATATATATATTATATATTGTTTCTACTGATTAACATATGCTTTAAATGAACTGAATATCTAACCAACTTAACAGATATCAATCGATATGACCTAATAACAAGTCACTTAAAGTGCATTATTTAAATTGTTGATTTCTGAACTCAACATTGTTATGTCATATATTTGCTTCCTAAATTGCATGATATAATGCTATCAACTAAACCATTAAGATGTTGATAATTGAGCATGATATTACATCACATATTATTTGGTGTTAGTAATACATTTTTATTTTATGTCTCATAGATTTTAGTTATGTTTTTATGGTCTTTATGTATTAAAGTAGAGTGACAAGTGTTTTAACTTCATTTATGCATGCGATTGGTTAGCCATGGTAGGTTAACACATAAATTATATATGTTTGCTTACAAGTGATGAAAATATCTTATTTGATAAAGTCTTATTATAACTCATTTTATATGGTGATATCTTATAATGTTATGCATTGTATAATATGATTTCTTGGTATACCATGTATTTTGTATGCTATTATTTATGTATATAGAAAGTACTGAAAATTAAACCAGAGTTATGCTTTGTTATCACTCTCGTTAAAGAGTATAAATATGCATAGACACGGAACCCAAAGTGTCATTCTCCCAAAATCTCATTACTAATTTATAGAAAGTCGTAAGATTCAAGACAAGTAAATCATACATGACTCATTTATGTAATTACTTCTCAATATATATTATGTGGTGAGAAGATCAATTACTAGGATATATCGGATAAAGTAACTCTCATGTGTCACATTTGGGATATGCTCGTAAAGTAGCGATTCATTAGGAGAATATGAAAAGACTGAAATACTTGTGTGACCAAGTAAAAAGCTAATGAAGTTTGTTCTTGTTATTCCATTCCTTGAAGTGAATGTGATTATATAATGATCATTGAAAATGTCGTGATCATGACATGACTGATAAATTTGTAATGACGGTCATGTTAATAATGAGATCGATTATCAAAAGTGAAGTGATGTGGTAACTAAGTTGATAATGAGATTGACCATCAAATGCTATGACAGCTAAGTTAATAATGAGATCGACTATCATGATTGTAATAATGGTCATAACGAGATTGACACTAGAAGTGGAAAATTATGAGAGTGATTATATAAGGATAATATGTGGTAAAGATGAAAAATACATGATAGTTTGAAATGATAGTTAATTGTTCTCTCGTATCTTACATTTTGTATTACATACGTGCAAGTAATACATAGATGATCATAAACCACAAGTTTTGGCATGACCGGTTAGACCACACCGAGTCGATGATGATGTGAAATTATTTAAGAACCAGAAGATTCTTCTTGATAATTATACATGTAAGGTTTACTCTCAAAAGAAATTATATATTTGCCAAATAAAGGAGGATGTGTTCCCCTAAATATACTGAAATGGTTAGAGGATATGAACATCCCAACATATACCATTTAGTGTTTTAAATCGATGCATCGTCTAAATGGTTATCAAATTCACAACCTGAAGTTTGTGAGATTATGGCTTGGCTGATGTGATAGCAAGCATCTTATTCCAGATTGGCATGTTCATTTCAGTTGTAACGGTGAATTTGATTCCCAAGTTATTGATGATCATTGGAATTAGTGTTTTTGTTGAGACGATCGCTAAACATCTATGATTGGTTGCAAAACCGATGATCATGAGAGTAGAAGTTCATATGTTATGAACATGTTATTTTACATGAAATATTAATTCGCATCAAGCCAACATGTTATAATACTTTCTCCCCATATAGTTGGTTTTAGGTCAGGAACCAAAGATGTCCCATGAAACATTTTGGTTGTGCGACATATATTGAAATTATCCACCATAACAGACAACGATGGGACCTCAAAGTTGGTTGGGAATATATGGTGATGAATTGAGTCATTAACAAAGGATTTATATACGGCTCAATTATTGATCTTCATTTTAACTAAATCAACATTCCCAACAAGGGGAGATAAAAGGCAGTTAGTAAAAGCAATGAGTTGGTATGAATTATCATTGATCCTCAAAACTAAAAGTGTGAACCAGAAGTTCAAAGAATAACTCATTTACAAAGATTAGCGAATCTATTACCAGGCGCATTCACTGACCTTAAAAAATAAGACTATGTCACATATACCAACTGCTAATGCTCCAATTAAAGATGAGTGTCCTAGAAGGACAACCACATGTTTGTAATGAGTCTATTGAACGTTTAATCGTGATAGACTAGTCGATTCCAATAATAAAATTCCTTTGATAATTGGAGCAACTAATTAAGATGGTCAAATCGAGGTTATATTAAAAAGGTCTCCTGAAGAGACAATAGACATGATGGTTCAAGAAGAACCTCAGGTACCTAAAAATAAAGAGATCTCGATAAGTTGTATCATGTCTAAGATATGCATGGAATCGAAATAAAAATCGACCTCGTTATACTTTTGTATATAATGTAGCGCTTGAAATGATTAAGTGATGAGGATCAAGATTTGAGATTTGCCTATGAACATAAACATAGAAATGATTGGCCAAAATGGAAAGACGCAAATAAGGCAAAGTTGAATTCTCTAATGACATGGAAAGTCTTTGGACTAACAGTCCATACAACTGAATTTGTAAAATATGTTGGATATAGACGGGCCTTTTATGCGAATTAGGTGAAAATCAAATTGAGTGATATAAGGAAAAAATGGTGGCACAAGAATTTTCGCAAAGACCCATGATTGATTATGAGAAGACGTATTCTCCAGTGGTGATGCATTGACTTTCCAATATTTTATTAGCTGGAATATAAAGAGCAATTGATATGCGTCTTATGAAAGTTATGTATCACTTGACATTGAAAGTTTACATGAAAATCCCGTAGGATTAAATTATGTAAGTCATGTAAAGTAAGTTCTTGAGAACAACGTAATCATTTATACATATTCGGATTTGAATAGGTATGATTATTTTACATGTTGAATATGATTGGAACTCCTGATGAGTTTCTAAAGCAATTGAGTACTTAAAAGGTTAAGTGAAACATCTTAACAATGTAATACTTGTGCACCAAGAAACATACATAGAAAACTTGTACCTGGTTATTATGATATCTCAATAAATAGTGTACACGCATGATACATTATGGATTTTGAAGATAAAAGCAAGTGTTCATGACATTTTTGCATATGATATAGATATCTATGTGTTTAATGGGCAAATTTATGTAGCAAAACTCCTGAAGAGTGAAAGCACATGCATATTTGGATAAGATGGAACGAATTCCCCATAGATTGATAATGCCAGAAAACTTGATGTCAAAACCTCAAAAACATACTATATGAAGTTGACAACATATGTATGGACTAAAATAATCGGTCGAGTGTTGTACAACTCGAGATATATACACATAAAGAGGAATATAAGTTTGATTAAATTAACCATGTTTTATCTTTCTACTTTTAAAAGTTCACTGTAGTCGCAGTTTACAATGATAATATCTAGGCATCATTGAGAGAAACTGTCGAGCTTTTAGAGGGATAATTTTTTGAATGAGCTTGGCACGGTTTAATTATTACTCGAACTGTATATATATTTTATCAATCCCTCAAGTACATCTAGAATATGATGTTGGGATATTTTAGTGTGGACATAGTTGAACCTTAAAAGTATGTTAAAGGTTCTTAAGTCACTTTTTATAAGTAATGACTATTATCATTCTATCAAAGTAGAGATTCTCATTATAGAAGTACCACCGTTTAATACATATGTGCATTATTATGTTTTGCTAGCTATGTATGGTTATAATATCTTTCACATTGGAATGAGTTTAAAGAAATATTTCAGGTATAAATGATATTTGATTATATTTTACTAACCTATCAAAACAAGTTTGGTTAGTCTTGTAGATGCAGGAATGTAACAAAACACAGTCGTGGACATATGATATTTTTTGAAAGGAGAGACCTAAAGTCTTTTTAGAAGATTATACAACACTGCTCAACATAAGGATTGCACATTAAGGGATCAAGAGACAAATCATTGGCTACAAAAGCTTTGATAAACTTTCAAGGAAGATGGGCACAGTCACTTAAAGGATACGCATAATATTGAGGGGGAGATTTATTCAAGTTGCACTCTTTTTCCCTTAACTAAGTTTTGTCCCATTGGGTTTTCTTAGTAAAGTTTTTAACGAGGCAACATACCTGATCCAGAAGTATCAGGGGGAGAAAATATGCACTACAAGCTGCACTATTTTTCCCTTAGCTATGGTTTTGTCCCACTGGGTTTTCCTAGCAAGGTTTTTAACGAGGCAGCATCTCCAAGCATATTAGGCTGATAACCAAGGGGAATTGTTATAAATATATTATTGTGGTTATCAACTCCATATATAGAGTATCTTGTTCACCAAGTTTCCCTCTCCTATATATAGGATATTGTATCTCATTGTATAACATCTTTATTCAATAAATTATCAGTTCTTCTTTTCTCTCTTATTATTTTCTTCTTCTTTTATTATTCGCTATTAGGCTAGTTTCACAACAATATTTATAATATTATTAAAAAACGACATTTATAATTAATACTCGATTACATGTCTTGCATCAACTTAAATACTAAAAATGAAAAATAATAAGACAAACAACACAAAAAAATCCAGCTGATTATCAAACAACTTTCCCTCTTACGAACAACCCTTGAATGATTATCTTCCAATTCCGCGACTAGCAATTTATACATTCGAACATCCTCTGTCAAATACTTGACTTCGTCTTCATGCACAACCTTCGAATCCCACACATGCCCGATGACACATGGGAGGATTGTGCCACGCAAAGAAGTTGCACTTAGAACGATAAAACGGAAAAAAATTAATTTTCCTTTTAGACCCGACGGGTATTGGGTCGGGTATGGGACATGATTTTATAACCGGGTATGGGTATGGGATTACCAATACCCGACCCGAACCCGACCCTATTTCAAAGTGTTAAAAAACATACCATATTGTGGCAAGTGTAAAATTGATGTCCAGGATTAGCTTCGGTCCAAGATGTTCTTAGTGCACCCGCCTACCACTTTTGCAAACAACCATTGTGAATTTGTGATTGTGAAGATGGTTATGGTTCATTTGCAACTTCTGATATGTATCACAAGATTTAAAAAAACAACTCGATAAGCCACTCATAGGGCAATACGCGCGTACGACTGTACGGATTCTGACACCTTTTCAGGTTATACGCTTCGTATAGACTGATGAGCCGCGTATACACTTACTTTTTTCTGAAAAGTTGGCATGAACTTTTCCTCTATACGCGTCTCTTTGAGCTATGAGCGGCATATTGAAGTTCTGTTTCCTTTATAGTTAAAATGAAGAACCCTGGTGACAAGTACACATGTAAGCGAATTTTTGACTCAGCTCTGGAACACAATGACGATCCGGAAGGGACACACATGCATGGATTTTTGTCTCTCGTATAGTTTTCGCTCTCGTTATCCCTCTATACCTCGTCGGAATATTCAAGGTTTGTTTTTTGTTGTTTTATTTTGGCCGTTTGTGATGATGTTGGGGTTGTGGTTGTGGTTGTTGTTTTCGGTGTAGGGGTTTGACGGTGGTGGGGATTAATGGGCTTAGGTTTTGACGTTGGTTAGATGTTTGACTGTGGGTGGTGGTGGTGGTGGGTCGGCTGGGGTGGTGGTGGGTCAGCTGTGGTGGTGGTGGTGGATCGGATGGGGTGGTGGTGGTGGGTCGGCTGTGGTGGTGGTGGGTCAGATGTGGTGGTTGTGGTTGAATTAGTTATTTTTTTTACAATATTTTTTCGAATGGCCAGTCTTTGATGCTATAATTGTATTTTTTATTAATAGGATATCGAAAGTCGGTGTTTTGACGGTGGTGGTAGCGTAATCGTTATGGAGAAACTGCGTTCGTATTTCAGATTCATGTACTCGAACGCGATCTAGGATTACGTGTTACCGGAGTAGCCCGTGGCGTCGTCGGCTCCCAGTGACGCTAGCCAATGCGATATGCCCCGTAGCATGTCCTTCCAAGAGAGGCGTTCATTAGTGTTCTAATGAGCCTTCCACCAACGGGAATGCCACTGCACTCACCATCCCGAGGGAACGTTGAAGACTGGACGGTGGTTAATAGAGGAAATTCCGACTCCACTGCTCCAATCTCCTGATCCCTTGTGCCATTGATATGTGGTAGATGTGTAGCAGAAACCTCATTGGTAGGTAGGGTTCGGTACACAATTTCAAGAGAGTCGACATGTCTTGGAATTGAATGTATTTACACCCATTGTTTTCCTTTGCAAGAATTCAAGAATATGTAACAATTAGCGATTTAGGGTTTAGTCGTAACATTTTGTATGAAAATGACATGTTTTGTGTATTAATATAAAACGACGTTTAATTACATTTTGAATTACGATTCTTGTTGCGTTATGGTTAATAAACGACAAGTGGAAAACAATTAAAGACATAAAAATTTGGCATTTTATAATATACACAAGGCGTTATGGTTAATAAATGACAAGTGAAAAACAATTAAAGACATAATAATAATTGATAAATAAAGAAATTGACATTTAAAACATTATAATATACCCATTTAATAAAATTTGACGTTTAAAAGTTTGATAATTAAAGACATAATAATACTCTTTTAGTAATATTTTATATGGTTAATAAATGTCAAGTGAAAAACAATTAAAGACATAATAATAATTGATAAATAAAAAATGACATTTAATAAAATGTTATAATATATCCATTTAATAAAATTTGACAATTAATGACATCATAATACTCATTTAGTAATATTTTATAATAGTGGAAAGTTCAAATGAGAAGAAATTCTTTGTAAGAAGAAAAAAGAAGAAATTTCAAACAATAAGAATGCTTTATTAGACGTCATTTAATATTTGTACTTAATGTAACTATAAATGTATATTGGTAAACTTACATGTATCATTAATTGGTAGTTCCATCTTTAATAACTAACTATATTAAATTTGTAAATTTTATTTAAGATATATATTTTTCTCAAAAAATAAAAATAAAATTCATACATAATAATAAATTCATACATAATAAATTTCAAAATGTGTAGGATAAATTTTGAAATGTGTAGGATAACTTTTGATTTGTGTAGGCAAAAAAATTTAGTGTAGAGGATAATAGTCATTATGACTAATTAACTAGTCAAACATAAAGGAGAAAAAAATTTTAATATTTTACAATTGTACCCCTTTTTTTTCTTCTCAAATAAACCTTCCCCTAATAATACTCATTCAATAAAAATTTGACAATTTGACAATTAAAGACATAATAATAATTCATAAATAAAAAACTTTAATATAATATATACAATTCATTTTATAAAAAATGAGATTATATAATACTTATAATAATTTGACATTTTATAATATACACAATTCATTTAATAAAAATATGAAGTTTTTAATAATAATACTTAATAAAAAAACATATGTACATTTTTTATTAATAAAACGATGATATTTTCTTCTAATAAAAACATGACGTTTTATAATATTAACAACATTTTATAAAAAAAATCTATTAATTTTCTTATATAAATATTTCACAACTTCTCCATACAAAAACCCCTTCAACTAAAATAAAGTATTGGGCAATGAGGGACCATTTCTATATGTACATCCCAATCATTCGCTGGCATCTCATGATTTACATTAATTAGATAGTAGGGACCATTTTCAAACGTATAGAGCTATGAGGGGCGTATGAGGGTTTATTTTGAGACGTATTGGGCAATGAGGGGCGTATAGGGTTTGGGGGATGTGTAGATACTTTTAGGGGGATGTGTAGATACCTCATCTGTTAAAAATAAGAAGTGTAAGAAGCCATCATAAAGTGACAAGTGTCCATGGAAGAATCAAGTGGGAATGTTAATTTTGTCTATAAGAGAAAAACAATATGCACATGCAAATGTTAAAAAAAAAATGTTTTTTTAGATTTTTTAAAGTATTTTTGGTTATGTTCACATTGAACTATAATCCTTCTTACCCTTCTTACTTATCTTACCTTTTGTATTTGATCCTAATCCTATCTTTATATTCTTTAGTATTAGCTACTGCTAGTATCTTCAATCTTCGTTAGCAACTCTCACATAGTGGAAACCTTGGGTTGGATGTTCTCTTTGGTAGGATATCCCTTATAATTGACTTGCTACTCGAACGCTGCAATTAATCAATAACACATGATCCATGATAAGGGTTTAATTGAGAGGGCGATTGTTGAGGATGTCAATCATCATAGAATTGATGTTGTTCACTATTGTAGTGACAAGAGGTAAGTAGTAAGCGTGCACCCACATATATATACACACACCTGGAATAATGTGGAGTAAGAGATATAAAATCATTGTAAAGAGAATGATGAAGAAAAATCACTTAGAAAATGGCTACTATCAACGTCACAAAATTATTTTGGGAAGAACGGCAAATTAGCTCCTCATGACGTTGGGCCATTTAAAATTTTGTGACGTTGGGCCATTTAAAATTTTGGGAAGGATAAGTCTAGTGGTGACCTACTTAGATAGTAACAGTAAAATTGACATAGAACACAACCGAGTTTTAAGGATAAACATTAATACTAACTACACACGTGCTAGGCAAGCGTACATATCAGTATATAGTATATCCTAGGTAAGTACCCGAGTATCAATTTATGGATACTAAGATCTATTAACATCTCTCTTTCGTATGATCTAACCTAAGTAAATTTTGATAATCAGACCAATTAGGTTCAGAATCATCTTATTATTTTCTCAAAATAATTGATTATGATTCTTATGAAAAACTCGCCACAATTGACACCGGTAACAAGGGTGTAACGTTAAAAAGCTAGACGTTCCCCAATAACCCGGATATAAACACACCCAACTATTTGGTTCTAAGTAACTAGGGCATTTACTCATCACTTATGATCTAAGAGTCTCTTATATTGTTCTAGCAACCTAAATTAACGAACCAAGTGAATTACTATCTAGACTACTCAATTTAAAGCAAACCCTTATCTAGTTTCCAAACCCTTATAATTGGATTCTACCCATGGGTGACCCATATGAATTACCAATATCCAAACAAGTTTGTCCTTTGCCTACTAAGCATCCAGCCCTAGACTAACGATCATATATAGCCTAAAGATAACGAAGCAGATCTAACATACATAACCTCACAGAAACACCTAAATCATCCACACAAACTTAATTGAACATAAATACTCAACATACATATTACATTATCACAAGTTCATAAGAAAAATAAACTAAAAACACACTTTCATAACAAAATCAACCAATTCAATACAATGTAACAAGAATCATCCTACCCTAACCCCGCGTGGCCACCGTGGAATCATAATCGAAATTCGTATTTCTATAAAAATAATTAAACAAACCTGACGAATTCTCAAGCTTGTTTATAGCCCTCTCTTCTTCATTTTCTCGATCGGTAACACCATTAATAGTAAGTTGCACCCATAAATACTCATCTTCACCGTGGGGCATCCCATCTTCAGCATATTGATATTTATTGACCAAAGCTCGATCGGTATCATGCAGTTTCGCGTGCGTGGCTCAAACACAATGATTCATTCAAAGACTTGGAACCGAATGGTTCAAAGAAACCTAAAAGGTTTTGTTTACAATAATCAAACTAAAAAACTCCGTAAACAGTAAACTCTAAACCTTAATTTATAACTATGAAAAAGATGAAATAGGAAATTCAAATTTTATATAAAAATATAAGATATTATACTCCCCGTCTTCAAAAAAACTCGTCCTTGAGTTTTTTCTTCGAACCAAGCCACCTGAATCGAATGGAACATCAACCAGACTCCACTTTATAATTATCATCATTACCTTTTTAAACAACTTAACTTTATGGAGCAACTCTCCCAGTTTGGAACCTGTGCCACCCGGATCAATTTTTTTTTGAACGGCAACCCAGAGAACCCCTGGGATAAGGAGGGCAACACCCAGGAACCCCCTAAGCAATGCCTCCAAAATTCCTTTTTTTATTTACACCCTTGCCTGGATTCGAACCCAGAACCTCCCACTAAGAGACAAGAGCCTCTACTAACTGAGATAGCCCCAGTTGGCACCCGGATCAAATGGAGTATGTAATCGAGTTGATTGACAACATTTGGTAGACCCACCGCCAAAATTTGGTTGAAATATCGGATCTATTCTAGTCTTCCCGGAAGGCTTTTCGTTTGGGCTACGCGGGAAAGGCCCATTATATATCTTCATTTCTTCTACAATCTCCAAGAAAGAAATGTCCACACCAAATGTTGGCCCATCATTTGTTTTAATCAGTGAGACTATATTCACCACTAATCAAATTAGAATTACATCATTTGTTTCTATATAACGAGTATATATATTGTTGTTAACAGAATTAAGCTAGTTTTTTTTTATACAATTATGATTAAATTGTTGGAATTAATTGACAACATGAATGTGACATTTTTGATTTGTTTTCTTCATCCTTATCGTAGGCTTAAAAAAAAATAGTTAAGATCATTTAAGTTTTCAATGTGAATTAATAGATGATAATGATTAAAGTAGTTATTGTATATTTTGTTTCTCTTTGGAAAACGAAGCATCTGCTGTGCTAAAAGGCTAGAAGAAATAACTTGAAATAGACCATTTATTATAATTATAATTAAATGCAATACTGAAAGAAGGAAGCATGAATTCTAGAAAAAAAAACCTGTTTTGTAAAGAACTTAAAACAACAGGGGCTACAAATGATAAAGATGCAAAAGTTTTTTTTTTTTTAAAAGAACCTGTTTTCTAACTCACCTTCATTTTTCCGTCCGTTTTATCCGGCAATTCCGGAACCCGTTTTCTACACAACTTCAGCTCGGTTCTTTAGCGATAAACCTCATCTCCACGTCAAACTTATCTTTACCCCAAGATTTATCCTGCATTCCGTTGTCTCGACGTTTATCCGATAACCATATCATTATCTCTATCTGTTACTTGTCAAATACGAGTATAAACACGAGTCCTACGACCTCATTCCAACCAATTGTTACCACTCAAATTCACTCCCAAAATTCTCTGTTTAGCCAAGCTCGTTAGGTAAGTTTTACACATGTTTTTGGTTCATTACTTTTCTGAACCTTGGTTCTTTTTTTTCATAATTTCTGTTGTTTTAAGTTCTTATATTCTGAACCATTTATTTTTATGAAACAATTTATTTATAATCAAATTTATTATTATTCAGTAACTAAAATTGATTTATTATAATCGCAGTTATTATAATTCAGTTTTCTTTTTATTGTGATTAACTAATATTGATTAAATTTATAAAAGAAAATAAATTTCTTATATTTCTATGATTTCAGAAATTATTAATATATATGAACTGTAAAATAAAAGGCTTATTTATTTGAGATTTTCTCTAATCCATTTATTCATTTTTAATAAAACAAATAAAAGCAAAATTTTATAGAAGTTAGTTGATAAGTAAATTTTATAAACTTAACCATTAATTACTGAACATGTTATACACTTTTGTTGTAATAGTTTATATCGTTTTTATATAAATTTTCACCATCTTATTAATTAACGAACTTATAAGTTAAATGTTGACTTAATTTATACATAGTTTATTTGTATTTCATTGTATTTTTATAACTACAATTTTAACCATAATATGTATTAATGATTATTGTTATTGAATAATTAACATTGTTTACTCATAACTCCGATATTCTTCCAAATGGTGGTATTTTCCATACAACATTTCACTAAATATACAATCAAAACCCTATCAAATTCTTAAATTAGTCTAGAGATCCCCAACTTCTAACAATTCTTGTATGCCTTAAATCCACCAATAGCCAATGCCCACTAAATCCTACAATTTACATATAATAGGCTACCACTTTGGGGTTTTCTCAACATTTTTCAAATATTGCAGTTTTGTGTGCTTTGCTTTTGCTAACCCAGGTGAGTACATAGTTCCCCTTTTTGCTATTTTTACACTTTTGGGGTGATTCATGTGTCTTATATCAAATTCACAAACTATCACATATTATTCACAACGTACAATTCTATTCTATGGTTTGCATGCTATCTCTGCGTTATTTTAACTTGCATGATTACTATTTGTACATTCATTCCACTTATTCTAGCAAGAGGTTAACCCTTTAGGTTCCTCACTTACAAGTCGATACAAGGTGTGAGTGTGCTCTTAGTTTCATGTTTCTGTTTTCAAGTTGCTTTAGATATTATGCTATGCCATTGAATTGTACAAAATTTTCGAATTATACTTATATGTACTAATACCCTATGTTACTCGCCAACTTTTCATAGTTGATCCTTGTTTTGCACATGTTTCAGGTGATGAGGTTTGACGATTCTTACAAGATTTGCTACTCACATAGGATGCATTAATAGATAATTAAATACGGATTGGTTTGTTTATATACGAGTTATTTGTTTCTTTGATTGCAACTAATAATTTTAAATTTTATTGATAAATATTTAAATTTTTAGTTCCATGTGCTTTTAAACCATCTACCAAAGTAATGCCCCAATGTTTCCACCATCGGTTGGGGTAATCTTCAACACTTGCCGCCCCAACGTCACCAACGGCAACTGTGTCACCTCCTGCCACTGTGCTTTTACGCTTAAAAGAATCAGTGACCATATTATTATCTCTAACTACAACACTCTTCATATCGTCATCTCTTAAATCCTCCTCACCATCACTTTCGTCACGAGCAATTGACTTACCCCGGTTGCCATCATGGCACCACCATTAGAAACCGCATTTTCATTCAAATGTTCAACAAATATTGGTTCGTCCTCTAGCATGGTAAGGTTGTGAAGAGCTTTTAGCACCCACAAACATTCTTCCTCGTCGGGTTCAATCCTATCTTCATCGAATCGGGGTTCCTCTTCCGACAAATTCTCTTGATAGATTGGTTTGTAGAACCGCGATGGGTAACGGCTGAACCGATTATCCTCCTCCTCGTTCACTTCGCCCCAAATGATGGGTCGCGATTTGGTTTCAATAACGCCCCTGTCCCGTTGTAACTCAAGATCTCAGACATGATGACAGAGCCGTCATGATCTCTTCAAGATCCCAGACTCGTTGACGGAGCCATTTGATTTCTTCAAATCTCGGATTCGTTGTCGGAGCCTTTTGATCTTAAAATCCCGTTGGTCGAGATAGACTCCATCGCTGCCTCGGTCGGCGACTCTGCGAATAGGGTATCGATCTTCACCACAAGCACGTGAATCACCAATGCTCTTGTCGATGCCCTTTCGGCGACTCTTCAAACAAGAAAACACTCGTCTTCACGTAGAGCCATTTGATAAACCATGGCTCTGATACCAACCGATGCAGTCTCGCTTGCAAGCAACTGGCTGAAACATAATGATTTGAATAATATTTGATTCGATAATTATTGAGTCAATTATTAATTATCGTATCTTTTTATATAGTTTGTTAATTCATGTTTATCTCTAAGGTTGTTAGGG
This sequence comes from Scalesia atractyloides, assembly GCA_947069175.1. Classification (NCBI taxonomy): domain Eukaryota; kingdom Viridiplantae; phylum Streptophyta; class Magnoliopsida; order Asterales; family Asteraceae; genus Scalesia; species Scalesia atractyloides. The sequence goes on from CAMTDV010000014.1 coordinate 92,746,936, forward strand.
TCTCGTTTAAATAGTGGTCTTGGTCGAATGTTTATGATTAGTTTTTGTTGATTATTGAATAGAAAGAGCGTTGTTCTTGAACCCTTTGGTTCATTTGTCGTCTTTGATCAATTGTTTCTTGAGCCATTTGATCGCTTCCGAAACTGCATCAGTTGGTATCAGAGCTTTAGTTTATCAAATGACTCTACATGAAGGCGAATGTTTTCTTGTTCGAGGAGTCGCCGATCGAGGCATCGGCAAGAACATTGGTGATTCACGTGCTCGTAGAGAAGATCGACACTCTACTCGTAGATTCGCCGACCGAGGCAGCGATGGAGTCTATCCAGATCCACGGGTGCTGTAGATCAAACGACTCCAATAACGAGTCCGTGATCTTGAAGAGATCAAACGGCTCCGACAACGAGTTCGAGATCTTGAAGAGATCAGACGACTCCATCAATGAGTCCAAAGATCTTGAGTTACAACGGGAGATGCGTGTAAAGGAAACCGAATCGGAACACATTGTCTGGGACGATGTGAACGAGGAAGAGGAGCATCCTTTCAGCCATCCCTAACCTCGGTTTCCCGAACCGATCTATGAACATAAATCTTTTCAGGAGTTTTTATCGGAAGATGAACCCAGATTTGATGATGATGGGATTGAACCCGATGATGAAGAATGTCCGTTTGTGCATGAGGTTTTAAGGAGAAAAACAAGCATTAGTGGTGGTCCGTTGATGAGTACAGTGGTTGGCGGTGAGGAGTTGCACAACTACGTGGCTAATAGCTATGGTGAGATGAATCTGGAAGCCTTGTCAATTCAGACATCATGTATGGGACGTTTAAATGATGACATGCATAAGGTATTATCTTATGCAAATTCAAATTGGAGATATATTTTGGTCAATGCAAGTGATATTAAAAAAGTATATAATTTTGGGGTTGATAATTTTGATAGAAATACACGTGGACACAAGATTTGGATGATTCATATGCTTTTGTGGATTTAATATATGGCCAAGAAATTAACTTACATTTTTTTTGAACGACATCAATCTATATCTATATATAGAAGCCATTAAGAAACTGGAAATGCATACAACAATGGAACCGGAAAGAAAAAACAATTACAAGATCATATTGATATCGAAATCAATCCAGTTATTCCATCCCAAAGAAACTTTTTTCGCTCTATTTTTCATCCAAGTAAACGAGTCCTCCTTTATCAACTCGACAATTTTCTGAACCGGAACCATGATGTCGTTGAACTCTTTGTCATTGCGAGCTAACCATATCCTCCACACAGCAGCAAAGGCTATCAATTTCACCGTTTTTTTCCATGTCTTCGACCCAACCTAGATGTAACATGCTGGAGCATCTGATGGACCGAGTCCCCTTGACAATCGACCGGAATCTTTATCCATCTTAGCACGTTCCACCACACCGCCTTGGCCCACAAACAAGATACAAAAACATGATCGCTCGACTCTTCTTGAAGCCCGCATCTGCTGCAAATTTTATTATTGATTTGGATCCCGCGTTTGACGAGGCTAGCCTTGTCCGCAACCCTCCCTAACTCAGCCCCTCAAACAAGATAATTCACCTTCAGCGGCGACCACGAACCCGATATCGCTCGGACCGAAGCCCTTGTCAAAATCTCTTGTCTGATGCTTTTTGTAGAAAAATAATCCCCACTTTCATTCTCCCATTTCCACACATCTTTTCCACCATTAATACTAACTTGCTGAAGAAGGTACCTCAGCTCCCCAATCTCCCTCCACTCAATCGTAGAGCTCGGGTTCCTGGTCCAGGTCCACTTCCACTGTACAACATTGCCCAATTTTTCGTAGCATGAGGAAATCAAATCCTCTTTGTTGGTTGCTAGTCTGAAAATGTTAGGGAATAAATGTTTCAAAGGGCCTTGACCCGACCAGTTCTCATGCCAAAAAAGAGTACCCCTGTCGTCGCCCACCTGAACTTTTAACTTTTCCTCGACCGTGATACCCATTTTGCCCAGACTCCCATCCGTCTCTGTTATGTTTTTCCACCACCCGGGGATCGATCTTTTAACCGGAACAAGTTTTTTGCCATTAAGTGGCCCATGGATAGCCAAAATAACCCGAGCCCATAGTTGTGTCGGGTTATCACGGATTCTCCACCACCAATTAGAAAGCATAGCAAGATTAAAATCATCCAACCCGCCTATCCCGAGACCTCCCTGATATTTTGCCCTTATCAGCTTCCCCCAACGAATCCACGCCATTTTGTTTCTATTCCCAATTTGCCCCCATACGAACGACTTTCTCAGCTCTTCTAAGATTTTTACCACCGCTTGGGGGGCTCGAAATACCCCGAAAAAATAGGACGGGAGGCTGCCCAAGACTGTCTTTGCAAGCGTAACCCGACCCGCAAGAGAAAGGGTTTTCGCTTTCCAAGCGTTTAGTTTATTTCGGAACTTTTTAATCACCGGTTGCCATGAGTTTATACGCTTCATATTCGCTCCTATAGGGAGGCCAAGATAAACAAAAGGAAAGGAGCCGACCCCGCACTTCAGAATCTCAGCTGCCTCAATGATTTCTCCCTCTTCAACTCCTACCCCCATGATCTTACTCTTCTGACGGTTCACGTTCAGCCCCGAGATCAGGCTGAAGCACCTCATAAATCTGCTCAAATTCAGCAAGTTTTGCTTCGACCACTCACAAACGAAAATTACATCGTCCGCGTAGCTGAGATGTGTTAGCACTGGCCCATTGTTGGGCAGTTTTAACGCCTGAGATCAGCCCTGTTTCCACAGCCCGTTTCATTAGCCTGTCGAGGACTTCCATTGCCAAAATAAATAAAGATGGGGAAAGCGGTCCCTTGCCTTAGACCCCTTTTGAAATTTAACTCGTTGGTAGGAGAACCATTCACTAACACCGAGCCCCTCCCAGATTTTAGACACCCAGCTATCCAGTTAACCCAAATACTCGGGAACCTCATACAATCCAGCACTTTTAGAAGGAACCTCCAGTTTAGAGTGTCATACGCCTTAGCGAAATCAACTTTATAAATTAAAAGACGCTTCTTCACCTTTTTCGCCCAACTCACTACCTCACTTACCACCAAGGGTCCATCTGGATTTTTCTATCACCAACGAAGGCCGATTGAGTCTAGGATATTAAGTCACCAAGTACTGGCCTCAACCGGGATGCTAAGACTTTCGCTATGATCTTGTAAAGGGACCCAATTAATGATATTGGCCTGGAGTCCATCAGCCCTTGCGGGTCTCCTACTTTTGGTATGAGGGCAATAAATGATGCGTTTCAATAAAATAACAAATGTTTGGTTTGGTTCAAGTATGGCATTTGTTTGGTTTCAATAAAATAACAAATGCAACCGAAGTAAACAATGGAGGTGGTCAACATGGATTATCCAACATTGTGATTGGGTCATTGGTTAAGCTCAATGGCGGTAAAGTCTCGGGAGATGACAAGCAAATTAAAAGGGGAGATTGGGCTTTTGGTGTGGAGACTTTAAAAATGGAACTCAAGCAACTAGATAACATTGCTTACGATCCAGGTGATTCAGAAACAAAACTTGAGGACAACTTTTTTTCTAGGGAAAATGTCATAGAATAGTAACCAAGTTTCAAAGGTGTTCTAATTAGGTCACTCGTATCGTTTTTATCCCAATTAGATAACTTAACATTCAAATCGAGTCATGTCATTTTTTCCATATTCAAGAGAAAAATGGAGCATTAGATCCTAGGGTCGGATTATATTAATATATGAAATTTTATTTATTAAAAATAAAAACACTTCAATTACATTAAAAATTAGAAAAACAAGTTAAAATCCACGTCATCACTGGACGTTAGCATCAAATGAATGGGAAAAAAGAAACAAAAAATCACATCACCACGCTTACCTATGAAATTGATGAAAAAAACCTTAATTTTAATAAAAAATGAATATTGAGTGACCTGATCAGAACACTTTTGAAACTTGAGTGACCTAATTAGAACACTTTTAAAACTTGGTTACTATTCTACAAAGTAACCCTTTTTTCTAAGAGGGAGAGAATAATGCGTGTGACGATCCACATTCGGAACCCGTTCCAGAATGGATTCCAATGGGATCCAGGTTGAATATTATCTAAAGATTTGAATAATATTTGATTCTATAATTATCAAGTATCTTATTAATTATCGTATCTTTTAATATATTTAGTTAATTCATGTTTATCTCTAAGGTTGTTAGGGTTTCGTTTAAATAGTGGTCTTGGTCGAATATTTATGATTACTTTTTGTTGATTATTGAATGGAAAGAACGTTGTTCTTGAACCCTCTGGTTCATTTATCGTCTTTGATTAATCAATTGTTTCTTGAGCCATACGATCGCTTCCGAAACTGAATCAGTTATGATGCAGGATTATCTAATATATTTAGTTAAATTTGCATTTCCTATTTTTATTTTATTTCGTTCCTTTATATTTATGATTTTTCACATATATAAGGGGATCTAGGGTTTATTATCTTTTCGTTTTTATTGAATTTTATTGAAAAGAACTTTATTCTTGGAACCTTTGGTTCATATTAGGGAGTTTGATTATCGAATTGTTCTTGAGCCATTTGAATGCTTCCGTAACTGCATCAGGTGGTATCAGAGCTTTAGTTTGTCAAATGGCTCGCCGTGATAGTGATTACTCTTATGTCCGTAGAATCGATGACCGAGGCAACGACATAGATCGTCCTGAATCACGTGCTCGTGGAGAAGACCAACATCCTACCCGCTGAATCGCTGACCGAGGCAGTGGAAGGGTTGGTGCTGACCCACGTGATATTAAGATCACGAGACTCTGGCAATGAGTCCGAGACCTCGAATTACAACACGAGATCTAACAGCTCAAGCAATGGATCCACGAATTGAGGACTCGTCGTCAAGGAAGGAAATGGAACGTGAAAAACTTGTCCGGGACAAGTTATCCGGGGATGAGGAGCATCCTACCAATGGCGACACTCTATGATTCTCCTTCTGTATATGATGAATACGGAGATGAGGAATGGTATTCTTGGGTAATTGGTTGTGATTGGAACTTATGAATTGTGTTACAAAAGTCGAAGGTGTTATAACGGCAGAAAACACTGGTGCAGCAGTGACTCTCGTTGGAGAGGTGATGACTAATGATGAGTTTGGTAAGTTTTCTTCTCATGGATGATTAATAGATTAATTCTAGGTGAATATATTCATGACAAAGTTGCAAACAAGGTTGTGGCGATAATTGCAGATGAATTTTTTGTTAAGAAAAACACCATAGTCGATGGTGATGTGCTGGTAGATGGTGGTACCATGGTGACCATCGGTTGAGATATGATAACAACCAGTGGTGGTGAGTTTGTTGAATGTGGTGAACCTATGTTGGAAGTTCCAATTTTTGAGCTGACCATCATACGCGAATCGCAAACTTTTGGGTCTTCCGTGGATTTTGAAATTCAAAATAAAAATAATAATAATGGAATTGCTTTGGATAAACTTTTCGATTCTAATTGCATTAAAACCATATTTCCAAGTGGTCGGGCTTTTCAAAAAGTTGGAGATTGCATTAGTCTCATGCATATGGAAAAACAAGAAGTATTAGAAACCATATTTCCACCTAATAATCCTCATGATTTGTTTCCATATGCACTGGATAAAGATAGCGGCCACCTAATTTGGATTGTGATATTGGATGCCAATTGAAGTCGAAGGCTACTGGATCGCAAACTAAGCCCAATGGAAACCAAGCTTCTAATTTGGGTACGTATTTGAAGTTTTCACTGTTGGAAAAGTTGGGTGATAAAATTCAGTTTGTGGGCCCATTCTAGTGAACGAAAGTAAACATGAAGTCCAAGTTGGAGCTCAAATATTTGAGTCGTTCAAGTCCATAGGGAAGAGAAGCACCAATGCTTCATTCGACCCAGATGGCTTGGTTCGAAAACAAAACTCGAGGACGAGTTTTTCTTTAAGACGAGGAATATGATGTAGGAATATCTAATATTTATTTAAATTTGCATTTCCTACTTTTATTTTATTTTATTTTGTTTTCTTTTAAAGTTCTGATTCCTCACATATAAAGGGGTATAGGGTTTATTATATTTTCAGTTTTTGATTGAATTTTATTGAAAAGAACTTTGTTCTTGGAACCATTGGTTCAAAATAAGAGAGGTTGATTATCGAATTATTCTTGAACCATTTGAATGCTTTCGTAACTGCATCACCATTCAAATGGCTCAAGAAACAATTGATTAATCAAGACGATAAATGAACCAAAGGGTTCAAGAACAACATTCTTATTATTCAATAATCAACAAAAACTTATCATAAACATTTGACCAAGACCACTATTTAAATGAGACCTTAACAACCGTAGAGATAAACATGAATTAACTAAATATATAACAACATACGATAATTAATTATAGACTCGATAATCATGGAATCAAATTTTATTCAAATCTTTAGATAATGATTAACCTGGATCTCATTGGAAACCATTCTGGAACGGGTTTCGAATCTAGATCGTCACCCGCATCATTCTCCCCCTCTTAGAAAAAAAGTCGTCCTCGAGTTTTGTTTCTGGACCACCTGGATCGCAAGGAATGTTAGGTTGCTTCTGTTCCAAATATTAAAGTCTCCACACCAAAAGCCCAATCTCCCCTTTTAATTTGCTTGTGATCTCCCAAGACTTTACCGCCGTTGAGGTTAAGCAACAACCAAATTACAATGTTGGATGATCCATGTTAACCACCTCCATTTTTTACTTCAGTTACATTTGTTATTTTATTTAAACCAAACAAATGCCTACTTGAATCAATCAACCCTTTTTAGCGTACTGTGATAGTCAACTGATGTACTATCATCTCCTCTTTTTATACGAAAACTCTTTTTGTCTTTTTTAACGTTTTTGCATTTTTTTCTAATTTTTCAAATAATGTTTTCGGATTTTCTGCAAACTTTTTTCTCCCCTTAAATCAAAAACATATTTTTTGGATTTTTGTTTTTAAGAAAGAAAATAAATATATACAAAATAAACACCAATGAGGATTACGTCGTGTCCTCGCCATCTTCGAATTCAACCTCAATTTTATCCCCTGATGTTAGATTTTTTAAACCATTAAATTTTGAGAGATGTTTGAATCTTGCTTTATCAAAAGCTTTGGTGTAAAAATCTGCTTTTTGGTCATCAATGTGGATTTTTTCTATTCGCAACAACTTTTTCTCGTAGCAATCACGGATAAAGTGGTGACGAATTCGATATGTTTAGTTCGTGAGTGTTGAACTGGATTTTTAGTGATATCAATGGCTGCCTTGTTATCTACGTATATTGGCGTGTCAAGAAATTGCTGTACGAAGTCACTCATGTATTGTTGTATCCACAGTACCTGGGAACAACAACTGTATGCTGAAACGTATTCAATTTCACAAGAAGAAAGAGCAACCGCGGTTTGTTTCTTGCACTGCCACGTTACCAAACGAGTTCCGAAGAACTGAAACCAGTCGTTGTAGATTTGGAGTTAAGCTTGCAGCAACCAAAATCAGAATCAGAATATCATGCGAGATTGAAGTTGTCATCACGTGGATACCACAAGCCGGTGCTTGGGCATCCTTTCAAGTAGAGCATTATCCTTTTGACGATCAGCAAGTGTGAATCTCAGGGATTGGACTGATATCGGGCGCAAAGGCATGTTGGATACATGATATCTGGCCTAGAAGCTGTAAGATACATCAATGAACCGATCATGGAACATACAATGTTTGGTCAAGTTTTAATCCGTTAGGATCTGGATGAATGTCTTGATTTGCCATGCCAACTTTTACTCCGTTAGGATCTAACACGTCGTGAACATACTTCGTCTGATGGATAAAGATCCCTTTAGGCAACTGATCGACCTGAAGTCCCAGAAAGAACTTCATCTCCCCCATTGCACTCATCTCGAATTTCTTTTTCATGACTTCTTCAAAGTCTTTACACATCGATTCATTTGTCGATCCAAAGATGATATCATCCACATAGATTTATACTATAATCAGATGCTCATCCACTTCTCTGGTAAAGAAGGTACTATCTACTGTTCCTCTAGTGGTAGCCATTCTCCAGAATATATTTGAAAGTGTCTCGTACCAGGCTCTCGGGGTCTAGTGTAATTCGTAAAGAGCTTTATCCAGTAGTTAAACCTTGTCTTTGTGTATTGGATCAGTAAATCCCGGTGGTTGACCAACATACACTTCCTCTTTGACCTTTCCATACAGAAAGGCGGACTTCACATCTAACTGGTACACTTTAAACCCCTTCATGACGCAAAGGCCAGGAAAATGCAGATAGCTTCTAAACGAGCGACAGGAGCATAGACCTGAGTATAGTCTATCCCCTCTTGTTGGTGAAAGCCTTGGACCACGAGTCGAGCTTTGTTTCTAACAACAACTTCTCGATCATCTTTTTTGCACTTGAAGACCCACCGTGTATTGATTTTCTTGTGATTATCAGGCAGATCTACCAGCTTCCAGACTCCAAGCTTCTCAAATTGCAACAACTCTTCTTGCATAGCTTCTACCCAATTTCTTCCTGAAGAGCTTATTTCCATGTTTTTGGTTCAACCTGCGAAATAAAGCAACTATAAGAAATAGTTTCTTGGAGTGGGGCAATTTTTTATTAAAACAACTAAGATCCTTATTGATGTGATTTCTCGTTTTGACTCCAGATTGCAGTTCTCCAATGATATTTTTAGACGGATGGTAAGAATAGGTTCTGGGCATCACTTCATTGGGAACGTTTACTTCACTCTGCAATTCGTAACTTTTTGCTCAGCAACCTGCTCTGAAATGTTACTTCATTCCTAGCACTTGATTCTCCAGCTTGGCTGTTTAATAAACTTTGAACTTGTTCTGATCCTTCATTGGAATTGGATCCTACATTATCATAGGTAGGCTCAGCATCAGAATCTGAATCGTCTGACTGATCGAAAGAAGGAGTAGCATTGTTCACATTTGGCTCGACTATTGGTTCCTGTTGGGTGTTGCTCGGACCTGCTCCCGAATGAAATGTGCCAGTTTGTGATGGTGAAATCACTAACGGTTTATGAACTTCCTCTTGATTTTACGCTTGATGTTGTTGAAATAACAACACAAGTTGTTCTTCTAATGGCTCATCTGGTAGATCAAATGAACTCCACAAATTCTCGTAATTGAACAGCCTAGAATCACCAGGTTTCTGTGTTGGCGTTGTGTATCTCTGGCAATCAACATGTTGAGCTACAATAACCTGGTTTAGGCTAGGTAGATAAACTCTCTTCTGAGGACTAGCATATCCCACGAAAAATCCTTCCAAAGATCTAGCACCGAATTTGCCATCTGGGTCAATGACCATGCTGGGAGATCCAAACGGCTCTAGAAACTTTAAGTTTGGTTTTCACTGGTTAAGCAACTCGAAGCATGTCTTCTTGTGAGGCTTGACCGTCAATACTCTATTCAGCGTAAAACAAGCATAGGCAACTGCTTCGCTTTAAACTGATTGGTAACTTTGAATGGGTGAGCATCATGCGCGCTGTTTCTATGAGAGTTCTATTCTTCCGTTTAGCTACTCCATTTTGTTGCGGAGTATAAAGGCGCTGAATTTACGAAGAACACCTTTTGCATTGCAGAATTCGAGCATTTGTTGTTCTTGAACCCCGTACCATTGTCACTTCTGATTCTTCTTATTGGAAAATGGTATAAGTTCTCCAATTTTCTGAAGAGGATCATTAAATTTTCAAACGTTTCATCTTTACTCTCTTGAAAGAATACCCATGAGAACCTTGAATAGTTATCGGTCACAACAAGGCAATAAAGATCACCATATATACTCTTGACGTTTACTAGACAGAAAAGATCCATATGAAGCCTCTCTAGTGGTGATTTGATGGAATTCAACAATTTTCTCGGGTGTGATATCTTATGCTTATTCCCTTATATGCAGCTAGGACAATCGTCGTTTAGATGAAAGCTTTTAAGATTAACACTCTCCACTAGATTGTTGTGCACCAAATGATTCATTTTCCGTAGATGGATGTGACCCATCTTTCGATGCCATAGGATTGACTGCTTTTCTGTTGCCTTAGTAACAAAACATTAAACCTTCTTTGATGTAGTGGATGCGACGTTCATGTTAAGGACATAAAGATCACTTTCTCGCGGAGCTTCATAAGGATCCACTCCTCGGGAATTTTGAATCCGGGCTTAAGAATAAGGCATTCTTTGTCATTAAAGTGTGTTGTGAACTTCTTGTCACAGATCTGCGAAATGCTTAGCAAATTGTTCTCCAATTCTGCGATGTAGTTGACCTTATCAAAATGACAGCACTCCGTTTGTGAGGATACCTTCACCCACGACCCTGTCACCTTGAGTACCCCGCAAACCCAACATAGCCTCCTCGGATTGCTTTTACATCATACAATAAGGCTAGCATTCCTGTCATGTGACGAGAAGCTCCACTGTCCATAATCCACTTTGAAAATAATCGACCTCGGGAGCCCCTGCACATGTAAATAAGAAATTACTTAAACAGTGAAACCCAAGACATTTTGGTCTTGGGTGGGTTTGGGATATCAAATTTTTATTCAACATTTTCTTTACTTCTTTCCATACTTCATCCCACTGTCCAATATTTGGTTTGGTTTTATTTTTTGCTTTGATTGGCACAATGGTTGTTTTCTCAACTACGGAAGATGGTTTGGCCTTTACTACCCAAGTTTGTGCCTTAGAAAAGGCTCATTTGGAATAGAATTTTGAATCCCTTTATTCATTATTGTTCGATGATTCACCAACTTCAAAGTTTGAAAATTTCGTAATTGTTAGCTTCACATTGTTGTTGGATTCAGTGTTTCTTTTCAAAATTTGTTTTGGCACAAAATCAGGGACCTTTTGTTTTTCATCTTCTATAAACTTTCTTACACCATGAGCAGGTTTTGGACTGTTTTGCGAACATTGTCGTGCGATATGCCCAACTTTGTTGCATTTGTAACATGTCCTACTGTCCTTACTAACAAAGGAGTCCAAGACATGTTCTCGGAGTTCTTTTTCCTTCTTGAACTCATCATTGGATTGTTTACCAATTATATCTTTCTCACTTACCGTATTTGTTCCAAAAACAAAGTCAATTTTCTTTGAAAAGTTTGATTTTTGAAATCTTCTGTTCTTTTTCTTCTTTTCATATCCCAACCATTTCTCTTGTTTTCAGGATAATCCTTACCCTTTTGATAAAAATTATTGTAAACTTTTTTTGGTTTGGAACAGAAAGAAGCATCTGGTTTTTCAAGATCAGAGGAACTAACCTCAACAAGTTTGAAAAATTTATCAACCCAATCTAAGTTTACGTTCTGGATGGGAAATTCTTCATCAGTATACAATTTATCTGATCCATTCATTTTATAAACAACTACATTTGGATCATCACTTAAACTGTTTTCTGATGTTGAATGTAGTTCTTGTGAAAGCTTTCTTCACTTTGAGAACGTGAACTTGACTCAGATTTTTCAAGGTTTAATTCAGCACTTTCAAAATTGGTGCTGTCAGACTCATTTTCCGAAACCTTTTTCAACAACTGTCCTTACCACATCAAATTCATAGTCATTTTCTATTTATAGTGTAAGTTACATCGATGTTCTCAGGAAGCTCATTTTTCTTTTCAGTTTTCAAATTCAAGTTATGTCACACCCTGGTCGTAGTAGAAGCGCAAGTGTGTGACTATGAGGTAATCATTGCATCCAATCGTGTAAACAAATAATAATTGACAATGATGCCATTTCATACAATTAGGTTACAACCCAAGTTTACAAGTTCCAAAAGTAAGATTACAAGTTTTCCATGGGTTTACATTTGTTATCCAAAAATATAGTTTAGTTTCATTACATCATAATCGAAAGATTGTTTTCATCATAAACATAGTGAGGTTTTGACTCCTATATACCCATTCAAGGTTGGGATATAAGAGGTAAATCCTCCAAAAGTTGGCAACCGTTGTTATGTCATCCCACTCCGAAGTCTATCACCGGCTCGTGTCTTGTTTCCTGAAATACATGTAAATTTGAAAAATCAACAAAAGTTGAGCGAGTTCATGTAGTTATTGTTTTCGTATAAAATGTCACAGTTGAAATCCATTATTGAAATCCGAGTATGTTATTGTCATCAATCCTGGATTTAAGGATCTATCAGTGGGTAGCGAGCCCCCGATATTATGTGCCATAAGTAAATAACCAACCCGAGACAACTTTTGGCATCAATTGGGCTCACAAAAGCACTCCAGGGTATACCAACCAGAAGTGGAGCGTGTCTAAATCTCAATAGTTCTACACCTTTTGCACCTTGGTCACTACGTGATTAATGGCTATTATTGTCATCAATGTCATCATCCTACTTACGCACATCGATCATTGCCATCATCTAAACCCGTAGCTAACATACAATTTTTCATAAACATGTATTTCCCCCGAGTGTTATAAACTGAAAACGTTTAAAAGAAAAGGAGGACATGAAATCACAAGTTTGTGTTCTGTAGTACGTACAAATGTGATTCAAGTGTCCGTACACGTGTATATCCTACATGTGTATTAAATTCATTGGAACCTTAGGTCTTGGTGGACCTCGTACAAGTTATCCATCTTGAAATATTGTTATGTATTTATTTGTTTTCCTTGAACAACTTTATTGTAACTTTATCGTTTTTATAATGTTGGTAGCTTGTGTGTTTTATTATTATTTATTCATATATATATATAATATATATATATATATATATATATTGGTGTGTAATATAATCGCGTGCCGTGAATGGGCCTTGCTCTTCACTTGTCTTCGTGTCTTACACGCATGTCATTGGGCCTTGCTCATGTCTCTTTGTCTTGGGCCTAGCCCGTTTTTGTCTTTGGCCTAGCCATGTATTCTTTGTCATGGCCTAGCCATGTTTTCTTTGTCATTGGGCCTAGCCCATGTTTTTTTTGCCTAGCCCATGTTTGCATTGGCTAGCCCATGTATTCTTTGTCATTGGGCTAGCCCATGTATTACTTTATAATTTGGGCCTAGCCCATGTCTTTTAGTATTCAATAAGTTTGAGATTGGCCTAGCCCATGTGTTTTTTATATTTGGCCTAGCCATGATAATTAATTAAAATGAGTCATTTAAGTGGAGGTTTATACTTATAATTTTAACTAAGTATAGTTTTGCCAAGTATCTTCACTATCTTATATTCTTATTAGTAGTTTTATACTTTCTTAACTTCTGGATTTTTGTTATCGATAATGTATCTTAGTTTGGTGTCAAAAATATATATATCCTTAGAGGCGTCGTCGTGATCGTTTAATATATATTTTTGTGTCGATAAACGCCCATGTGTCGAAGTGATCTCCTCGTGATGACGATATGCCCATTTATAGCCGTTGACGATATATATTCCTTTATTTTATCAAAATAAATTATATATCTTACTTGTCGGTTGGAAATATTATTATTTCATAAGAATATATTTTTTTAGCTCGTCCGTTGTCCGATTTGATTTTTTTTCCGTTCTCGTGGCATTTCTTTGGAAATATAAAGGAACGTGTATATGTATTTTCGTGCCTTTTTATACTTGTTTCATACAAGTATTTCTTAGTATTATGGATGTATTATTTTGATCATCCTAAGTGTATCTAAATACATACACCTAGCACATAATGCATATAGTTAATGAATTTCCAAAATATATAACTTTTTGTCAAAACCATACTTATCTATTGTTATTGTTTTCACCCTTTTATTTTTGTGAAAAAAATATATATTTAAGTTCATAAGAACTCTTGAATACCTTTGGCTTAACCATTTTCATCAAAGCTTTCGTAATGACGTTTAAGACCAATAATTGCGTTTATCTTGTTAATCACCCTTTAATCATACTTTTAATTGTGATTAGTTTTTAGAAATTTTCGCCATGGTTTCCCCTAAAACATTGGTGTTTTCCACGTTATAAAAAATATGTAAACCAATTTAAATTTTCCAAATCATCATAATTCATCAAGTTTCATCCAAAACACATATACTACATAATTTCATCCTCCACACTCATGAGTTTGCATGTATATATTTCTATGTTTCTCAAAAACATTAAGTTCTTATGGTTAACTTTTATGGACTTGAATTCTTATAAAAACTTGGTTTCTTCTTATAACAAGATTTTATATCTTTCTTTGTAAGAAAAAGTTTAATACTTGTTAACATGAACTTTTTTAACCAACATTTTGTATAAATTGTCTTACAAAAATCCAAGTTTATAATTCTTCCATAATCAACTTCTAAGTCTATTTAAACCCTTGTTTCTTCAAGTATTTCATGAAAACTCAATTGCCTCTCCAATTTCCGTGGGTTTCGAAGAGGTAACCAAACTTAGAAGTTCCGAGGCAAGTCCCCAGATGTACCTCTCAATCCTCTTGAACTCCGGTTCCACCAAGTACGGAACCACTCGAGATAAATCATGAAACCTTTGCATATACCCAGCAATATCCAAACCAATCATCTTTAGATTCCAAAATTATGTCTCTAGTTTCTGAATTTCTGATCTTGAAGAATACTTCTTCCTCATGATTTCTTTCAGCTCCTCCCAGGTCAGACCGTATGCAGCATCATCACCTTTGTTCTAGACCTGGAGATTCCACCATGATAACGCTCCGTCAATGAAGAATCCAGTAACATAAGTGACCCTTTGATCAGCAGGGCACTTGCTTATTCAGATGACTGAGTCAGTCTTCTCAATCCAATGCACGTAAAGAAACGGCGCCTCCTGTACCGTCAAAGTTCAGAGGCTTGCAGTCCAGTGCTTGTAAGTGCAACCTGAAACAAATTAGATGCACCAATTCAAGAATGAGAATCAAAAGCACGAATAGAATAAACGAGAGTGTCATGTGGTCATATGAATAACCAAAAGATACCAGTGGGAGGGTTGGCTCCAGATGAACCTCCGGTGCCACCGCTGTGTTCGGTGGGGTTGGCCTCATACTGCGCAATGGCCTGAGATATGCGCTCATTCAGCTCTTCTTGAGTCGTTGGTAGTGGGTTAGTGTTGACACTTCTTCGACATGGCGGCATCGTCTTCTAGTAGACAATATCGATCTTAATGACGATTGTTTAATAATAAAAGAAATATTTATATTTACGATTATATAAAAAGGTATATGATATATATTTTTTGTCAAGTACATATATATATAAACAACACGTCAGATATGAAGTAAGCAATAGTATATATGGCATAACCACACGATATCGAACATGCAAGAGCACAATCATCATGTAATCTCAAAGTGTAAGTAATCACCATGACGTAATAAATAAACATCACCATGTCATAACAATATCAACCAACATATCACCACATCACAATAATATCAACCACAACATAAAAGAAATACAATGCGAAACAAAGAAAATACACTTTCATACATAACAACAACTTGTTACATTTTGTTCATGAAGAGTCAGAAGGACTCGGGGTTACATAGCCCCAGTCAATACAAGTTACTACAATACAAAAGTAAAATTTTCTTCTCCATTGCATCTTCATGTCTTCAGTTGTCTACAAAAGCTGGATCTTCTGGCCTAAGTCTCCCAAAAGCTAAACCCATAAGAGTGGGACTGATCCCCAAAAGATGATGGTAGCCGTACTACTGTGGTGGAGGGGGTGGCGGCGGTGGTGACCTGTGGAGCAAACTGCGAAGGTAGGCCAACTCCTCCAATCCATAGATGCGTCTGATGGAGATCTCCTGAATGCGCTCCAACTCACGCACTCGTGCCTCAGACGGGCAAGATGCGTTGTGGAAAGGACAGTGAAACGATGGTGGTGATGGTGGTGATAGTGGCAAGGGTGGTGGTGATGGTGGTGGGTATGATAGTGGGGGCGGTGGAGGTGATGAAGGTGGTGGAGGTGGTGCACTGGTAGAGGTACGGGTATCAGACTAAGTCTGTAACTCCCAGATCCTCCGAAAAATCAGAGATATCTGTAGGTCATGAGAGGTCACTCTCTCATCGAGAGGAACTGGAGGAAAGTGGAAAGGGTGGTACGGATCAGACGGGCTCATGCCCGGTGGAGGAACAGGGGTGTACATGCCATAAGTGGGTGCTGATGGGTGAGTGGCATACATGTGGGGTGGTGCAGTAGGGGATGAGGCTCCGGCCCAGTGTGAGGGTCCAGCAGCATGGGGGTCATGTATCGGGTGATAGGTAGTCCGCTAAAGAAAGGTGAGGGTGTCTGCTCAATGTGTCATGGAGCACCTCTCAAGGAGTACTGTCGAGGCGATCCAGTGTAAGGAGCGGGTCCTAGCGCTGGGGTACGAGCAGGTAGAGGACTAGCATAGACAGGCGGGACTAAAGGGGATGGGGGTAGTACTGTGGTGGGTGAGGGTGTAGCTGGGACAGCCAACGAGGCACCATCAGACAGATGCTCGCTGCCCGCATCATACGATGAGGTTAAGTCTACAACAGGTATAATGGGTGTAGGTAGCTCGAGGATAGCTATCTCATCGATGACCTCGCCGTCACCAAGCTCATCCTCCAAGTGGTCTACGTTGAATACAAGAATAACATCGTCGTCGTTGTCTAATTCTATGATGGGTGGGACGATAGCAAGAGGTACAGTAAATACACCATGAGGTGCTCCCCCTCGGGTTGGCCGTAGATAACCCGGTATGTATAGGTAGTGGGAGGGCTAACACATCATCTACTAGTGGAGCACCGTCCACTGCGGGGTCAATGAGGGCAAATGGCTGGATGTCGTCCAGCAGGTCGTCATCGTCCGACATGGCATCATGGTCTGGCTCCTCATCAAATGATATAACTACGACCTCGGCCACATACTCATCATCCGAAACTAACTCCATCGGATCTGCGTCGGTAACGGCTGAAGATGAAGACATAGTCCTGGTAATTAATCCGTACAATGCATATATATATGGGTCAGTAATTAATTATTACTTATAATTTATTTCATATTAATCTCCGTTTCTCATGCAATTTGTTCTTAAGTTTCACGTGTAATCTTAATGTTTTCGTGTCTATCCACTATAGACTAATCATGTATAAACCTTTTTTCATTACTTATAACTGAGCTCGTGTGATAGATCATTATGTCATCGTGACACAATGAAAACCTTTGTCATTTTTGTCATATTTTTGAAAATACTTTTGTGATGTTATAAACTTTGTTTTCATGTGAGAGCCCTTAGTGATTGTAGACCAAACTTAGTAAAAAAAATTTCCCCGGTTCACTACAATCGAATCTCTGATACCAATCTGTCACACCGTGGTCGTAGCGAAGTGCAAGTGTGTAATATGAGGTAATCATTTCATCCAATCGTGTAAACAAATAATAATTAACAACGATGCCATTTCATACATTAAGTTACAACCCAAGTTTACAAGTTCCAAAGGTAAGATTACAAGTTTTCCACGGGTTTACATTTGTTATCCAAAAATATATTTTAGTTTCATTACATCATAATCGAAATATTGTTTTCATCATAAACATAATGAAGTTTTGACTCCTATATACCCATACAAGGTTCGGATATAAGAGGCAAATCCTCCAAAAGTTGGCAACCGTTGTTATGTCATCCCACTCTGAAGTCTGTCACCGGCTCATGTCTTGTAAATATATATATATATATATATATATATATATATATATATATATATATATATATAGGGTAGGGATCCTAAGAGAAGAGCACCCTATTTGAGAAACTTGAGAATAAATTTGAACCACACATTTTTTAAGCTTTTCGTAATATACACATATGTACAGTTTACATTTGACTATATACATATGTGTATAATTCAATATACATATATGTATATAGTCACTTTTAAACTATACATATGTGTAATATTACGAAAAGCTTGGGAAAATTGTGTGGTCCAGATTTCTTCTCAAGTTCTCAAATAGCCTACTTCTTCTCACATGATCCTAACCCTATATATATATATATATATATATAATATATGGCGTGTAATAAATTGCGCGTGAACGGGCCTTGCCCTTCACTTGCCTTGTGTCTTGCACACATGTCATTGGGCCTTGCCCATGTTTTCTTTTCTTTGGGCCTAGCCCGCGTTGTCTTTGTCATTGGGCCTAGCCCATGTATTCTTTGTCATTGGGCCTAGCCCATGTCTTTTGTGTATGTGGACCTAGCCCATGTCTTTTATGTATTTGGGCCTAGCCCATATCTTTTATGTATTTATCAAGTTTGAGATTGGGCCTAGCCCATGTGTTTACATATTTGGGCCTAGCCCATGATAATTAATTAAAATGAATCCATTTAAGTTGGAAGTCTTATACTTATAATTTTTAGTAAGTATAGTTTTGCCAAGTATCTTCACGTACTTATATTCTTACTTAGTAGTTTTTATACTTTTTAAACTTCCGGATTTTTCTTATCGATAATGTATCTTATTTTGGTGTCAAATATATATATATATATATATATATATATATATAATATATATATATATATATATCCTTAGAAGCGTCGTCGTGATCGTTTATATATCCTTAGAAGCGTCGTCGTGATCGTTAATATATTTTTGTGTCGATAAACGCCCATGTGTCGTGGTGATCTCCTCGTGATGACGATACGCCCATTTATAGTCGTTGACGATATATATTCTTTTATTTTATCAAAATTAATTATATATCTTACTTGTCAGTTGAAAATATTATTATTTCATAAGAATATATTTTTGTAGCCTGTCTGTTATCCGATTTGTTCGTTCGTCCGTTCTCATGGCATTTCTTTGGAAATATGAAGGAACGTGTATATGTATTTTCGTGCCTTTTTATACTTGTTTCATACAAGTATTTCTTAGTATTATGGATGTATTATTTTGATCATCCTAAGCGTATCTAAATACATACACCTAGCACATAATGCATATACTTAATGAATTTCCAAAATATATAACTTTTTGCCAAAACCATACTTATATATTGTTACTGTTTCACCCTTTTATTTTTGTGAATAAATATATATATAAGTTCATAAGAACTCTTGAATACTTAGGGCTTAACCATTTTCATCAAAGCTTTCGTAATGACCCTTTAATCGTGTTTATCTTGTTAATCACCCTTTAATCATACTTTTAATTGCAATTAGTTTTTAGAAATTTTCGCCATAGTTTCCCCTAAAACTTTGGCATTTTCCATGTTATAAAAACGTATTTAAACCAAGTTCAATTTTCCTAATCATCACAAATCATCGAGTTTCATCCAAAAGACATATACAACATAATTTAATCCTTCACACTTCATGAGTTTGCATGTATATATTTCTATGTTTCTCAAAAACATTAAGTTCTTATGGTTAACTTTTATGGACTTGAATTTTTATAAAAATTTGGTTTCTTCTTATAACAAGATTATATATCTTTCTTTGTAATAAAAAGTTTAATACTTGATAACATGAACTTTTATAACCAACATTTTGTATAGCTTGTCTTACAAGAATCCAAGTTTATAATTCTTCCATAATCTACTTCTAAGTATATTTAAACCCTTGTTTCTTCAAGTATTTCAAGAAAATATATACATAACTCATGAACATGAGGATGATTATCTTGTATGATCTAAACATATCCATGTTTAAATCATATTTTTAAGTTCATCATAATAATATTATCACGCTTATAAATTACGACAACATATAAGCATCAAGATCATCATAATCCCATTTATCAAACAACTTTCTTAAAATAATCAACATAAACAAGATAGTCACATGAACAAGTTATACTAATCTACACAAATCAACACATAATATAGTTATATTTAGTATTTATTATGTTTGAGATTAGTGTTTTTGATTATGTTTAACTTTAATTTCAAGATCATCAACTTGTACTTCCGTAAACTACTAGTAACAAGAAGCTTAAACATGGTGTTTAGAGGGCTTACAACTTTGCACAAGCCAAAATTGAAGAATAAGAAGAATATTAAGCTCCAAGAAGACTCCTAATGCTCCTCCATGCTTAATCCATGTTTGAATGATCTTAAGATGTCTTGAGATGGGTGAAAAGTGGTGTTTTTTTGGTGGTTTATGGTGGTGTTTGGGGTGTCTCCTTTGGGCCGAGATCAAGAGGGAGCCAAGGGGGTTCTTTGGTTTGATTTTCTTGAAGTGAAAGTTGATGAATATGATATGATAGGAATGATGGTCTTATAAGCATGCTCCTCTTTAGTCAAATCAACTCCTCCATAAGCCATGCTTTCTTATTTCTTAGATATTTCAAAAGATGGTGAGGCCAAAGGGCCCACCATAACCGTCCAAGAGAGGGGGGGAGGGTAAGATGTAAGAATTTTTATAAAAGTTTTAATCCTTTAGATATTTTGAGCATTAGGTTAAGTATGGTGATTAGGGGATTAAGTATACCATTAAAGGGGTAATTAGGGATTAGGACTAGAATTATTATTAACTAGTTCACTAGACTAGTAGAAATAGTGTTTAACTACATTAAATGGTTTCCGATTAAGCGTCGGTTCACTAACGAAGCTTTTATGTCGTACCGATAAGGATTTTCCGTAAGTTGTCAATCCACATCCCAAAGATGTATGAAGTGATTTGGAGTTCCAAAATATGCTTAACTAGTTCGCTAGCTTCTTCGTTTGGTTGTTACAGTGGCGAAAATACCGCTTACTAGTTCGTCGGGTCGCTAACGGACTAGTTATGATTATAGTAATATAATACCGGAAGCTTATAGTTTGGGATATTCCAATGATATATCCCAATTGTTTTAGGTGTGTTTTTCATCCTTTGTCCTAATTTCGGAGGTCCAGAATTGCTGAATTATTATTACGGACGGGTTAAAAATGTTATATTTTTAGCTGATCGGACGATTCTATATTTAGGGCGTTGCACCGAAGGTCGTGTAATATTATAAGACTTATTCCCACATTAGTGTTTTCATATATAAATGACTCAGTTATGTCATTCGTATGCTTTAATCCATTGTTCTAGTCTGTTTAGCGGTTGTTGGCATGAATAGTGCAACCGTAAATAGTGCGCCCACCACTTTCTACCAACACTTTTAGGACATAGTTTTAATAGTTTCGCGATTGTAACGGAAACTAACAAATGTTATATCATGTTTTGCTTGTCCTAATACATGTTATATGTCGTACGACTCAGTTAGTAATTTAATTACGATTAAATGCATGAGACTATAAAATAAAATAGGTGATTAGATTGTACAGAGTTAACGGTTATTTGCCGTTTGTCACAAGTTAAGCGCATTTTCTACCCAGATGGTTTCTTTCTAGCATAGCTATTCCACATGGGTGGTGGAACTCGATCGTAACCTACACTTTTGCTTTTATCATTTTTATTATCTTCTTCATTTTCAATCTTTGGAAGAATATGACCCAATGACATATGAACTGGTGGAATAACTGATTAACAGTTTGTTACCAGCTCAGCTTCAATTCTCACTTTCTCCAATTCATTTTCAGCTCGGCAATCGTATTTAGGTGAATATCAATGGCCATTTCTTTGTCCATTACGGTTGCCTTGAGCATTGAAAATGTTTTGTGGTTTTCCCTAATGGTTTGTTCAAACTATTAAATAGTTTTGCTTAATTTGTCATTTGCCTCTTTTGTTGTGTTGTAATCATATGACAAATTATCAGCATGCTTTTTCAGTTCAGTGTTTTTTATCCTTTTCAAAACATTCATTGCAAGGCTCTTCGCACTTCTTGCAAGGCTTTTCTATTTCAACAGTTTGAACTTTACTTTCTTCCTTTACCGATTCCTCGACATAATTTTTTACCGACTCAACCTTAGCTACCTGAGCTCCTCAGTATTTGGTTAGTCATCAAGGTTTGTTGGCTATGTCTGTCAGATTGTCGATGGTCATTTCTTTGCTCACATCAATCACCTCTACCACCACAGATTTTGGCTTTTCTTCATAGTGTAGCTTGTAGCTTGAATCAAAGTAACCTGGAAAAGTTTTAAGAATATCAGTAGGCAACAGATGTTTAAATGCACTGTTCAAACGTTCTTCTTCATCGGACGAAGTATTATAATATTCGTCTGGTGCTTTGTCAAAGGATGCCTAAGCATATTTTACTTCAGCTTGTTCAGGTTCTTTCGATTATTTCTGCTAACAATGCGAGGCTTTCATTTTTGTGATGAATTTGTTACAGTTGAACCCATAATCTTCTTGGATGACAACAAGAGCTTTATCTTTTGAGTTCGACGGTCCGTCTTCAATATGCACTACCCTGTTTTGAGGTTGAGGTTGATGTTATATGACCTTTTTGTGGTAATCATAAGCAAAAGGATTATGATTGCCCTTAACTTCTCGGTTTGGACATTCTCTCTTGAAATGCCCTTTTTCTCGACATTTGAAACACCTTACCTTGGACTTATCAAAATCCAGTTTGCCTTTGAGTCCTCCCAAGTTATCTCTTCCCCTAATTTCCATAAAGCGTTGAGCTCTTTGGACAATCGAAGCCATACACCATTTAATTTTCGTCAACTCCAATTCTACTGGATCAATCTGATCGTAATCTTCTTTTGTCATTGCAGGATTTCCGATTCTTCAGCTACCAGACTTTCGTATGATTCGAGGACAGATGCAAGCAAGGCCATGTGTTGTTTTGTCGTATGCTCATTGAAATTATGAGCGTTTTCAAGGTTCCCAGCAATGTTGCATTGCAGAATTCTAAGGAGTGAATTAGGCTAATTGCTTTGGCCATTCTTTGGATTGTTGGAAATCTGTGAAGATTGCGGGGCTTGAGGAGAATTAGGATCAAATGATGAAAATGATTGCAACCCACTGGATTGGTTTGAAGATGGACTTGTGTTGTTGTTTGCACTGAAGGACTGTCTGGATTTTCGGAATTTGAACATTTGCAACATGATTTCCCTTAAAGTACAAGTTTACATCTTGCTGTTGTTGAGCTCCTTTGTTCTTGGACATCTTCTGCATTTCCAGCTCCTTCCCTTCCAACCTCTCAATAAATCTTGGCAATGTGAAATTACTATATTCTGTTCCATTTTTTGAATGGTTAGATAAGTCGACCATTCACCTTCTGGCAAGGCATCAGCCAGTGTGTCTACTAATTCCTCATTGCTTTTCCTATTCTCTTCATTTGAACCACCAGATGACAATATCTCTCTATCAATTGCTTCATGTTTTCACCTTTAATTACGTTGAAAATATCGAAGAAGAAGCGCCTTTTTATTTTTCTAATCTGAGAACTTCCTTGAAACTTAAGGCATAAAGCATTCCACAACGACTGAGCGTTATCGTCATGTTGTAAAAGCGCTAAAATATCCTCTTTGATTACTTGCTTTTAGGACATTCATCATCTTCTTTTCGTTGAAAAACCTTTTCTTTTTCTATATCTGTGAGCTGAGACAGTGTCTTTTCTAATCCATTCTCACCTTCTGACGCTGTATATTTTTCTTCAATTGCGAACCAGCAGGTAAAATGATTAGCCTGAACCCAATTGGTGAATCGTTCGTTCCAACCGTCATAATCTTCTAAGTTCATGAGCTTTGGGGGTTTCGTCATGGTCCCCATCTTGTTCTCTAGATTCATGTTCTGTGCTGCAGCAGATGTGGCGAAAGCATTACAAAATTCCTCCTCCATATTTTTTATCGAAAATTGTCAAGAATTGTCAAAAAATTTGTCCTAGTACGAAGTGTGTTTGGTACGAGGTGGCACTTCGTAGAGAAGCACACAAAATTTTGCTTGATCACAAAAAGTAATTGCCTCGTACGAGGTATACTTTGTCTGCGTACGAGGAGGGTTATTCCTCATGCGAGGAGTGTAACAGTTGGTTTTGAAAATTTGTTGTTCGTGCGAGTTGCACTTCGTACGAGGTGTTTTAGGTCTCTTGAACAAGATGTGTTCACAAATTCGTGTTTTTCACAATTTTTGACATGATTTTGGCTGAATTTAGATCTGTAAGTTTTAGGTGTTTGTTTAAACCGATTTTAACAAGTTATACTAGAATCTTAGTCCAATTTGTCCATGAATTCGTCTAGATCTGAGAAATATATCAAGAATGGGTAGAAATAGAGATCTTCAATGGTTGTACTTAATCTTTGATGGTTGAATCTTGATCAGTTGTCTTCAAATCAGGCCTCAAGGCTCCTGGTACCACTTGTGGGAGGATTGGCTTTCCCCCGAAAGCACAAGACCGGGCTTGACTTAACTACGAAGGCGGAATTCATCTTAGCAAGCAAGAAGATGATCAGATCTACTGTTTAATGCTTTTGCTTCTTTGTATTAATAAACGTGATAGAATAACACACAAAAACGGGCAGGGCTTCGCCTCAGTCAAAACAAAAACAGCTCACCGCTCAACACCCAAGTACCTCTATTTATAGACTTGGCTAACTCGAATAAGGGTGTGAGGGACCAACTCGTACGAGGAGGGTACAACTCGTACGAGTTGACTAACAAACTAACAAAACAATAATAATCTAACATTGGGAGCCATATTACATAACCGACATAACCCTAGACGTTAGCAATAGACATTGTGCACCAACAATAGGTTCACAATCAGTTCTTACTGTAAATTCTTTGTGAAGGAAAAGTTTAAATTTTTCTAAGGCATATATTAATGCCTGTATTTCAAAATCGATGCTAGTCCAACTTGTTTTGTTTTGAAAATTACCGTTTGCATAAGCACAAATTTTCTCTTCTTCCTTAGGGCTATATTGATTTGGTTTGTAGAGAAGAACAACTCTCCATCCTTCTTTGCATCCATCTGTCTCAATAATTATGTAATCTGTGACAAGTGGTAAATCTAATGGTTTAATGTTTTTTATTGCCATTTTAATTTCTTTAACTTGTTTTATATCCTCTGAATTAAAGTATCTTTGGCTGTTTTTAGTTGTTTACAATATAAAGGTCCTACCAACTTTGATAAATTTGGAACAAATTTTCTAGCGTAATTGACTAGTCCAGAAATGCTTGTATCTATTTATGGTTTTCAAAATTTTCCGGCAAAATCAAGTATTTTTGTAGAAATATGTGATCGTAGTTCTATCTTTCCATCGTCTATTTCTAATCCTAGGAACGATATTTTCCTTTTAAATAATTCCATTCTTTTTATTTCTTCAAATACCGGTTGTAAATGTTTTTCATGTTCTTGTATTGTTTGACTTGCTACCAATATGTCATCAATGTATCCATAAATCTTTGAAATATTGAAGGAACATTTTTTAACCCAAAACTAAGAACACTCCATTTAAACTGTCATTCTGAGTATGTAAAACATGTCCATGGTTTACAATTTTCTAAAAGTTTTAATTAATTATATCGTGACTTTAAATCAAATTTTAAAAAAACTTTATTCTTTTGTATAAGATTTAGCAAAGTGTATTTATTGGGGATATTATATCCATAATCTATTGTGTTACCTTTTATAATTATATACTATTCTTGCTTTACCTCTTTGTATTTCACTATGGTTTCTTACTATAAAGGCTACTGATCGATGAGGACTTTCTGATTTTTTAATCAATCATTGGCTAATCATTTCAGGAATTTGTAGGGCTATAAACGCACTGAACGAACACGAACAAGTCCGTGTTCGTTCGTTAAGGAAATTAATATGTTCGTGAACTTTTCACGAACGCATACCGAACATAAGTTTATATTCGTGTTTGTTCGACAAGAAAATTCAGTTGTTCACGAACAGATCGTGAACACTAGTCCCGAACACAAACGAATGCAAGTAAATAAAAACGAACGCAAACGAACATTTAACTTGACAATACAAAAATACAACCGTCAAATGATAAAATCAAAACACAAGAAGTCTACTACACCACCGAACGATGAATCACGTTTAACTAACTTAGAAATAATTATCCCCAAAATGTCTTAGAATGTCCAAATTTTAGCTAAGTTAGAAAAAAATAGGGTTTCATGTTTTCAATATGTTGAGATAATAGGTTTATTATTTATTATTTTATAATATAATCAAACGAACATGAAAGAACGTAAACGAACAAACATGAACGAACGCAACCGAACATACTACCGCACGTTCGCTAAGCTAACTGAACGAAAATTTATGTTCGTGTTCGTTCATTAGGTTAATCGAACGAACATAAACGAACTACCCGCCGGACGGTTCAGGAACTATTTGCTGAACGTTCTATTTGTTTACAGCCCTAGGAATTTACTTTTTTAAACTCTTCTTTGTCTATGGGCTATATTCTACATTAGCAGTTCTTATCGTCATATCCGGATTTTTTAATTTAAACTTTACATATGAATTCTACATGTGATTTTGTGATATCTTCTCCTATAAGACCCAGTTTTTTTATAAATATAAGATTAGCAAAAAAAAAAAGAATATTCGTCGAACACTATATAACAAACAATCTCAAACAGCTGTGACCAGCCAGAAAACGAATATTCATCAAACACAATATAACAAACAATCTTCAAACAACTGTGACAAAAACATATATAGATTTCTCCACATTACCCTGTATAGATTAGACCACAGAAAAATCTTCAAATAATTTTCAACAGTTTATTAAAGAATATCAGAAAACCCCTGAAATTCCTAATTATTTTCCTTGGAAAAGCTACAAATAATAGGTGAAGGACATTATATACAAATTTATGCAAAAAAAATTGGAGTATGCTTCTACCTTTTGTAGGAGATGGAGATACATTACAATTAAATCATATCACTAACCTAGAAGACTATGAAGATGATGAACAAAATGTATCAAGTCCACAATCCATTGACAACACCCAGAGAGATATCTAAAGAATGATGTAAGCAATGACATCAAGGGACACAAGAAAAAAATCTCTAGATAACCATAATTGTTATCAAGCACATGCACTGACAAGGAATCTCTTATTGTATATAATTCATGTTGTCTTTTTTCTTCTTTAATTTGTATCCATTTTTTTTTTGACATTAGAGCATTATGTATAGTAGTACATTATTAGTTTAGTCTTTTATCTTGCCTATATAAGGCATAGAGTTCAGTTGTAAATATATCATTGAGAATTCAATAAAATTTCTTGCACTCTAAATCCTCCTTATGGCATACTAAACTTCTCTTCGTCACACCTTAGCCTAACCTCCTAGTCCCTTAGTTTCGTCCATTGTTCTTCATATTATATTCAATATATATATATATATATATATATATATATATAGAGGATGAGTAAAATGAGAACCACATTGAGTTGTGAGAACCGTAAGAACCAATATAAGCCATTGATCAAAAGTGTTTTAATGGATGAGATTAAAAGACAATAAAGTAGTTGTAATCATTGTGCTTTAATTAATGAGTTTTTGTTTTCAATGGGATAAGGGTAAATTGGTATTTTTACTAATCTCTTTAATGATTGGTAATTAAAGTTGTAATCATTGTGCTTAATTAATGTTTGTGATTTAATTAATGCTATTTTTAATCATGCAATAGGAAAATTATTTTACGTAGGCATTCAAACTTTTTTTGCGCGCCGGTTTTAAACATTTTTAAGCGTGGGTTCAGACTTCCGATTTTAAACTTTTTTACGCGCTGGTTTTAGTTTTTTTTACGCGTGGTTTAAAACTTTTTTACGCGCGGTTTTAAACTTTTTTAAGCGCCGGTTTAGAACTTTTTTTATGTGTCGGTTTATAACTTCTCTTTGCGCGCCGGTTTTAAACTTTTTTTACGCGCGGGTTCAAACTTTTTTACGCGCCGTTTTAGAAACTCTTTTTACGCGCGATTATAAACTTTTTTTACGCATCGGTTTTAAACTTTTTTACGCGCCATATTTCAACTTTATTTACGCACGGTTTTAAACCATTTTCACGCGATGGTCTAAAACATTTTTACGCGCCAGTTTAGAACTTTTTTTACGCGCGGTTTTAAATTTTTTTACGCCCCTTTATAAAAGTTTTAAACGACTATATATATATATAGGTAGGTGATAGATCAAGTACAAGAAGCAAAATTCATACCAAGTATACGAGAGAATGTGAGGATGACAAGTATTCTTTTCAATTCAAAGATGGAAGGGCATTATGGTTTTTTCTTCCCTTGCACCTACTTCACCTTCGATTTTCAAATGACTATAACCTTTCAGACGACAATATTTTTAAAAGAAATTACATCCTATTAACATGCATTCCATTCTCTTTAATTTGAGCAGACTATTGTTATAGTTTTCTTAATTTAAAAAAAAAATATTTTACAAGCAATAAAGTTACATATTTGTATAACGTTACGTGATCATGTTCTAGTACATAATTACGTTCCATACGTGCAAGCAGTAACAAATGGTTAATGACCCTAGATATATAATCACGTACCATATGTAATAAGTGTCATGTTAGGTGATTATGTATGAGTACTTAATTACGTTATTATAGTTATTTTAATTGTATTATGTTTTTTTACTAAAGTTATGCTTATTACGTGATTATACATTCAATATAACAAGAACTTAAATGTTTTTATGCAATTACGTGATTAGATCTTTAACATAAGGCGTTATGAGACTATAGATGTAGTGTTACATTGTGCATTTGTTACTGCTTGCATACATGGTACGTGATTATTACATTGAGCATTTGTTACTGCTTTGCACACATGATATGTGATGTTTACATTGAGTAATTTTTATTACTTAGCATACATGGTATGTGATTCTAGAATTAGGGTATACATTTAAGTATCTATACGTGATATAGGTATTTATTGATCATTTTGGTACGTCGTTATAAATGTAGTGTTACATTGAGAATTTATTATTGCTTGCATATATGGTACGTGATTTAAGTATTCATTGATTATGTTACAGTACGTAATTACGTATTGTAAGAAATCACGTAACGTTACATAATCATGTAACTTTTTAGCTTAACAATATTTTTTTAAATTAAGAAAGCTATAGCTATAACATACTCAAATTAAAGAGAAATAAATGCTCGTTAATAAGTTGTAATTTAAAAACACATGCAAAGTTATAGCCGGTTGAAAATTAAGTGAGAGGAGTTCAAGTAAGAAAAGACCATAATACCCATTTTCTATTTATTTTTTCAATTGTTTATTTATGTTATTTACGTAAATGCCACCGCTTGATTTGTAGCAATCAATTATGGGTAATGTAGGGTTGAGATTCTCACATACAATTCGTACATGAGATCTTTCTTGTATTGTAATCCCCTTCTCTTTCTCTTTCTCTTTCTCTCTCTCTCTCTCTCTTATATATATATATATATATATATATTATATACACATAGTATATGGAGAAAACACATTTTATTGAGAAAACTTAGCAAACTAGAATATGTGGTCCTCATTCATCCACATCACCCCAATCTAACATATGCTTTAAGGGTGTTTTGGTCTTTTTCTTTGGGGATTGTACTTTTCACCAACCTTCCCATTTCCCAAACACCCCCTCGATTACACCCCATCCCTAACCCATCAACTTTTTGTCCTTTTTATCTTCATCCTAGAAACCTTTTCATTTTCAAAACCTCCATTGTTCATTGAAAACTCCATTGTTCTTTCTTCATTCTTTACTATTTTTCTGCGTTTGAATGGGAGATCCACCCGAAATAATGGAAGATCTTCTTGCATACTCTCCCACCAATGTTATCCCGAACCGCTTTATCCTTGAAGAATCTTCGGCGACTCACATGCACCGTGGTTCATCTTCTTCAGGTGTGTGTTGTGTGTTTTCTTTGTTTGTATTGTGTTTTAATGGTTTACTTAGTTTGTTTCTTTGTTTTGTTCAAGCATAAACATGTATAAAGGGCTAATAAACTAATGGATTTTTTTTCAATCGGTGTTTATATCGTTTGTCGGAGGTTGTTTGTTTGTTTTTCATCTCCAAGCACAAATACATGGATTATAATATAATGGACTGTTTTCTAACAGTTTCAATATTTGAACTTTTTCACATGGTAGGACCTCAGTTTTTATGTTTTAAACTATTTTTTAACTTTTGATTGGGTTTTATGTTGATTTTTGAACATGTGTTTATATGATTTTGTTTTTGTTGTTTCTTTTCCTGTTTTTATGAATTTTGTTTCTCCCATTGTTTAATTTTTTTTCTAATCATAACCAGGTGTTGGACATGTAAGAAAGTAAAAACTTCCGATCAGACGTAGCTGCATCACCCACACACTTTCAGATGTATTCACCAACTGAAGAAGGTTTTTCAGTCACCCATAAACGTTCCTGAGGTGTCATTTTTTTTGGATGGATAACTAATGTTTGGAAACAACTTTTTTTCTAGATATGTGGAGCAGTGATGAGTCTGATTAGGAGCCGATGCGACCTGCATGCACTAACGACAGAGGAAAATCCCCGCTAATCACTCCTGACGTCCGCGAAGGTAACAGTTTTTGTTTTAAATCTGTCTCGTATGCAACGTCATATATATTTCGTACTCAGGTCTATTATTTTCACAAGTTACACCACTCAGCTAAGTCTTGTACCTAACATAGTACCCTGACACTTGCAACATGTTTTATCACATGAATTTATTTTTGGAAATTAAAAAAAATACGGGGAATCGTGTAGTGTAACATGTCTTAAGCAGGTTATTCAGTGTGACACATGTTACAAGGCATAACTTGTAACACCTGTCACATATGTTTTCATAGGAATTTAAAAAAAACATCCATCTGTAACATGTGTTACAAATGGAATCTCATTTGTTCAGCAATTAAGATTTTAAAAAACGGCTAGCATAAAAAACATCATTGGTACCATTCGCTATCGTTGTAACACGTGTTCCCACTTTTTACTCAGTTGTGCATTTTTCTTTTTATATTCCCTTCCTCAACGTAAAGATACATAAAATGTTACACGTGTTACAAAAGGTTTTCACCTACTTACACGACTCTATTAAATTGATTAAAACAGTTATTGAGAAAACTTCCACTTTGAAAACAACCGTTGTAACACGTCATATAACTTTTTTACTCAGTTGTGCATTTTCCTTTTTATAATCCCATCCTCAACTCAAAGATACATCCACGGTAACATGTGTTAGTTTTTTCACGTGTTACAAAAGGTTTTTACATACTTACACGTCTCTATTATGTTGATTAAAACAATTTTTTTTAAAGCATCCACTTTTTAACACTTGTTACTTATCTAAAATTTCTTAAAGCAACCGTTGTAACACGTGTTACAATATTTACTCAGTTGTGCATTTCCCTTTTTATACAGGAATCGTGTAGTGTAACATGTCTTAAGCGGGTTATTCAGTGTGACAAATGTTACAAGGCATAACTTGTAACACCTGTCACATATGTTTTCCTACGAATTTAAAAAACATCCATATGAATAAGATTAAAAAAAGGTTAGCATAAAAATCATCCATTGGTACCACTGGCTATCGTCAGGCTTCTTACTTATTTGATAGTTCTGTAAACAACCGTTGTAACATGTGTTACTACTTTTACTCAGTTGTGCATTTTTCTGTAATCACTCCCTTCCTCAACGTAAAGATACATAAAAATGTTACACGTGTTACAAAAGGTTTGACCTACTTACACTTCTGTATTACCTTGATTAAAACAACTATTGCGATAACTTCCACTTTTAACACTTGTTTTTTGAAAACAACTGTTGTTACACGTCTATAACTTCTACTCAGTTGTGCATTTTCCTTTTATAGATCCCATCCTCAACTCAAATATACATCCACTGTAAACATGTTTAGTTTTTTCACGTGTTACAAAAGGTTTTTACATACTCACACGTGTTACAAAAGGTTTTACATACTCACGTGTTACAAAAGGTTGACAAGACGTTCATTCGTGTACAATTGTTAGGTAAAAAATTAAAGATCATGCAGTACTAACACGTGTTACCATGGTGGCTCCATTGGTTCACAAAAACAACTCATAAAGAAAATAACTATTTATCCAACGTCACACGTGTTACAAGTTAAACCATATGCTCTATGGTTTTACACTTTACACGTGTCACCCCCCGAGAATATTGAACAGTGTTACATAGAAAATAACTTAAAGAACATGCAATTGTAACACGTGTTACAGTGGTGGATCAATATAAAAACCAAATTTATAACATAGTAACTTCTCCCTTAAAAATGTTATCATGAGTTCACAAAAACAATTCATAAGAAAATTACTACATATCCATTGTAACACGTGTTACACGTTAAACCATATGATCTACTGGTGGCCGTTGTTAGAAATGATACTGAATCGCTTTCAACTTTGTTGGAACAGCTAAAAGTGATCAAAATGAATCTGTTAACCAAGGGATCTATTTTGATGCCAGACCAAGTGTCAACAAAGGATGTCTTTGAAGAACTCATTGGCCCATCAAGGGAGGACACGGTGGTTGTGAATAATCCTGATGTCGCGCAACAAGGGTTGTGGTAAACACCATCGTAATTTCAGGTGGTTGCGAACAACCAGCAACAACTCCGCATAAGGCCCCTCGACTGTGCCGGACCTGCATGTAGTATGTTACAAACCATGAATCCCGTAACTGCAAATAATTTACAAATCCAAAGGACATCAACCAGCCCGCTAACCCCAATGACATGGGGCTGTAATCTGCCCTTAGATCTATTTAGTAGCCGAGGAAACTCACCGAGCAGGTTTCAAGCTTTTGGCACGTGTTACAAACGTGTAACAGTTTTATATGCGCACCTGTGTGCTACAAGAAACTATTACGAATGTAACACGCATTATCTGATAGTTGTTTTTGTTGACTTAACATACTTTCCACAACTTATATTATTATCACGGTCCTCGGTGTGTTGTCCCTATGTTATCTTATAACATATCCTGCTTTCATGCAACATGTATTTTGGTTTGTAATATGACAATGGCATGGTTGCCCTTAACTTATGTATTAATCCAGGCTTCGAACATCATATTGTGAATGCAGTCATAAACAAGGGTGTTTTATATCTTTGTTTTGATACCTAGTTGAACTCTTGTTCACTGGAATATACAATGTAACTCGTGTTACCATTTTCATTACCGTAGTCATAAACAAAGGCGTTTTTATCTTTATTTCATTATTTTGTTACCTAGTTGAACTCTTGTTCACCTGGAATATACAATGTAACTCGTGTAGTGTAACATGTCTTAAGCGGGTTATTCAGTGTGACAATGTTACAAGGCATAACTTGTCTTATAACCTGTATTACCTTGATTAAAACAGCTATTGCGAAAACTTCCACTTTGAACACTTGTTTTTTGAAAAGCTGTTGTTACACGTCTTATAACTTCTTACTCAGTTGTGCATTTTCCTTTTTATAATCCATCCTCAACTCAAAGATACATCCACTGTAACATGTGTTAGTTTTTCACGTGTTACAAAAGGTTTTTACATACTCACACGTGTAACAAAATGTTTTTACATACTCATGTGCTACAAAAGGTTGACAAGACGTTCATTCATGTACAGTGTTACGTAAAAAAATTAAAGATCATGCAGTACTAACACGTGTTACAATGGTGGCTCCATTGGTTCCAAAAAACAACTCATAAAGAAAATAACTATATATCCAACGTAACACGTGTTACAAGTTAAACCATATTCTTTGTTCTAGTGATAGCACATTAATGCATCTCGTAAGTTGGTATGGCGACGATCTGGTTCTAATGCCTGGCCAATTATCCTTCTTGGCCCTTTTCCTGACCCTACCAACCACATTTCCTGCACTTTCCTCGTCTTCCTCTTCCAATTCTTCGTCTGTTTTCTGATCTTTCTGCTTCGCTTTATTAGCCAGCCTACCTGTCAACGACCTGGTCATTCTCCTCAAACCTGCACATACAACCGCCATAGTAAATACATAATAGCACAACTAATATTCCCAAATTTATTCAACACAGCAAACGGGCGCGACATAGGTAACACATGTTACCTGAATCTATCTTCTGCACCGAACCTGCACACTCGTCAACATGTGTCTTATTTTCGGCAACCAACACCCTCGCTATAAAGTGTTACAAATCAGTTAACACATGTTAGTAACACTGTTTTGGGTTGTACGACGAGTCAAAATAATACGCATACCTCTCCGCTTTCGAGTTTTTACGATTGTGCTGTAGAGTACAACTGTCTCTTTGACTATAAATACAATAACAGTCATACGCTACACACATTATGACAACTGTCTCTTTGACTATAAATACAATAACGGTCATACGTTACACACATTATAGTGAGCGAGCCTACTATATCCAATACAATAAAAAAATACACACCATTCGGGGTTTTATGCTGAGTCCTTGTGCTGCTTAGATCAATTGGGCCCATGCCTATATATAAATTACAAAACTTAAACATGTTACTTTCTAAAGAAAATATATTATAAAACAGCCACAACTCGTAAAAGGTCAAACCATTCCTCCTCCTTTGAATTTCGCTGATTGGTGTGTCTGAATCCCAGTCATCCAAATCTGCAGTATAGTCTTAATATATCAATCAAAGTATAATAATTCCAAAGGTATAACATAGCACTTGCCTATGGTTTGTGCGATTGTCCCAATCCCCTCCACCTCCTGTTCCAATTTAGAATTTCCGGCGGTGTCATCCAATACGATCACAGTCTCTGATGCACTCGCCACGCTGAATTTTTTCTGCACACATCTTTTCACCCTACTCCTTCACATTTCAACAAAAATGCCCCCTTTTAGGTAATACGACATTACGAACCCAATATCAATACTATATGTAACAACATTACCAAACCAAATCTGTTAAACAGAGGAAAAAAAAACATTTGAACAGTCCAAACAAACAATAATCACAAATTAAAGAATAGTGAAAAAAATAACAATCACAAAACCAGATGAAACCTAATAACTAGTGAAAACAAATGAAACCTAATAACTAATCTTTACGGTTACCAAAAAAAAGTTTTAAACTTCAGATGATCCGAAGCAAACATTTAGGAGATATTTAAACTGTACTTACTTTGAACTGGATTTCTTACAATTTCGGCGTCTTTTGCCGGAGGATAACAGCCGGAATGTTGCCCTCATAACTAGGTTTTTCTTCGAAACAAACTGTTACCGGCGTAAAACCTCTCCCTGGTGATGATCGTACAGCCCACTTCCACCTTTGCTCAGTTTCTCGCCGAGCTCTGCTCCGTTTGGGGTTGATATGGTTATTCAGAGAGAGAAGGAAGAGAAAGAACCAGACGTCTGTGTGATAATGAGATTTTGAAAAAGTTTATTTGATGTGATCTTCGAAGATTTTAGGCGCCTGAACCATGCAGCCATCCCATCAAATCCAACATTAATTGAACATATATTTTGTACTTTGGTTGAATTATTTTGGACCAAATTACCCTTATTTGCTTTTTCAATGAAATAAAAAAAAGATTCCCCTTTTTTCTCAACAATTAGATCACCTTGATCAATGGTTAAAAACTTGGTTTCATTAGTTTTCTCAGTAATAAATGGTTTCCTATATATCCGTTCCCTATATATATATATATATATATATATATATATATATATAGTGTGAGGTTCATTAGGAAACACTAAAAATGTGAGAACTGGGAAACACTTTTAAAAATTTAACTTAACATGTTAAAATCAATTTTTAATTTTTTTTCGGATCTTATTATAAATACTGTTAGAAGCATTTTTATAAAAAAATCAAAAATTTAAAATATAAAAACAGTTAAAAAAAGGGTAAAAAGTTTTTTTACAATTTTTTTATTTCGAATAGTTTCTACATATTTTTTATAAGGAAAAGCGCTGAAAAAAGTTTTAGAAAAAATAACTTTTAACATGTTAAGTTAATTTTATACGATATATATTTTTAACTGTTTTTAAACATTTTTTATATTTTCAGTTTTTGTATTAAAAATGTTTCTACATGTATTTATAAGAAAAAACGTCGAAAAAAATTTAGAAAAACTTCTTTTTTAACAACTTAAGTATAATTTTAAGAGTATTCCCCGGTTCCCAATTTTTTAGTGTTCTATATATATATATATATCAATTAATATTTACCCTAATAATTGGTCAAACATCTTGATACTATAAAGTAAATATTATAATAGAGACATTATATAATAATACAAAGAATATTATAATTTTAAGTTATAATATATCACTTTCGCACAAATCTTATAAACAAAATTTATCACATGAAAATTTTAAATAATATTAAATAACTAAATAATTGATATGCCTATCACAAATACACAAATTCAACCGTGTAATAAGATTATAATATTAATACATTTATTAATCGTATTACACATTTTTATAAGATTACAGTTTATATTACGTCGACCGGTATAATAAAATTCATGGACTTTGAACTATATGAATGTATAAAATTATAATATTATTATATTTTTTAACGGTGTAATAAGAATTGTACAGAAGTTTTCTGATTTACATTTTTTCAATATTAACCCGTGTTATATGCGTGTTTGCCACACCTATAAATTAAAATAATAATTAATCTACTTTTTTATATTTAATTTATATTGGGGTTGTAATCTAATAGTATATTTTACAAAATTGTGCAACAAAGAAAATAATTAAATAAGATTCAAACCTCATCAACTTATTTCACACGTCTTCATATTTCCACTGAATAATTTTGAATGGTCAGAAATGAAAGTCCATAAAAATAAATTCAATGGTCAACCATAAAAATTCACATGCAAGTTCTCGAAAAAGATAAGTAGATTTCCTACTCATAAAATTCGTAACACTTGTTTAATAATATGATAAAAGCTTAGTGAAATATTTAGTAGTATCTGAATATAAGGCTGACATCAATTACAAACTAAAAAATAGAAAGTAAATTGAATTATAGTCACATATGTATTTTATTTTAAAGCTTATTTACCCTAAAAATCAATACGTAATCTCGTCCGTTAATTATAATAAAAAAAGGGATTCGGATAATTATGTGGTATAAGATAAGAGGTGGTTCATGATTGTATGTGATTATGCTTCATCAATATATTCGTTTAATAAAATAAACAAACTTAGCTAAATAGTTCGAAATATTTTTAGCAAAATCGTTTTAGTAATACTAAAAATAGTAATAATATCTAAACTCATAGTTTTACCTTATTAGTACTAAAAATAGTAAAAATATCTAAACTCATAATGTTACTTGATTAGTATGAAGGGAAAAAAATGGAAACTTCACAATTCACATGAAGCATCAAAATTGCTATATATAGAGAACGACTCGTGAGATGAGAAAAAGAAAAAAATTAAATAATCACTAAATTTCCTTGTAATTGTTTCTCAAGTTCATGAGTATCCTTTCTCTTCTACTCCTCTTCATCATCCTCTCTTTACAATGGAAACCTTCGATGTCACGAACATGGATCAAAGCCGGTTATTGGTACACCGGTAGCGAATACCCTATACCCAACATAAACTCAGCTCTATTCACTCACCTCATTTGTGCCTTTGCATACATCAACGCTTCAACCCACGAGCTCATTTTATTAACATCAGACGAGCCATACGTGTCCACGTTTGCATCCACGGTCAAAAAAAGCAACCCATCCGTTAAACAACTTTTGTCAATACGACCCACGAATGAATATCATGGAAACGACCAGAACTCATCAAACTTTTTCTTAATGACCGAAAACTCCGCTTATCGAAAGAGTTTCGTCGAGTCTTCAATAAAATGGCTAGGTGTTATGGGTTTGACGGGATAGATCTTTACGCCACTACTTTGTTAGGGAAACATGACCAGCTTAGGGATCTTATTTAACGAGTGGCGAGTTGCGGTGGATCGAGAAAAACTGATCTTGACCATGGCAGGTCATTACTTGCCTGAACTCGACTCAGTGAGTTACCCGGTTGACTCGGTACGCAAAAATTTTGATTGGGTGCATGTTCGATCATACGACTATCATACACCTATGATGATCGATAATTTCACTGCGGCCCATGCAGCCCTATATGATCCATCTAGCCCGGTGAATACGGATCATGGTATAAAGTTATGGATCAAAAGGGGATTACCGGCTAGCCAGCTGGTGTTAGGTTTAGCATACCATGGCTATGCCTGGACCCTTGCGGACCCAAAAGATGATGGCATTGGTGCACCGGCTAAGGGTATGGCGATTACAAAAGATGGGTCGATGAGCTATGAGTATATCAAGAAGTACTTGAGGAGTTACAGAGTGAATTCAGTGTATAACTCAACATATGTGATGAACTATTGTGCAATTGGTTCGTTTGGGATTGTATTTGATGATGTGGAAGCTATTAGAAATAAAGTTGCTTATGCTAAAAAGAAGGGGCTTCTTGGTTATAGCGTATGGCAGGTCCCTAATGACGACAACTGGAAACTGTCAATAGCTGCTGGTAAGAATGTACCACAATTAATTTTGCCCAATCTTTTCAACCACTTTTATAAGTAATTTCACTAAGTTCTATCATCTCTGGTTCTTTATAGAGAATGACAATGACAATTTAAAATGATTGTATGGAATAAATATATAACTTCGGCGACTTTTGACAATTGCTTTGTGCACAATTGCTTGCTTTATTCCGCACTTACGTTACAAACTTTGCAGCACAAGAAGAAGATACTTACAGCCACCACAAGCGATTATTGGTGATTACTTTGTGCACAATTGCTTCCTTTATCCTGCTACTAGTCTGCATAATCCGTAAGCTGAGAAAAATGATCATATTAAAAGGTAGACATTTTTACATTACAAATCTTACTTGCATGCTAGAGAGACTACAAAAAGTTAAAGGTCTACGTTTTTAAAAATGTTGTTGGATTATGATGTCACCTATGTTGATGATTTCAGTGACATCAAACTCTACGGTAGTGTTCGTTTCACGGAATGTAATGGAATCTTGAGGGATTTGGAATGTCGATTTCACTCCTTGTTTTGTAGGTTTCAACAAGAAAATGAATTGGAATTGATAACAATATAAGGAAGGGAATTTACATTCTAATTTCATCCAAATTTCATTCCTTTTTGCAAAACAAACACAACTAAATTACAAATCAAATTCAAATTTTTGCGCGAATTCCCATTTTTCCATTACAATCCATGAAACAAACACTACCTAAGGATCAAGCACACACAAACACAAATACAAAATGCAAAAAGCAATGAACGAACACAAAGATTTACGTGGTTTGATCTAAACCGACTTACGCACTAGGCTATTCTTTGTTGAGGTGTTGATTTTGATTACTAGTAAATGGCATATAAAGAGAGACTAATTAGGGTTAAGCAACTTGCTCTCTAAGTTAAGCACATTTGGGGCCAAAGAATACGAACCCAACGGTCTTCCATTCGGAGGCCTTTAATACTTCCGCATGCACTCCAGAATGTACTTCTTCAATCTGAACTTCAAGTTCCACCTTGATACCACCACTTTCTCATCAATTAACCTGAAGGCCCGTTAAAGCTCCCCCAAGCTCTAACACATTAATCATGGCTATGTTTGCCTCTGATCAGTCATTTATCTCTACTAGCTCCCACGACACGATCTGTCGAATCCTTAGATAATCTGATAACAAACAAGACTCTCCATATTAAGCAAGTTATCCTCTGATGATACTTTAACATCTAAAATACTGGTTCTCTTAGAATATTGCTCCCACTACCACAAAAACCCCTAACTGGTTTCTTTGAACCTTTCCAAGCACATTAAACCTGAATCCGACTCGTGACTCTAGGATTATCTTCAGCAAAACAACCCTTCTCCTGCCTTGGTTTATCTTCTAATCTGGGACAGTTACTCCCTCAGCCAAAACTGGCAATATATAACGAACCCATTTCTTTTCTCGAGCTAAAACTAGATACCCCTTGATATGGTTCCATTGTTTGTTCCCGAACTTAACCTCATACCCCTGTTCATCTAACTGCCTAATAGGAATCAATCTCTTCTTCAAACTTGGAATGACCCTGACATCTTTAAAAGTCCATGAACTGGCTGAAGTCTTCAAATCTTAGTCACCTATAACCATAATGTTTAAGAACCTCATTATTTGCTAGTCTTACCTTACATAAATCAGTTTCTTTCAAATTGTACAATGTTCCACTATTGTGGATAATGTTAAATGAGGCACTCGAATCCATAAGCCATGAATCCTCACTCCTCTCCATGCTACAAACTAAAGCTTTATTATCTTCTTAGTGTTTTGCTGCAGTGGTTTGGTTCAATGGCTAAGGCTGTCGGCGACTAATCTTCATACGGACATGAAACCCAAAAGACAATAAACGAACATAGAGATTTACATGGTTAGACTAGTTTAGACTGATCTACGTCCACAAGTAGCAACTAGGTTATTCTCTATTGAGGTGTGAATTTTGATTAAAGTACATGGCATATAAATATAGGCTAATTAGGATTTAGCAACTTGCTCCCCAACTTAAGGCCTTTTAGGGCCCACATGGCCAACTAAGCCAACACAAACTATTTTGGGTAATCTGGATTTATGTGAAGAGCAAATGAGAAATCATAATTGTTAGGATCTGAGTTTGAATTACTTGTAGTTTTTGTTTCAAAAATGGAAAATGATTGAGTTTTAAAAGAGATTTTGTCACACCCCGACCCGCAGCGGAAATAAGAGTCGGGGCATAATTGGGTTATCACCAAAGCACATGACATTTACTATTATGTTTCATAATTAAATGAAGTCAAAGTTACATTTCTCAAACATTCAAACATGTTCATTCATTACAAAGGAAAATAACCAAACATAATAATCCAAATACTAAATCTTTTTATTTCTTCTAATCCAGGTCCTACGGGTTCCTAGCTGCTGCTGGTTCACCTGTATCATGTGTAAAATGGGAGGTTTTTGGGTCAACATAAGTTGGCGAGTGAACCTTATAGATAAACATTTAATAATGATTTTTCTGGTTAGTTTATCAATAAAATATTGTGCATAATCATAAAAGAGCATATGTATGAAATCAAGCAATGGTAACATCAGTTACAATTATATCATACATTAACAATCGATAACATACATGAACATACCAACATCATATGATAATTAACATAAATGAACTGTGAGATCAAGGCTCAATCAAACGGAGCCGATCGTATTGCATGAACTGAAAATGTAAATTGAACTGTGTGCTCAAGGCTCAATCAAACGGAGCCGAGCGTATTGCATGAACTTGAAATGTAAATAACCGATCAAGGCTCAATCAAACGGAGCCGATCGTGCGGGCACGCCCTGATCAACCACTTAATAAAAAAGGGGATCAAACTCAACCTCGAGGGATGGGGAGCTACGGCCTCAGCAATTGCATGTACTGAAATAATAACTTGCAAACAATTCTAACTACTGAACAGCAACAACTAACACACATGTCATGATATGATATATGCACAATAACTTAGTTATAATAAGCAAATGTATATGACACATGATACACCCCAAAAATATGATTAAAACGGGGAATTTGAAGGGTTCACTCACATTGGGTGCGTTGGATTTGAATTGGTGAGATGCGCACGATTTGGACGAAACGAGATAACAAGAAATCACTGACCAGACAATAATAGGAAAAATATATTAAATGGATGGATTTTATTAAAGATTTTTAATGGGATTTTTAGATATATTTTTGTGATTTTATGGCTATTTTCTTTCCTTAAAAATGTTATTTTTAAGTATTTTTAATTTATTTTTAATTTAAATAAAACAAATAATTATTTAAAAAAAATAATATTTTTTTACTGTTTGACCGTTGACCGTTGACCGTTGACCGGTTCGGTCAGCGGTTATTCTTGCGCCGAGCGGGATTCGAACCTGTGACCTTCCGTTCACGCGCACGTAGCTCTACCAACTGAGCTACGTGACTAACCTGCTAGAAAACTAGTTTTAATTATATTAATACACTCATTCGAATTTACCAAAATTCCTTTAATTTACAAAAACGTTTTATCCTCATTGAACCGGTGTTGGTGTCGAGACTCGATCGCGTGACGTGCAGTTTGTGTTGCACACAGTCCACCGCTGGACTGTGTGTCTAACCCAGTTATATCCTTGAATTATATTATACTTAACAACTACTCAATCTAACCCGGTTAGTTTTATGAATAAAAAGGAATGTTATTACGCAGCGTGTGTGTGTAGCAAGGATCGAACTCGGGACTCGTATATAAACTTTGCACACAGTCCACCGCTGGACTGTGTGTCTAACCCGTTAACTATCCGAATTTTATTTGTTCTTAACCCGTTGTTATGCTCGTCTTCTTCACTAATATTACCGGTTTTACACAGATCACTGGTTCAGGGTTCTACTTCTTAAATAACATGATTACTAGCTTGAATGAACAAACCGAACAATTTGGGGGGAAAGAATACCAGACAGGTCGTCTTCTTCAGGAAGTCCGGCGAGAACAGAAACTCTGTTTTTTGAAACTTCGGCTGAGAGAGCTAATCAACAGAATTTAAGAGTTAAAATTGAAATTGAATCAGAGTACATGGGTTATTAGCACGATTGAATGTGTTTACCGTCAACTAGCGTGGTTCCGGCAATTTCCAGAATTTCTCCGGCGAAACCAGAAATCCAGCAGAGTCTTCTGTGACTGACTTTGAGTGACGGAATAATGTTAGTAGTGTCCCTACAATAGATTGAAACAGCAAGAGAGTAGAATCTTACTGGTTTGAGTTGGACACGGTTTTCCGGCGAGAGTTGCAGAGAATTCCGGCGACAATTTTCTTGAGCTCAAAAGACTTGAAAACGCGACGAAAAGGATTTGGAGTGTATTTGGGACAGTTCTGAATCGAATAAATGATTGGAGACGGAATTATTTGAGACTTGAATGTCTTTCGGTTTCAAAACTCAACACTTGAAGTTTATTCAATCTAACCTTAATTAGAAACCGATATGCGTCGGTTATGAGTTAACTAAACGAACGAAAAACTGATTTGGCGATTTGGCTTACCGATTTCCGTTATTCAAATACCAATAACCGTTCATCCGAGTTTGCGTATAAAGTTCAATTGTTTTCATAATATTAACAGAAAACAACTC
The DNA here is from genome assembly GCA_947069175.1 of Scalesia atractyloides. NCBI lineage: Eukaryota > Viridiplantae > Streptophyta > Magnoliopsida > Asterales > Asteraceae > Scalesia > Scalesia atractyloides. Next base: position 92,789,939 of record CAMTDV010000014.1, read on the forward strand.
GTGGCGGAGTGGTTTGGAGACGGAAGGATAAGTCATTAGAGGCAGTTGACCCGGGTTCGAGTCCGGTCAGCTCCAAACATTTTTTATTTATTTTATTTTAACTTTTTATCAAATATAATTTTTATAGTTTGGTTTATATATTAATTATGAAACATTTAAACTCAAAATATTCATAAATACTTAATGAAATTTCGTAACTTGATATTTGATTACAAAACGAAGCGGGTTTTGGAAACCCGATTTATACAAATGTTACAGTATCCCCTACTTTTAGGAATTTCGTCCCGAAATTCAAACAGTTGAAGTAGTAGGGAAAAGATGAGGGTATTTTTCACGCATTGAGTCTTCACGTTCCCAAGTAAACTCAGGTCCCCGTTTCGACTCCCAGCGTACCCTAACAATAGGAATGCGACTTCGACGTAGACGCTTTTCTCCATAGTCCATAATCTCTACTGGCCGTTCGATAAAATGCATGGATTCATCAATCTGAATATCCTCCAGTGGAATATGAAGATTCTCATCAGCGAGGCACTTCTTCAAGTTCGACACGTGGAATGTGGGATGAATTCTGTCGAGTTCTTCCGGTAGGTCAAGCTTGTAAGCTACAGGACCTACTCTTTCGAGTATCTTGAAAGGTCCTACGTAACGTGGTGCTAGCTTTCCCTTTTGCCCAAAACGAACTACTCCCTTCCACGGTGACACTTTTAAAAGCACATGATCACCAACGCTAAACTCCAAGGGCTTCCGTCGTTTATCTGCGTAACTCTTTTGACGACTTTGAGCCGCTAGAAGATTGTTTCTGATTTGATGAATCTTATCTGTTGTTTCTTGGATCAATTCCGGACCAGTAATTTGAGCTTCCCCAATTTCGTGCCAACAAACAGGAGATCGACACTTTCGACCATATAAAGCTTCAAAAGGTGCCATGCCGATACTAGAATGATAACTGTTGTTGTACGAAAATTCGACTAACGGTAGGTGAGCGTCCCAATTTCCCTTGAAGTCTATGACACATGCTCTAAGCATATCCTCAAGGGTTTGAATGGTGCGCTCAGACTGTCCATCAGTTTGGGGATGATAGGCGGTACTGAGATCTAGTCGAGTGCCCATTGCGGATTGTACTGCCTGCCACGTCCGTGAGGTGAAACGACCATCACGATCAGAAATAATACTTAATGGAACTCCATGACGGCTGACGATTTCGCTGATATAAATACGAGCAAGCTTTTCGTTCTTAAAATCTTCTCGAATAGGAATAAAGTGAGCTGATTTTGTGAGTCGGTCTATAATCACCCATATAGTGTCATACCCACTAGAAGTGCGAGGTAACCCGGTAATGAAATCCATGGTTATATTTTCCCACTTCCAGACAGGTATTTCTGGTTGGACCAGAAGTCCTGAGGGTCTTTGGTGTTCAGCCTTTACTTTAGAGCAAGTGAGACACTTTGAGACAAAAACGGCAATATCTTTCTTCATTCCAGGCCACCAATAGGTGTACCGTAGGTCTTGATACATCTTATCGGCTCCTGGGTGTATAGAATATCGCGACTTATGGGCTTCATGCATGAGTGTTTCACGAAGATTGATATGGTTGGGAATCCATATACGATCTAGGTAATACAAAATACCATCAGATTTAGTTTCCAGCTTTAGCTCGGCCCCACAGGACATTTCCTTTTGTACATCTTCCTCTGTTATTGAAACGTGTTGAGCTTCTCGGATTTGATCCTTAATATTGATTATAATTTGCGAACATAGGATACGAATGGAGTTCGCATACCCCTTTCGACTAAGTGCATCAGCCACCACATTCGCTTTACCAGGGTGGTATTTGATTTCACAATCGTAATCATTTAGAAGTTCGACCCATCTCCGTTGCCTCATATTTAACTCTTTCTGATTGAAGATGTGTTGAAGACTCTTATGGTCAGTGTATATTTCACACTTTGTGCCATAAAGATAATGTCTCCATATCTTAAGAGCGAATACAACGGCTCCAAGTTCAAGGTCATGAGTGGTGTAGTTCTTTTCGTGTGTCTTGAGTTGCCTTGAGGCATAAGCTATGACTTTTCCTCTTTGCATGAGAACGCAACCTAACCCTTGTCCTGACGCGTCGCAATAGACTACAAAATCATCACAACCTTCAGGAAGTGCGAGAATTGGTGCATCACAAAGTCTTTGCTTGAGGGTTTGAAAGGCTTCTTCTTGCTTGGGCCCCCATACAAATGGTTTCCCTTTATGGGTTAAAGCCGTGAGTGGCACCGCAATGCGAGAGAAGTTTGAAATGAATCGACGATAGTAACCAGCAAGTCCAAGAAAAGACCTTACTTCAGTTGGCGTACGTGGAGCTTGCCATTCCTGAACTGCTTTGATCTTTGATGGGTCCACATGTATTCCTTTGTCATTGACTACATGCCCAAGAAATTGCACTTCTTTTAACCAGAATTCACATTTAGAGAACTTGGCATAAAGCTTTTCCTTTTCTAGAAGTGCAAGAACAAGCCGCAGATGACGCTCATGATCAGCTTTAGATTTTGAATAGATAAGAATATCGTCAATGAACACAATAACAAATCGGTCAAGGTAAGGTTTGCAGATTCTATTCATTAGGTCCATGAAAACAGCTGGTGCGTTGGTTAATCCAAACGGCATAACCATGAATTCATAGTGACCATATCGAGTTCGAAAAGCAGTTTTTGGGACGTCTTCTTCATGCACCCTAAGCTGATGATAGCCCGATCGAAGGTCGATTTTCGAAAAGCAACTAGCACCTTGTAGCTGGTCAAGAAGATCATCTATACGAGGTAAAGGATATCGATTTTTGATAGTTAACTTGTTGAGCTCTCTGTAATCGATGCACATGCGAAAAGATCCATCCTTCTTCTTTACGAAAAGTACCGGTGCACCCCAAGGCGATGAGCTGGGACGTATAAATCCCTTGTCTGTCAACTCTTGCAATTGACTGGCTAGCTCTTGCATTTCAGAGGGGGCTAACCTATATGGAGATTTTGCCACTGGTGTAGCACCAGGTATAAGATCGATACGAAACTCGACATCTCTGATTGGAGGAAGTCCTGAAATGTCGTCAGGAAAAACTTGTGGAAAATCTTTTACAACAGGAATATCTTCAAGTTTCTTTTCTGCGGTCCCCTTCTTGATGATATGGGCTAAAAACGCGACATAATTCTTACGAAGGTATTTCTGTGCTTGAAGGCAAGACATTAAGTTGAGTCCTTTCGCCGAGGTTTCTCCAATAATTCGAAGAGTCTGACCGTTTGAAAGAGGAATACGAATAAATTTCTCACGACATACAACTTCCGCATTATGCTGACTAAGCCAATCCATTCCGACTATGATGTCGAAACTTCCCAGCTTCATAGGAATAAGATCGACTGAGAAATCGTGATTGTTTAGGGTGAGCGTACAGTTGCGTAAAATAGAATCTAACGAAACTGGTTTTCCATCTGCAACTTCCACTGTTATGGATTCCGCGAGCTTATCTCGATTTTTGCTTAAGATAGGTTCAAACTCTAATGACACGAAACTTCTATCCGCACCAGTATCAAATAACATAGAGGCATATCTACCATTTATAAGAAACGTACCGTTGACCACATTGCCGTCAGCTCTGGCCTGGTTTGCGTTAATATTGAAAGCCCTTCCTCTAGCAGGTGGAGGAGCTTGGTTTGCTTGGTTCACAGGGTTGGCTTGGGCCTGAGCATGAATAATATTGACCAGCCTTGGACATGAGTTCCTGAAATGACTTGGATCTCCACAATTGAAACATGCCCGCATAGGTTGGCCCATAGGGTAGCTGGGTTGATAGTATGTTTGGGCTAAATGTTGAGTGGGTGGAAATGGTTGTTGTTGTTGGACTTGACCCATAAATTGTTGGTGGGTTTGGGTTATAGGTTGGTGGCGATTTGTTCGTTGAGGTGCGCGGCATTGTTGTACAAGGTGTCCAGCGCGACCGCAGCTGGTACAGTACTGGCAAGGATAGTCAGGGAAATGGTGATACTGACAACGGTTACATTTTGGTAGTGGTCCTGTGTATGGTCTTTTGTATGGCGCGGGTGGAGGAGTGGCTTGAGTGATGGGTGCAGCAGGAACAGGGGTGTTGGTGTGGGTAACTGCAAAGTTCCTGTTGTTACGCTTCCTCTTGTTACCAAATTTAGAGGAAGGAGTGTGGTGGTTTGAGGTTTGTCCCTCAGCAGGAGCTTTCTTCTTTTCTTCCTTGAACTTCCCATTACGAATTCGGTTTTCGGTTAGTTCTGTTGCCAACACCATGGCAGCTTCGAGTGTTACCGATGAAACACTGAGGACCGAATCTTGGATTTTCGAGGGAAGTCCTCGAATGTAATGTTCGATCAGACGGTAGGTTGGAGTGAATAAGTTTGGTACCATCTGGTTCAACTCCAAGAACCGTTTGTTGTAAGTAGAGTGATCACCATCTTTTTGTTTCAGGGCATGAAATTCATCTTCCAATTTCTTAATCTCACTCCTAGGACAGAATCGCCTAGTCATGATCTCCCTTAACTCCTCCCAAGTTAAGGCCATCGCATCTTCCATTCCCCTCTTTCCCTTCTCGGTATTCCACCAAGTGAGAGCTACCCCAAATAGTCTCCCGGTGGCATAACGAACTTTGCGATCCTCAGGACAATCGCAGTTTAAGAAAACGTTTTCCATCTCCTCGAACCAACGTTGGAGAGCAGTGACTCCCTCAGTCCCTTCGAATTTTGGGGGATCGCAAGACTTAAAATGTTTGTAGGTGCATTTGCCGGTAGGAGGGTCGTTGATGATCTGGTCCTGTTGTTGAGGAGGGTTAGTAGGATTTGCAGCAAGAGCTTGTTGTACTTGTACTACGATGTCAGGTAATATCGTGGCCATTTGGTTGGCGATATGAGTGGCCAATCGTTCCTGAGACTTTTCCGATTTCCTACTCCTTCGATGCGATCTATACGACATCTACAGGATCATAAAATGAGAAGATTGTGAGTTTATGGTATCTTTTAGGTGTCATGTGTCTTAAAAAAAAAAAAATGAAAATAACATAAATATCAATAATGCAACTACATCCGAAGGATGTCTTGGGTTCGCTCATGTTGGGCCTCAAATGTCCCCCATACCTTCACCTATATAGTCATGTGGGCCCCCATGGCTATTGGTTTGGTAGGATTCACATTAGTATTGGCAATTTAACACTCGCATCCCCCGAATGCTAACCACAAAATATGTTTCATGAGATGTTTGGTCGGAACGTGTCCAGGTGTAGACACAATGACAACTCAAAGTGGGATTAGCTCTCACGACGTTTGGTATAGCATGCTTTGGCCTAATAGGTATTTCGTACTCTCATCGTTGGTCCCCAGGTAGGCAAACTGGTCCTTTATTTTGGATTTATACGAATGCCAGCCTAGACAGGACGTTCCGACTACCGGTACTAGTACCCTTCCAGTTACTACATGCCCGTCATGAGAACTCACTTTGATGAGATTTGAAAACACGAAAATCGTTGTAAAATCAATCATGATGTGGTGTGTGCTTGCATGGATGTGATATGTTATGATCATACGATTTCATGATAAGCATTATTTGATAATACATACTTATGAACATGCTTGAACAATATCAAATGTAACATTTTAACATAAACATATAAACATCATGAAATTTGGCATATAACACACAAAATTCCTATAGGTTTCTAATCGACTATAGTATAGGCTCTAAGGGTCTAATAACCTATCCTATATCCCTATAGTCATGGCTCTGATACCAATCTGTCACACCCCGACCCGCAGCGGAAATAAGAGTCGGGGCATAATTGGGTTATCACCAAAGCACATGACATTTACTATTATGTTTCATAATTAAATGAAGTCAAAGTTACATTTCTCAAACATTCAAACATGTTCATTCATTACAAAGGAAAATAACCAAACATAATAATCCAAATACTAAATCTTTTTATTTCTTCTAATCCAGGTCCTACGGGTTCCTAGCTGCTGCTGGTTCACCTGTATCATGTGTAAAATGGGAGGTTTTTGGGTCAACATAAGTTGGCGAGTGAACCTTATAGATAAACATTTAATAATGATTTTTCTGGTTAGTTTATCAATAAAATATTGTGCATAATCATAAAAGAGCATATGTATGAAATCAAGCAATGGTAACATCAGTTACAATTATATCATACATTAACAATCGATAACATACATGAACATACCAACATCATATGATAATTAACATAAATGAACTGTGAGATCAAGGCTCAATCAAACGGAGCCGATCGTATTGCATGAACTGAAAATGTAAATTGAACTGTGTGCTCAAGGCTCAATCAAACGGAGCCGAGCGTATTGCATGAACTTGAAATGTAAATAACCGATCAAGGCTCAATCAAACGGAGCCGATCGTGCGGGCACGCCCTGATCAACCACTTAATAAAAAAGGGGATCAAACTCAACCTCGAGGGATGGGGAGCTACGGCCTCAGCAATTGCATGTACTGAAATAATAACTTGCAAACAATTCTAACTACTGAACAGCAACAACTAACACACATGTCATGATATGATATATGCACAATAACTTAGTTATAATAAGCAAATGTATATGACACATGATACACCCCAAAAATATGATTAAAACGGGGAATTTGAAGGGTTCACTCACATTGGGTGCGTTGGATTTGAATTGGTGAGATGCGCACGATTTGGACGAAACGAGATAACAAGAAATCACTGACCAGACAATAATAGGAAAAATATATTAAATGGATGGATTTTATTAAAGATTTTTAATGGGATTTTTAGATATATTTTTGTGATTTTATGGCTATTTTCTTTCCTTAAAAATGTTATTTTTAAGTATTTTTAATTTATTTTTAATTTAAATAAAACAAATAATTATTTAAAAAAAATAATATTTTTTTACTGTTTGACCGTTGACCGTTGACCGTTGACCGGTTCGGTCAGCGGTTATTCTTGCGCCGAGCGGGATTCGAACCTGTGACCTTCCGTTCACGCGCACGTAGCTCTACCAACTGAGCTACGTGACTAACCTGCTAGAAAACTAGTTTTAATTATATTAATACACTCATTCGAATTTACCAAAATTCCTTTAATTTACAAAAACGTTTTATCCTCATTGAACCGGTGTTGGTGTCGAGACTCGATCGCGTGACGTGCAGTTTGTGTTGCACACAGTCCACCGCTGGACTGTGTGTCTAACCCAGTTATATCCTTGAATTATATTATACTTAACAACTACTCAATCTAACCCGGTTAGTTTTATGAATAAAAAGGAATGTTATTACGCAGCGTGTGTGTGTAGCAAGGATCGAACTCGGGACTCGTATATAAACTTTGCACACAGTCCACCGCTGGACTGTGTGTCTAACCCGTTAACTATCCGAATTTTATTTGTTCTTAACCCGTTGTTATGCTCGTCTTCTTCACTAATATTACCGGTTTTTACACAGATCACTGGTTCAGGGTTCTACTTCTTAAATAACATGATTACTAGCTTGAATGAACAAACCGAACAATTTGGGGGGAAAGAATACCAGACAGGTCGTCTTCTTCAGGAAGTCCGGCGAGAACAGAAACTCTGTTTTTTGAAACTTCGGCTGAGAGAGCTAATCAACAGAATTTAAGAGTTAAAATTGAAATTGAATCAGAGTACATGGGTTATTAGCACGATTGAATGTGTTTACCGTCAACTAGCGTGGTTCCGGCAATTTCCAGAATTTCTCCGGCGAAACCAGAAATCCAGCAGAGTCTTCTGTGACTGACTTTGAGTGACGGAATAATGTTAGTAGTGTCCCTACAATAGATTGAAACAGCAAGAGAGTAGAATCTTACTGGTTTGAGTTGGACACGGTTTTCCGGCGAGAGTTGCAGAGAATTCCGGCGACAATTTTCTTGAGCTCAAAAGACTTGAAAACGCGACGAAAAGGATTTGGAGTGTATTTGGGACAGTTCTGAAT